>LR749498.1:2748479-2828063 GCA_902729485.2 Mus minutoides | reverse complement strand
GTTCTTACAGGCTTCTTTTTAAAAGTAACTCATTTATATTTTATATGCATTGGTGTTTTGCCTGCATCTGTGTCTGTGTAAGAGTGTCAGATAGCCTGAAAATGAAGTTGCAGACAGTTGTGAGCTGCCATGTAGGTACTGGGAACTGAAGTCTCAAAGTACATCCAGTGTTCTACACCACGAAGGCATCTCTCCAAACTGTCATATGCTTTTTGGTGTTTTGGTATTCTACCAGGAATGTGGTGCCTGGCATAAAATGTATTTCTAGCTAAGTACATGGAGATGGGAGAGCAGGAAGGAGGGAGGGAGGGAGGGAGGGAGGGAGGGAGGGAGGGGGAGGAAGAGGAGGGAGTTCTGTTTAGGATGCTTCAGAGGTCAGAAAAGAACACCAGCTCTCCTGAATCTGGACTCACAGGTAGTTGTAGGGCACCTGAGGAGCAGCTGATATGGGTTCTTGGAGCCACACTTCTGTCCTTTTGCCCTATAAAAATACAATTTGGGCCTTCCTTTCTCTATCAGAATATTGTGCAAACCAAAAGGTTTTCATTCAAAACCACAGTAAGGAGTACACACTGGGCAAGAGAAAGACGAATGGTACTTTCTTGAGCACACAAGGAAATGTAGGGCAATAAAACCTGCTTACACATCCAAAAAAAAAAAAAAAAAAAAAAAAAAAAAAGTGCAGCAAATGCCCCAGTGCCATCTTTCCAGCTCTTGCTGGTACTGTTTTGATAAAACATAAATATGCAAGAGAGCTTTAATCATAGTGCTTTGTATTTCTATTATTTGGAAGGACTGGGGGAAATTTTCTTGCCCAACAAAGTTTGCTTAAACATATTAGTTTGAAAGTATTAGTTTCTTCATTTGTCCTATGTGGCTTAGAGTGGCCAATATCAGCCAGGTTACAGGGTTCTATTCAGTGTATAAAAAGCTTCTCTTTCTTTCTACTGTGAGACATCTGGAACCTAGCTAGACAGTTTGCTTCCATAGGATCTTGGTTTCTCAATTCCCTCCTTCCCCTTTGAGTTGAAAGCCAAATTATAACAATTTGAGACTTCTGGAAATAATATTATTTTACAACAGGAATTTTGCACACATTTCAAAACTATAACTTCAAATTCTTTTTTCACACCCAGGGGTATAGTGGTGAAGAGGACCAGCTGCAAAGCTGTAGTTTTGGAGTTCTCAGTAGATGACAAATAACAAAATGAGGTGTTGGTGCTAATGGTGCAAACCTTGGGCAGCGTTCAGCTTCTGCTTAGACTTTTCTTCAGTGGGCCGTTTCCAACTGTGGGTACTCTCCATTTTTAGTTGAAAGGGTGGAAATCTCCCTTTCTGTGTGACTTAAAGGCCTGTGAATTTATGCATCCTAATTAACTCCAACTTTTATCACCTACCACATGATTCTTTCTGGAGAATTCTGACTTTCCCCAAACTGCTGATTTTTTTTTTTTTTTTTTTTTTTGGTTTGGCCTTCATAGAATAGATAAAGACCACATTTAAATCTGTATTTATTTTTGGTTATGCGTTTATGTGTATACTGTGTGTGTGTGTGTGTGTGTGTGTGTGTGTGTGTGTGTGTATACCTACCTATAGAAGACAAAAAGAGCTAGTGGTCCTCTGGAGTTGAAGTTGCAGGTGGTTGCAAACCCCCAATATGGTTGAAAGGAATTAAACTCTAGTCTTCTAGGAGAGCAAGAAGTATTGTTAAGCTATGTCCAGTCCCACAGACCACATGTGATGAGAAGGGAGTATGTAAGGAGTGTCAAGCAAAATGGCTTCTGGGTATATTTTTGCCTGGAAAAAACTAAGGTAATTTTTCCAGTTTAGGAATCATCATGTGGGCTGGCAACAGCCATCTGTATATTGGACATCATCATCATCATGGCCACAAGGGGGTGACACATCAGACAGAACATACAAATCCTCACACTCTTTATCCAAAGATATTAACAGAAACCTATAAAGAAGAGGGTTTTGTCTCCTTTTAGGGAAGCCCATTGTGATAGTGTGATATAAATTGAGAAACATGTGTTATTTTCTTTATCTCTTATTTTTGACACAAGGACTCTAGGGCCTTGTTCTTCCTGGAGGAGCTTGCATTATGATGAGATGGTACTTCGTGGGTTTCTAGGCTCGCAAGCAATACAATATCTTATGACGATAAGCTTGGAACCAGGAGGGTGACAAGGTCTGGGGATTAATTTAATAATCTGTTATATTTACATGATGAAAACATCCATAAAAAAATCTGTAGACTACAGTGTTCAGAAAATTGCAAACCGGTGAACAAGAGTGCAGTCAGGTTACATGCTCTAACTTCACTGAAGTAGAACTTTCTTTACCTGGGAGTCATCAGAACCTGCATTGTTCTCCTTTCAAACTCACTCTAATCCTTTTAAAGTAGACTTTCCAAAAAGGAAAAGGAAACCATACCTAGACCAGTTAGATGGAGTAGAAAGTTCATAAACTCAAGAATATATAGTCAACTAAATTTTAATAAGAAACACATTGAGAAAACAAAACATCTTCAAAGACTAATGATGGGGAAAGTAAATAACCACATGTAAAATAATAAATCAAATCAAAGTTATTATATATAACTCATAACAACCGCATTGAAATATATTCAACATTTACACATAGAGGATGTAACACTGTACAATTCATGGAGCAAAGAGAAAACAAGTTCTCATGCCTTGACTTCGACAAGGGTTTTTGTTTTGGAAACTGTACCAAAAGCTCAGGCAACAGAACTACAACCACAGAGTAGAATAGATCACACTGACGTGTCTACACAGAGAAGGAAAAATAACTACCCAAATTAAAAGACAGTCTATGGATTGGGAACATATTTTTACAAATTCTTATATTCAAAAATGAAATGATTCCTATAATTCATAAGGAATTTGAATAATTTATTACCAAAAAAAAAAAAACAGTAAGGTTTTGTCTGATGGCATGTGCCAATGAGGGTCAACACTAAACCATGTAGTTAGTCTGTGACCCAACAATGCCATCATTTGGGAATCCATGCAAATGAAGAGAAAACAGCAGCTGTAAAGATAACTGGGAACATGGGAACCTCTTGTTTACAAGAGAATCTACTTGGGAATCTGTGGTTTGTGATTCATGCCTGAATTGGTACCAGTATTGTGGTAACAAGTTTCTGCTAACTACAGTTAATGTCAGAACTAAGTTGAATTGTAGTGAAGCTGTTTAGTATCTGCAGAGGAACTCCTTTCTGGGGCAAGACATCTCCCTGTACCATAGAAATGTCTGTGTTGGTTGTTAAGAATGTAGTCAGAGGAACAGTTAGCTTTCCTTATTTCACCCAGTGACCTTCAGTTTGCCACAATCCCTTAGACTCATTCTTTCCCACACACAGAAGTCATCTAACAGTTTCCAGATGGCATTTTATATCAACTGCATTTTTAAAAGTCAGCTCTTTGTGTCTTTACTTCTTTTTCTTTTGAGACAGTATCTTATAGAGGTCCAGCTGGCATAAACTGCTGTATAGCTAAGGATGTCTTTGGATTTCTGAACCTCCCACCTTCCTCTCCAGAGTGCTGGAATGCCAGTCAGTGTGTGCCACCCCACCCCCCGCACCCCAGTTTATCAGTTGCTGAGGATAAATCCAGTGCCTTGTACATGCTAGACAACCACTTTATCACGTGTGCTACATCCCCAGACCTCTTTGTATCTTTGTGCTGGTTATTGATTCTGGTTGTACTTGGTCATTAGAGTTCATTTCAATTATTTCTATGTATCCACAAACCCATGGTGTCTTGAATCTCTCTGGCTTTTTTTTTCTGAAAGACATTGAGAAACTAAAGTTTTTTTTATTCCTTTAGAACCAACTAGACAATATCTGTCCCTGAACACTACTAATAGGTACCCTTGGTGAAATTTTTAAGCATTTCTCATCTATGTACTATAACATAATCACAAGAGTATCCTAGTGTCAGAGAAAAAGAGGATCATGCTTGAATTATGCCTATCACTATGATAAATTTCTAGATCTCTGAATTTATTAGACATCAATAAAGGTTAATAGCCTAACCATATAATTATTGTGTTATTTGGTAGTTAAGATAGAGTTAAAGGTAGACATGTCTGTCTGTCTGTCTGTCTGTCTGTATGCATTATGTACATATACATACGTGTGTGGTATCAAAATATTTGGTAGCCAATAATTTAAGTTATATTTTCTTATTTTTTGTGTGAATGTACATATGAGTGACTACATATAAACATATATGTGCTGTAATCTGGTTCCCAAAATATTTAAATGTTTGTGTTTTGCCATAATATGTATATTTCTCAAGTTCACTTCATTTAACATTTCATGATAGGTCTCACATATGTGCACTGTTGTCTTATTAGACATTATGCCTCAGATCATTTGTGTGGCTAATATAACAGTACTGTAATGAACCCATTTATAAATAAATTTTTTCAACACTATTATTTTCTTAGAACTTCCCATTTATACAAGTCAATGATGTAAAAATTACAGTGTTATTTGAGCAATTTGTCTTTTGGAACACATATCAATATATTCTGTAGGTATTAGAATTCTAATATACACATTCATATGAATGATACTGGAGTGGGTCCTTTATACATGCTCTTAACATTTACTATATGTTCACCAACAAGATATTGCTGAAAGGGCCCTGATATAGCTGTCTTGTGTGAGGCTATACCAGTGCCTGACAAATATAGAAATGGATGCTCACAGTCATCTATTGGATGGAACACAAGGCCCCTGAAGAAGGAACTAGAGAAAGTACCCAAGGAGCTAAAGGGGTCGGCAACCCTATAGGAGGATCAACAATATGAACCAGTACCCCTGAGAATTGTGTCTCTAGTTGCATATATAGTAGAGGATGGCCTAGTTGGCCATCAATGGGAGGAGAAGCCCTTGGTCTTGTGAAGATCATATGGCCCTGTACAGGGGAATGCCAGAGCCAGGAAGCAGGAGTGGTGGTTTGGGGAGCAGGGTGGGGGAGGGTAGAGGGGACTTTGGGATAGCATTTGAAATGTAATTGAAGAAAATATCTAATAAAACAATGAAAAAAATCACTGTATGTTTTTAAGTGAATAAATACTATCTCATACTTTGATTTGTTTAGCATCAATGGTGAGCAATAGAGCCTAATACCATTTGAATTCATATATAAGTGAACAAAGACACTAGGATTAGTGTTTTTGGTTTAGCAGTAAGATTCACTGGCTACTTTTGGTGCTAAAAGTTATGACAGAAATTGTTGTTAAAGTGTCTTTCCTAAGCCACACACTGCCAAATATGGCATAAAGTGTCCTGAGTCTGCGAAGTGTCCTAACTCTGCTAACAAGGGATCTTCTGAGGGACCTGTGTCAAGTGTTGAGATCCTTAATGAAGCTGGATCGCCTCCTTTCAATTCACTCCTAACTCCCATGTATTCATTGATTCATGATGCTATTCCATGAGAGATTAAAACAATGTGAGTATTTGTCTGTGGGTTTAGAAGAGCGTCTTAAGACACTGAAATTTAAGACTCAACTTATGTTTGTTCTAAGGCATTACTGATCCAGAGTCGTTAGGGTGTTTCCTTCTACTTGCCATTAGCTTGATTAGTATTTATTCAGACATTTCCAAAAATTGACTCATACACACCCTTGTCTGTCTTTCCTCATTACCCGGTCCCTCTCTCCCTAATCTTTTATGAGAGATAAATAACATTATTTGTTGGCAATTGCATTATGAAGGAGAGTTTAGCACACCACTGACATTTGCTCTAAGCAAAATTAGCTGGCCCTGATCCTTATTATTCAGTTTTACCAAATAATGGCATTAACTGAGCCAAACAATGACATAAATACCAACACAAGTTCTATTATAGAAGCGAAAAAATTATCATGGCAAGAAAACTGACATATCATACGTCTGTGGTGTTCTATATTTATAAGAAATCTAGTATTTTCTTGCATAATAAACACTAAAAATATTTTTTGTCAATTCTTCTAATTGGGCAAATATACCCAATCAGAAACAAAAGACAGAGTAAAGACTTGAGAAGCCCATTTCCTGAAGTGGAGCACTCTGTAGATTTGGCCCCATAGCTTATAGGGTAATCAGGATGTGTATTGTTCTTGGATGACTCTAATGGGAAAGCCAAAAGGAAAGAATTTAAAATGTTAACATGAAAAGATTCTTGTCAGATTCTGATGACAGTCTTCAAAGTCAATGATATCCAACAGCTGGAGTTGAGGGAAGACCTATTTGTGGAGGAGAAAAATGGGCCACTATGCAATACCCCCTTGATTTTTAATGTGATTTAGGTACATTATAGAAGCCACCTATCAGAATGAGTCTTAGTTCTTTTGAAAATCATGACCTTTAAGAGGCTCTTCTTAATAGAAGTGGGATGGGAGAGAATCATGGCTGTCTGTCTCTCAGCAAACATTTGGATTCCATTTCATTTTTGGACCCCATGTTTCTAATTTTTTGAGACTATCTTCTTTTGGTATGTGCTTTTGACTACAAAAAAGTAGCTTAGTCCAATATTTCCCTAAATCAATTTTTTTGAGAACCATAAATAGGTCATTTAAAACTTTATACTTTTCCAGTGAGATTAGGAGAGGAATGTTCCAATAAGTTCACACCACTGTGTGAATGTTTCTGAGTGATCACAAGGAAAGCCAAAAATCACACAATCAATCTGTAAGAGGCAAACAACCTAGAATATAAAATAAAACAGCTTAAAACTAGGACAAACTTCTCTTAGCAATAATTGAATTATCATCCCCAGGAGTGCCATGTACACATATTTCTCACAAACATAGAGTTACTATAGCTCATAATTCTTTCCACAGTTGTAATTGATCCTCCTTGTTACTATCTAAATTGAAACATGTAGCTTATTCTATCATGTAGCCATCGGTCTGTGTTCTGGTCCATTCTGACTGCTTTACTTGCTACAGATGATGAGTTTTAGCATCTGGGAATCATTGCAAAACTATAAGGGTAACTTGGTATAAGACTATTTGTGTTAGCTATAATTCAATGATGATTATGTGACTGATATTTATTTATTGGATATACTGAAAGTAGAAATGTTGTAAAAGTACAATATTCTCCTGAGTAAATCTATATGTGGGAAAAAGCACTTCTATGTATTTAAGTCTGCACAAGCAACAACGTTTACTCTTGATATCATAAAGAGAAGTGCAGAAGATTCATCTCAACCTCATAGAAGATCTTCCAAGAAGGAAATACTTAAAAATATACACAGATGAGATTCCACATGTTTAGAAACGACACCACATAGTTCTTATATTCCTGAAAGTTTTCCAAAGTGCTCTTTAAAAATCTTTGATGTACTAAGAGTGTGTTACCAAGGTTCCTAAAATTCTATGTAAGAAGCTATCTTGAAATATTGAAACAGTAACCTTCATGAAATTCAAAGGTTAAAAAATGTACACAAAAGTCTTATGCATAATGGATGTATGTGTATGTGGGTTTCTAACTGGAAAATCAGGCAAGATGGTCATTTTCCATGCAAAATCATTAGCCCAAGTAAAGTCTAATCTTTCGAGACAATTTTGTCTGTCATAAGCTAGAGGAAGTGTGGCTGAAGAAATTAGAATTGATTTTCCAAATATATCTCACTAAATGAATTTAGCAACAACAATAACAAAAATTGTTGGTATGTAGTTATCATAATGAGTCTTTAAAAATCTCTGCTTCCAAAGGTGAGCTGAAAAGGCAGATAATGACAGATGAAGCTTAGCATGTGAGAGCAACTAGAGTGTGCTAAAATGTGTTCTAAAACAGAAAAAAGAATTGGTCACAAAAGTGTGTGAAATGGATTGATTGGCTCCTTAGATTATGAAGTCCAGAAACAAGGTTAATTTATTTTTATCCAGAACTAGCCATAACAAGGAAAATATGAATATTACTCATTCAGTGATGCTTTGAGAAGACGATCGTTTGGGAAATTAGAGTTACAAGAAATATTTCTGAATTCATAATTGGCCAGTGATTTTCACTCTTCATGATTTCCACCGAATTGACAATATGAGGATTTTTTTCTACACATAAAATTATAAAGTCATGGAGAAACTGAAAAATGGAAAAGTTATAGAAGTTTTGAAAGATGGAAATAGAGGAAGAGTGTAAACACACAGACTATATGAGGAAGCAAGAGCTCTATGTCAGCTCCCCAGGAAATTACCTAATCATTAATCTGCACCACAGATCTTCACAAGAGGCTCAGACATCATCAGTACCAGCTACCTCTGGACTAGAGAAGGAATGGAGGAACCATTGTTGAAAACAGAAGTGTGAATCAAATTATAACTTAAAATCCTATTAAATTATCAAAAATTCCCTTTCTGCTAAGAGCTGAAGTATCTCACATCCCTTCTCAGGACACTGGAATTTTCATCTCTAAAGAGTTAGAGACCTTCTATGGATTTAGAATATCAGACATCTTTTAGGAAGAAACCCTTACTGCCACCTGGGAAACATAAGCAGTTTGCATGTTGAATGAGCTGCTGAACTATTCTCCCATACTCTCCTCAAAAGTCTGAGACCCTGGATTATATTTCTTTTTATAGACTTTAAGATTTTTCTTTGAAAATTTTAAGTAATTGACAATAGAATTGAAAATAAATCCTATTTTAATTTTCTTCAATGAGATGTCCTAGTCCAATTACATCTTTAAGTAAAGATTAAAGTTGACAAGCATGGTCATCAGTTCCAGTCAGCTCTCAGAAAATGCCTTTTACAAAGACAGTCAAGGTGTTCCATGTGTTTTGGTTTAGTTTGGACACAGGGTCTTCTTTAGCCAAGGGTAACCTCAAAATGCTAAGTACATAAGGGTGGCTTTGAACTCTTCATCCTCCTTCCTCATCCTTCCCAGACCTGATACTATAGGGTTGTACCACCAAAAGCTGAGATATGTATGGTGCAGTTTATGTATAGAAATAATACATACATACATACATACACACAAAAAAAACACACACACAAACACATATACTTCCATACCTATATACACACACACTCACATTTGTTTACACACACACATACATCCCAAAAAGAATAGAATAGAAGAATTTACACTGATAATGTATGAATACCATAGTAGGAAAGAGATGCTCTGACTTGAAGAAAGGGTCATGAAATTAAAATGCATACAATAGGATACATTCATAGAAGCAATTTAGATATTAAAACAGAGGAAATATAAGATAGAATTAACACTGTCAGTTTATCATCTTAGGAGGAGCAGTATCTGAATTTGTAGCTATAAAAACACAAAATAAATTCAAAAATTGTAAAGAAATAATTAAAATGTCACCAAACAATGGAAAAATATACTGTATGACTGAAAGTTATGATATGTGTTTTATAAAAATAAATGGATCTGTATTATATCATTACAGATTACAAATGGCCAAAAGACAGTCCTGAGATTTCTAGAGGGAGAATATTTCAGGTGGAATAGAGTTTATGAATAGAACTTACTCAGTCTGCAGAAACCAGGCAATAGCACCAAAACATTTCCTATTAGTTGCTCAAAATTTATGGAAAAATTATTTTCTGACCTAGAGTTATGTACTCAAGACACCAGCAATCTGTACAAGTGGGAGTTAGACATCTTTGTAGAGTCATCATCATCAACATTAACTTCTCAATCATCCTTTCTCAAAATCCTACTTAAGGATACATACTAGGAAAAGAACAAAATAAGAAAGATGAATATATAGAAGTTGGAAATGGGATTCCACTGTAGTACTTGACATACCTTTGAGGGCGACTTTGTCAGGATGTCAGAACTCCTAAAGCATTGTTCTTTTTTCTGATCTCATCCAGACAAATTTTATACCTCAGTATCTTATTGTTTTTATGTATGACTTCATGGTACATGTTGTGTATAGAAGTGATGGTACTATCCTTAAACTAGTAGTTTCAAGTAGTGAGAATGATCCATTTGAGGAGGTTTGATACAGATGAACAGAAGGTATCAATATATGGTAAAATTTAGAATGGAAGAACCTAGAACAGTAAGTCACCACAAGAAAATAGGGCTTCAATTATCCAGTGCTCACCATGTTGGACAGTTACTGAAGGAACAAGAATTATTATCCTTGAAGCTACCATTGTAGCCTATACCAATTACCAGGGATAGAGAAAGTAAATCCTGGGGTAGCGAAAGAAAGAAAGAAAGAAAGAAAGAAAGAAAGAAAGAAAGAAAGAAAGAAAGAAAGAAAGAAAGAAGAGAGGAAAGGAAAGGAAAGGAAGGGAAGGGAAGGGAAAGGAAAGGAAAGGAAAGGAAAGGAAAGGAAAGGAAAGGAAAGGAAAGGAAAGGAAAGGAAAGGAAAGGAAAGGAAAGGAAAGGAAAGGAAAGAAAGGGAAAAAGGAAGGAAGAAAGGAAGGAAGGAAGGAAGGAAGGAAGGAGGGAGGGAGGGAGGGAGGGAGGGAAGGAAGGAAGGAAGGAAGGAAGGAAGGAAGGAAGGAAGGAAGGAAGGAAGGAAGGAAGGAAAGAGAAAAGGGGGCAATAGGATAGGCTTGGGAATAATGGAACCATCCTGAAGCAAGACAGAGGCTCTGGAAGAAAAGATTTCCAAGACGATGCAGTTGATAGAAACCTGGATGTATCTGAACACTGGGGAAACGTTTTGGGGTGAATTAGTCATAATAACACAGGCAACGAAGAAAACAGAAGTAAACAAAACATCCATTGACTCTAAGAAGAACAAATTTATGCAAGATCGGAAAAAGTTGTAGCTTGCTACGTGGCTCATTTGTAAATAATATTAGAAAAACAGAAGTAGATTGGTCTAAATGACTTAAAAGTGAAGCCTTACTGTGGGAATGGGAATCATAAGGCATACATGAGTAAAGAGGTAAGTAGTTATCTCCTATCTTGAGAAGCTAGTAGATGATTCTCAAAATCAAGAAATGAATTATCAGGCTGTGTATGTGTGTGGGTATACATGTATGTGCACACATACAAATATGTGAAGAAATACCAAGACAAAATATAGATGTTTACAAATGTAGAGGGTTATTGACATGAAATTATGAATACTGAAAAAGTTTCATTCAGAAAATATGCTTGAATTTGATTGTAGTGTTTAAGAGTGCTATATGGATAAAATGTATCCATACAAAAAACTCAGAATTAAAAATGTTAGAAATATATTTTTGAACAATATATTTCTGATGGATTAAAAGTAGACCTACCACATTATAGCAAAGTTCCATCAGAGAGAAACAGAAAACATAACTGAGGAATAGAACCCATGCTTTTAAACTACAGAAAAAAAATACAGAGGAAAACATCTTTTTGATATGAATCCAATATTAAGAAAACAAATCTGGACAATACTTTTATCCATAAGATCAATTAAGTATTTATTATGAGTAAGATCTATGTTATCTAACTATTAGAAACATACATACTAGATTGAAAGATGGTAACTTACAATGTCCTCTGAAAGGGCTTGTGCAGAAGCAGCTCTCTGCAAGTCTTATATTCTATTTCAAAAGAAAGAAACTATCAACAACACTGACTAATTTTCAGAGTCTGATAGTTTAGATACTTTAGTGTTTATCGAACAGTGTGTAGGGGAATACACCAAAGCTAAAGATACATAGTTGATGGATAAGGAAATAAATTATAGTTTGCCACTTCAAGATAGGAACCAAATTATAAAAAGTATGCAATAATTTGATCAGATTCTTTTTTTCCATTTTTCAAATTATGTATTATAATCAATATGAACAAAATGAAAACTGGAAAAATGCTGTGTAGTATACAAGGTTCATTTTGTAGTATTTGAGTGTATGTATACATACATAAATATACATACAAATTTGGACACACAACTATACACACAAATTCAGAAAAATACCCAGCACAGCACACATTGTTGGCTTAGGAGGCAATGGTTTCCTTGTGCTAGATAAGTCAGGAACTCTTGGCTTTTGTTCCTGAAGAGGAACTGAGCCTTTGTGCAAGAACTGTGCTGTGCCTCTTACAGCACTAGATCAAGCCAGTCTTGCCTTCATGAGAGGTTCTGTCTGATAGCATGGACACACATGGCTCTGTATGGCGGGGTTGATCAGATTCTTTTGTAGGGTAAAAAATGCTTAAATATTTAGTGCAAAACTATAATGGAGATTGTTGAGTTAAGTACAAATATATGTAGACTCAATAATAAAAACATATAAACTTAAAGATTTAATGTCCTGGTATAAAAAAATGTCATGTCATATTGGGAGTGGTGAATTTTGTCACTAACATTTTCTTTAGTATTGAAAATGAAGTTTAAAGTTCCAGTGTTATCTACTGCACTTTCTGGTGAACTACTGTGAAAAAATCATACAGTTTAGAGCCTTGTTTTCTCCATCTGAGAATACTAGAGAAAATCATAGAGCTTTCTCTGAGAATCCCGTGTCATAATGTATATGAAAATATTTGGAAGCATAGAAGATGTGACCATTATACCGAGTTGTTGCTACTCTCATCAGAACTATTGGGACACTCCTTGGCAGGGTCATTCCTTCTCGGCGGCTCAGGCACAACCTTATCTCTCTGCCTCCACATGTGACACATTAGATGTTACTTGAGCTCAAGGTCCGTTTTTAACTTTGGCTTCGTTGAGAAGCAATGTAATAAACCGAAGATCAATGTGAATATTTTCCAAGAAAATCATCCAAAAGGAGTACCCAGGGAGGGATGGAAAGCCTTCCAAGGACCCCACAGGACGAATAAGCTTTTGTTTGAGAGCTCAGAGCCCGCTCTAAAAGCTTTGTATATAGACATTGTTCATCCCAGTACTGGGAAAAACTGTGCCCTTGGTCACCTCTTATTTTCATGTCACCTTCATTCAAGGGCTATGTAAGAGGACCTAACACACACATGTACTTGAACTTAAAAAAAGGAATATACACATTTTTTTCCATTCATTACAAATAGACCAAGAGAAAGTTTTAATTTTTTCCCATAAAAATCTGCATTCATGTTATTTAAAATTGGGAACCTAGTTTCATCTAACGAATTTTAGGGGCAGCTCTTTGAGAGTATTGTTAGGAGAGTTCAAGTAGTCTACCATTTCTACTAGACTATTTATAACTGTCATTTAGATTCTATAACAGATAAGCATGTTCATTTATTCTAATTTTTGCCATTTTTGTCTACGTTGCCAATAGTATGTTGTGAATTCTGAATTATGATTATGAATTTGTCCTGCTCTTTTTTCAGCTCTATCATCTTTTGTTTCCTGAGTAGATTAGTTCTTTCTGTTGTATGAACAACTGCAGCAAATAAATATAGTATCTTCATAAAATACATTTTTAAATATAGTTTCTGTATCTGAAGTGGACTGAATTCAAGGTGTCCATAAGATTGTGTAACTTTTAGGGAGATCTATGGGAAAATCTGTCTCCTACTCATCCATGGCCTTCACAGGCCAAAGTTTGAAGCACTTATTTATTTGATGGCTGTCACATGAATCCATCACAAGCCTCTGCCAGATGGCTGCATTCCTTGGCTCAAGGCTTTGTCAATTTTACTACAGTGAGCTTCTGCTGAAAACTGTGTATATGGATACATGACTATATATATTTGTATGTATTTGAATATACTTACACACAAATGCACATGTATATGTTATATGCACTTCTACTCTCTTTGGGTCTCCAGTGACACACAAATTACATTTATTTTTTTAAAGATATTTATATGTTTACTTATTGCATGTGTAATGTATGTACATGTCTCTGTGTGTGTGCAGATATGTGCATCTACATGTCATGGTCAAGGATCAAGGTCTCATCACTGAGCCTCAAACTCACAGATCAGCTAGACTTGATAGACAGTGAGCTCTGGGGTTCTGCCTGTGTACTGACACCCCCCATATTAGAATTAAAGAGTCATATGGCCATATTATACAGTTAGATGAGATCTTGGGATGCTCTCTCAGGTCTGCACACTTACACACCAATGCCTTTCCCCATTGATCTACCTGTCTGTCGTACCAGTACCATGCAGTTTTTATTACAATTACTCTGTAGTACAGCTTGAGGTCAGGCATGGTGATTCCACCAGAGGTTCTTTTATTGTTGAGAAGAGTTTTTGCTATCTTAGGTTTTTTGTTATTCCAGATGAACTTGCAAATTGCCCTTTCTAAATTGTTGAAGAGTTGAGTTGGAATTTTGATGGGGATTGCATTGAATCTGTAGATTGCTTTAGGCAAGATAGCCATTTTTACTATATTGATCCTGCCAATCCAAGAGCATGGGAGATCTTTCCATCTTCTGAGATCTTCTTCAATTTCTTTCTTCAGAGACTCAAAGTTCTTATCATACAGATTTTCACTTCCTTAGTTAGAGTCACACCGAGATATTTTATATTGTTTTTGACTATTGTGAAGGGTGTTATTTCCCTAATTTCTTTCTCAGCCCATTTATCCTTTGTATAGAGAAAGGCCATTGATTTATTTCTATCCAGCTACTTCACTGAAGCTGTTTATCAGGTTTAGGAGTTCTATGGTAGAGTTTTTAGGGTCACTTATATATACTATCATATCATCTGCAAATAGTGACATTTTGCCTTTCCCTACAGAACTATCGCCATAGCCTTCTTTGTAAAAGCTTTAGAAATATTGCTCTGAAGGAAGACCCAGCTTGCAAGAATGGCTCAGCAGTTAAGACAGCTTACTGATCTTACAAAGGACCTTGATTCGGCTACTATCAACTCACATTAGGCAATTCACAACTGCCTAAAATTTCAGTTCCAGGGAATTAAATACCCACTTCTGCCCTCCAATGACACCTGTACCCATGTAGCACTCAGAAACTCATGCTGGCCCACACATATGCACATGGATGAAAAAATAAAGATATTTTTTATTCAATTCAATGGAATTTATGATAACAAACTTTAAATAGAATTAGATCATTTTTATATATGTTTATTAGTCAATTTTTTCTCTCATTCGAGTTGTGACTTTATTTATTTTATTTATTTTTATATCAAACAATCATAAAATGTATCTTGGACTTTTGTAGTATTATAGTAAATATTTCTTAATTTATTTAAGTTTATTTATATATTTTAAGATTATACTTACACAATTTTCCCTTTTCCTTTTTGCCCTTCAAAGACTCTTATAACCCCCCTCTGCTATTCTTTAAATTCATGGCCTCTTTTTCATTAATTAATACACACACACATGAACACACACACACACACACACACACACACACACACACACACACACAGACACATACACACAAGCAAAGAAATAAATGCAATTATTAAAAGGGAACAGAGAACAAAGCAAACAAGAGTAACAATAAGAGCACATAAACATAACTGCATGTTCACTAAAATATTAAATTCTAACCTTTTTTCCCCCCTTGTTCTGGTCAACCCTGCTCGTTCTGGTCGACCCTGCTCGCTCTGGCCAGCTCAGCTCGCTCTATGGTCCTGCTCGCTCTTGCCGGCCCCACTCTCTCCGGTAGGCCCCTCTCACTCTGGTGGTCGGCCCCGCTCGCAGTGGCCAGCCCCGCTCTCTCCAGCTGTCCCAGTTCGGGCCAGCTTGCTCCAGTCGGCCCGCTCGCTCCAATGGTTGGCCCAGCTCGCTCACTCCAGCCCCGCTTGTTCCGGTCGTCCAGCTCGCTCTGGTCCGCCCGCTTACTCTCTCTGGTCCAAGGATTCATTTGATTATTATTATTCATAAATATGCAGATGCACCAGAGGAGAGCGTCAGTTCTCATTACGGGTGGTTGTAAGCCACCATGTGGCTGCTGGGATTTGAACTCATCACTTTCTGAAGAGCAGTCGGGTGCTCTTACCCGCTGAGCCATCTCACCAGCCCACATTCTAACCTTTTTCTTCAGCTATTGTTACTCTTGTTTGCTTTGTTCTCTGTTCCCTTTTAATAATTGCATTTATTTCTTTGCTTGTGTGTATGTATGTGTGTATGTGTGTGTGTGTATGTGTGTGTCTGTGTGTGTGTGTGTGTGTGTGTGTGTGTGTGTGTGTGTGAGAGAGAGAGAGAGAGAGAGAGAGAGAGAGAGAGAAAGAGAGAGAGAGAACACATGCATGCATACCATAGCACATCTGTGGAGGTCATGGATGAATCTGCTGGAGTTGGAAATTTCTCTCTACCTTTTGGTTCTCAAGAATAAAAATCAGGGTGTTGGTCTTGGTCCTGGCAGCACCTTCCCTTATCCACTGAGCCACTTCATCTCCCCCATTGTGACCTTATTTAAAGCCTTTCTGAGCCTACAGCTTTACCATCTGAAGGATTGGAAGTTGTTCAGCCACTCATTGCAGTTAAACCATAGGCAAGAGGGCACTGAACACCGAATGAGGAGGGTCTCTTTGTCCCATGTCTGTCTATCAGATAGCAGTGGACTTCCCAACTTATTTCTGCTGTTGAGACACTGGGAGAAGGCAGCTAGTAATTCTACTTTCTCCCACAGAATGGAGAAATAGATGCTTTGCCATTATTTGAATAGTAAAAAGGCACTAGGGTTGAGTTCCTCTCTTCATTTGAATTCAGTCAGGACCCACTGGGACTTGGTGACTGTCTGAAGTTGTTTGGAGAACCAGGGGATAAATTTGCTGTTACGATTACCATAAGGCAAGTTGATCTATCTTATTACAGGACAGAGTGTAGGTTAGTCTGCTCAGGGTCTCCCACTGACTTTGTTGTGGTCGGATGTGTTTGATAATTCTGGCAGATACATGCTATGTCACTCTCTTCAGATTGTGTTACTGCTAGGAATACTGATTTGTTACTATGGCAGGTATGGAGATAGATGAGCTGCTTCTCTAGATCTAGTGACACTGTTGTGAGATAGATAAGATCCCATTACTCGGGGGTATATATTTCTTTGAAATACCTGCTTGGAGCCGGGCATGGTGGCGCACACCTTTAATCCCAGCACTCAGGAGGCAGAGGCAGGTGGATTTCTGAGTTCGAGGCCAGCCTGGTCTACATAGTGAGGCTACACAGAGAAACCCTGTCTCGAAAAAAAAAAAAAAGAAAAAAAGAAAAAAAGAAAAAGAAAAAAAAAAGAAATACCTGCTTGGAATTCTTTTTCTTTGGTCTTTTAGTGAGAAAGAACAGAAATTTTCCTTCCTCTCCCTTCTTTCCCTCCAGTCTTCATTACCTATTATAGGCTGTGGGCTTCTGGGATACCACTTCTTGTATGGTGGGATACATAGGAGGAAAGTTACCTTGTTATATGCTAGAATAAGAAGGCTTGACCTTGCAATGTTCATGTTTTTTAATATTCATTTCAACTATTAAAATTAATTTTCAAAAAGTATATTATCAATGGGAGGAGAGGTCCTTGGTCCTGTGAAGACTCAATGTTCCAGTGTAGGGGAATGCCAGGGCAGTGAGACAGGGGTGAGTGGGGAGCACCCCCATAGAAGCAGAGGGAGGGAGGATGGGATAGGGGGTTTACAGAGTGGAAACCAGGAAAGGGGATAATATTTGAAATGTAAATAAATAAAATATCCAATAAAAAAGAAAAAAATGAAAGAGTATATAATATTGAAAATATTTCACAGAGAGGAAAATCACCCTGATTTAAAACTTCAAAGAAAGAAAGAAAGAAAGAAAGAAAGAAAGAAAGAAAGAAAGAAAGAAAGAAAGAAAGAAAGAAAGAAAGAAAGGAAGGAAGGAGAGGGAAGGAGGGAGGAAAGGATAGAGGGAGGGAGGGAGGAAGGAAGGAAGGAAGGAAGGAAGGAAGGAAGGAAGGAAAGAAAGAAGGAAGGGGAGAGAAAAATAATCACAGATAAAGACCATCCAGAACAAGAGAGATCAGATATTTGGTTCAAACTCTGCTTTCCTGATGAATTAGTTATGTCCCTGGTTTTCTACTTAACCCTTAACACACTATAATTGGAGGTTTTAGTAGTTTGTTTCAATAGAAACATTTCCACATCACTATTATACCTTCTTCAGACGTTTCCCTCTTAATTGTTGTTCACTGTAGACACTACTTTCACTCTCTCTCACTGTTAGATGCCTGTGTTGCTTCCTCCATTTTTTCTGCTTTGATCTTAATGTGATGTATATCATAGTACATACAATTATCTGTATACTTTTCTTCAGTAAGATGCAATAGAGCATTAGAATAAAATAAGCATTAAGAGACAAAGATATAGAGAATTCATAGACTCTGATGTCAGACCCCCCCACCCCCCACCTCCCGCTTAGCCAGGTACTGATGCTTCCCATATCATTGCTTAAGCCATTGGAGCTTCTCCCTTAAGCTGGTAACTCACCAAGGTGGAAGAGGAAATATGTAAACTATAGAAGCTGTAGTCAGTATTCATGATCTTGAATTGTAGTTTTTGTTCTTCCTTCTTCCCCTCTGCCCAGGTTTCTTCTCTTCCTGAAGATAATTATGAGGACTTAAGCTGTATGGCCACTTGAAAAACTTCTGACTTAAAAGCAAAAATTGGTATTAGTCTTTCCAAAAGATGAATCTCACCTCTCCAAAATTATCTTTTTTCTATTGAAAATTAAATATTATGGATGCTATTGATTCCTTGTGAATAAATGTAGTGAGAACAAGAAGGAAAGAGCATGAGAGAGAGAGAGAAGCAGAGAGAGAGAGAGAGAGAGAGAGAGAGAGAGAGAGAGAGAGAGAATGTTAAAAGAAAATAGTAAGGAAGCACATGACCTTACAATCAAGTGCTCCTCCATTTCCAGAACTTTATTTACCCAACAGAAGCCATATTTTTAGTTTCATGTATCTGCTCTTTGTTGATTATCATGGTGGTGGAAGAAAAACGAGAGGGAAGAAAGTTCATGATGAGGGGAAGATTCAGTAATATGCAGCCGTTGTTGAGTGCCATGTTAATATTTTTTCTAATGATAAATTTGAGGTCATTCCTTCCTTTCCCTTCTCTTATCTTTATATGTATTGGTACAGCTTTATAGCACATACCAGCTATGTGAGAGATAGCCCATTTCTCCACACTTAATCACATTGGCTACTCTTTTAAAAATTTTGGCTAACATGAGTGAGGATAAGACATTGCATCCTTAATATATTAGCTTTTTATTGCCAATGAGATCTACTTCTATCTTTTGTAAACTTTACTTCAGATTGAAATAAATTTCAAGCAGAGACAGAATTCTTATGATTGGAAGATAGTCACACTTTCAGTATTTGTTTATTTCAAATGGTGCATGTGAGGTTGCCTTGGCTTCACCTTTGAACTTTGGTTCCTCAATGATTCCATTTATAATTCCTTTCACCTCTTGATCCCCAGTGGGAGAGTGAGGGATTGTTCAGCCAAGTAGACTCAGTTTGGAGAAGACTGATTTTCTCCAGCAAAAATCCAATCATGAGTTTCCTGGAAGAGAGTGCTACTTAGACTGGTCAGGAAAGGCCATGCTGAGGTGAATTTATCTGGCTCCATATGGTCCTCACGGCCTAATCTTTTTATATGGGCAATAACAGAAGGAAGATTCTATAGCATGAATCCTAATGAGCTCTAATTGGGCACTTGGGGAGAGAGAGATTGGTTGGAGGAAATGCTTTGAAAATATATAGCAGAAGAGGTGGACATTAAGCATAACACAGTATTGCTGTCATTGTGATAATATGTACTCCACGTCTGGATATGCTCTTCATTAAAGACATCAGTGCAGGAACTCTACCATGATCATCGCCAAATATTAGGTCACCTCATGTATAACCACAAAAATACTAAGATTAAATAGCCACTGGATGCTACTTTTAATGATGTTTTTTCTAGTATCTTTATACTTAGAAATGTGAACATTTGGCAGTCATTGTTATATTTAACATCATAAAGTCTTAAGACTGAAAATGTAGCCAGAATCTCACTTGACAGTTATTTAATCTAATTTTTTCAACCATCAAGCAATGATCTCTGAGCAATAATTTGCTACACAGGTCACTGGTAGAGTTAGACAAATAGTAAGATGGAAAATTTTGTTGTTTTGTTTTGAAGTCATTTGCTGAGAAATCACTGTATCTTTAAAAAGTTCTTATTTCTGTGAATTGATATACTGAATTTTATTCATTGACTCCCTGGATCATACATTCATTTAATTATTAAATGTTATTGAACATGGTTGATTTTAAAGTTTAAAAAACCTGACTCCTATCCTTGACAGAGTTGCTGTGTAATTACAAAACCTCTACCAACAAATAGATGGAATTTTGGCATTTATTATGAAATAAATGAGAGAGATCATAGATGCTAGAAAATTAATGTACAAATAGCAAGACTTTAAGTGGACAAGGTTTGGTCAACATTAATTTAGCTAATATTCACCTTGTCTTGACCATATACTGGAGACATATTAAAGTAGTATAATTGATTAAAATTTCACCAAACACCCCCAGAGTTCAAGGCCCTATACAGGACAATGAGGCAAAAAAGAGAAAACAAACATAGTTCTTATGGTTGAAAATATAGTAGGCATGAAAGTTAGGATGTTCTAGAATTATGACGTAGTATAAGTGATCTGCTGCACCAGACAAAGAGGAGAGAGGTTTCCTGACAGTAATGGTCCAAAGACTGAATTGTAAAAAGAGAAAAAGATCTTACATTGTGACATGGTCACTTGTGAAGACCATCCGAGGTCTGTGCAGCCTGTGTTTGAAAACCACCATTCTAAGTCTTGTTATGACAGTGCAAAGCCACAGAACAGCCCTGAGAGAGAGGGTAGAGGCCAGAAGGAAACATTTAAAATCTTTTCAATGACAACTGATCAGTTAGTTGCTTTTCATCTTATCTACCCATATTTTCCAATTCCTCTTTCCCACATACTCTACCAACATGCTGTATTTTAAAATAAAGGTTGTATTTGTGTTCCTAGGAGTCGGGAAATAAAATCAGTCATTGAGGTAATGTAGGTAGAAGAACTAGTTATGCTATGTCTAGAAACATTTACCGTGATGCCAGCTCCCTTATGAAGGCATAAGGAACATTTACTTCTATAGGTCTCCTTTGGTCTCCCAGGTAGCAAAACTGAGTTGCAGAAAAATCAGCTAGAGACATTCAGAGTAGTGATTTATCTGTAGACTTCAGGGATCCTTGTCCCAATGAAGAGTCTTTGGTAGTAGTGCACAAAGTGTCAATTTTACTATGATTACAATGGATACTTTCCAAACTTCAGGGCATGCATTTTAGAGTAGAAAGGGAATAAATTATTTTTCTATTTGATATACTACTGTCCTTATATTTGTAGTCAATATTCAGTTTTTCATTAATCACTGTGTGCATTTTTGTATCTTAAAGGTGTGTAGGAGGTCACACCTAAAACTTGAGTGGCAGTCGGATGCTACAGAACTCTTAATTGAGTGAGTTTCTCAAGTTCTTCTCTTTATTTGCTCATCTGTAAAAATTGGCACTATCATAGTACTTAAAACATGAGATAATATATCCCTAGCAAAGGGCCTGGAGTATGCTAATCTATCAGAAGCAAGCTACAATAGCCAGGGTGATTAATAAGATCCTGGCTCTGCTTCCTTCACACTTTATCCCAATGAAAATACCCAAAGTCAGAAGAAGCACTGAATAAATTTTAATAGTGCAAGAGGGTAGAAATCCCAGGGATTTCCAGCAACTCATCACCTTTTGCAGCTTCTAGAAAGAAAATAAAAAGTTACTCATTGCCCTTTTAGAGAGATGTGGACTAATTTCTAATTTTGTCTTGGGAATCACCACTCTCCTTTCCCTCCTACTCCTATCCTCTCATGTGTTATTACACTCCATGCATCCTGATGGATTTTGCTGTTGTTGTTTTGTTTTGTTTTAGTGGCCTGTTCAGAAGTATCTTTTGATAATTGGGAATCACCCTTTATTTAAAGTTTCTTCTCAGATATAACAGGACACATAGGTATCTCATAAATGCACATGGGGTCACAGATAAATACAGCCTAGGCCCCTACTGTGTATGTGCAGGCTCACACACATGCATCCTACACCACAGAGGGAACATGCCTGTTTCCATTTAGTTTTATTTCTTGGATGGAATAGTTTGTATAAGTAGGACCATAGGTTAAGTATGCTTATGTTGAATGCTTTGGCAAATGTGTCTGGGTTGACAGGCATTTTTATATCAGAGAGCCTAACCAGCATTATTTTCAGGGGTCAGGCCCTACTGGGCCTGGCTCAGAGATCCTTGCCAATGTTGAGGGTGTGGTACGGAGAGCCTGATGTTTGCTTTACTGACTGTGTGAAGACTCTTAAACAAATTGCCTGCCTAGAAAAACATTTCGGATGTTCAGTTGTGAATAGTTCATTTCTGAACTTTGGCTTCTGCAGCCATGACCAAAGGAATATTAGACCAGTTTCAAAATGTCTCCAATCATTCCATAAAAATTGTGGTTTCTCTCCTCTATCAAATCAGCTAATCTCATCTAACCATGACTGCTGTTTAAATGAAATTAAACTATAGTCAGAAAACTCTAATTTTTTTCTTTCTTTATTAGAATGTAAAATAAGTCTCATGAGGCAATGGGTATAGTATATATAGCACCGAGAGTCTGCCATGCAAGCTCCACAAAGCCAAGTGTGCTTTATCTATATTGCTGTTTGTCATGTCCCTCGCTCTGGGAACAGAGTCTTCATCACTAATCATAGTAAACAAACTCTCAAAGGAATCTTGATGGGAGGCAGAGGCAGAGGCAGGGGCAGGGGCAGGGGCAGGGGCAGGGGCAGGGGCAGAAGCAGAGGCAGAGGCAGAGGCAGAGGCAGAGGCAGAGGCAGAGGCAGAGAGGCAGAGGCAGAGGCAGAGGCAGAGAGGCAGAGGCAGAGAGGCAGAGAGGCAGAGAGGCAGAGAGGCAGAGAGAGAGAGGCAGAGAGGCAGAGAGGCAGAGAGGCAGAGAGGCAGAGAGGCAGAGAGGCAGAGAGGCAGAGAGGCAGAGAGGCAGAGAGGCAGAGAGGCAGAGAGGCAGAGAGGCAGAGAGGCAGAGAGGCAGAGAGGCAGAGAGGCAGAGAGGCAGAGAGGCAGAGAGGCAGAGAGAGAGGCAGAGAGGCAGAGAGGCAGAGAGAGAGGCAGAGAGGCAGAGAGGCAGAGAGGCAGAGGCAGAGGCAGAGGCAGAGGCAGAGGCGAGATGAGGCTGAGGACTGACTGGAGTAGTGCTTCATACTTGTAAGGCTCTACCACTTCTTCACTCCCTCACTGCTCGACTAGGAATGAAGAAATGACAGACACATGGGCACAGAAATAGGGCATGAGTTTGTCTAGAGTTTCTGATGGAGTTGTTGAGACATCATGGAAGCTCACTGTGTTTATTGTAAAGAAATGAATAGTGATGTAGGGCTGTTCCATACAGCTGGAGAAGTTGGTTTATTATATAAAGATAAATAAGAAGGCAGGGATATTTGTATAGGCTGGTTTTGTGTGGCAACTTGACACAAGCTATAGTCATCACAGAATGGAGCCTAAATTAAGGAAATACCCCCATGAGAGGCATCTGTAAGTTATTTTCTCAATTAGTGATCAATGCAGGGGTGGGCAGCCCGTTGTGGGTGGTGCCATCCCTGGGCTGTAGTTCTGGGTTCTATAATGAGGCAGGCTGAGCAAAGCCAGGGGAAGCAAGTCAGTAAGCAGCACCCGTCCATAACCTCTGCATCAGCTCCTGACCCTAGGTTCCAGCCTTACTTGAATTCCTGTCTTCCTTCAATGATGGATTATGAGCTGGAAGTGTAAGCTAAATAAGCCCTTTCCTCCCCAACTTTTGGGTCATGGTGTTTCATCACAGCAATAAAACCTTACTAAGACAGTTATAATATACAACCAAATAAGGAGTCAGGTTTAGTTAATCTTGGCTGGAGCAGTGTCTGTAGGGTAGCATTTTTCAAGTTGTAAATATTCGGTGGGGCAGAGAAGCTATGGTGAATGTTTTCTATGCATACTATCAACATCTTCACAGCAATTGGGGATTTGCCAACCCTGAGATTTGCTCAAGGACAGTCTTCTTCCTCCTAAGGGACAAGACTTTTGGGTTCTTGATGTGGATGCTCCCAGGTCAACATTACACATTCATGCAAGACTCTACTTTGCTCCCGCAGAGCAAATAGGATAGAAGCCATGGTGGACATGTTGGAAGCAGATGAGACTGTTTGTCTCTCTGTACTTCAGGCCTCTGTCACTCTGCCCTGCACAGTTCTCCCTCTGGCTCTCCCCTGCCCAGTAAACAAGGTTGTGCTGGCTCCAAGGGGGCATCTGAGAGAGGTCTCCTTGGGAATCTCAGGCGACCTTTTCTGGATCATGGATGTTAAGTACATGACGGTTATTCTTACATTGACTATGTCTTTTGTCCCAGCTCCCATGCAGCTTCCAAGAAAACTCATGAAGAATTTTAGGGATGAAATAAGGTATAAGAAGCATGATGAAATCACCCAGCAATGTGTAGCCATAGCTCATTCCAGTTGTTTTCATGGTTAGGTATATATTTTTTTATACTGTTGAGATTATTTTGAATGTGAAATAACAGATCTTGTGTTTTGTTTTGTTTTGTTTTGTTTTGTTTTTTCAACTTGTGTTAGACTTCCCCTCATTTTATCAAAGGACACTTCAAATGCTGTTCTGACAAACAAATTCTCTTGTAGAGTAACCATGACAGAGCTCTATCCTTTGATAACAGGATGAAATCTCCCTGCATATAAGAGGCATGTTGCTAGCTGGCACTCAGCATTAGCTAAGCTAGGCTCCTCATCTCATTTCATCAGGTACTTGTTTCCTGATTTGTAGGTCTGGGTTTTATCACCTAGCCAGCCAAATAAGATAGAGGCTTTACTCAGCAAAGGTTCAACGTGTTATCTATTTGAAAATATGAATATCGACATTTTGTCCCTACTGAGCCCCATAATTTTGGGAGATAAAAATGAAAGCCTAAAATACTAGAAAGTGAAAAGAAAGTAACTCAGAAATACAAAGCAAACTGCTGACATGACACGTTTAATCATTAAAACAATCATGACAGTATAATTCATTCTCAATTTGAATGGCTATGAGATTTAGTAAACTCAGGTAATTCAGAATATCAACCTGAAAATTTGAAAATCTCTGGAAGGATCTAAAATAGTCCACCTATAAAATTACCACATGACCCACCAACCTTTTATTCTGATGTTCAGAGGATGAACACTCAAATAGATGTACAAATTTATGTTTATGACAGTATTATTTTCAGTTTGTAAAAGACAGAAACAACAAATATGCCTATCAGGGGATGAGTGGACACAGAAACTGGTATATGTATAGCATAATATTTCACCTTTAAAAGGAATCGTATTCTGACATATGCTACAACATTGATGAATCTGGAAAAGATTGTAATGAAATTGAAAAGCAATCACAAAAGGGCAAATACTTTATGAATCCATTTGTAATGGATACCTATAATGCGCATCTTACATTGAGACAGAAAAATAAAACAAAAACAAATAAACAACAACAAAAAAAACAGTGCTGTGTCTCAGAGGATGGGTGAGGTGGGTATAGGGAGTTGTTTAATCAGTAATTTTACAATTAGTAAGATGTAGGCAGTTCTGGAGAAGGGCCTTAATAAGGTTGCACAAAGTATGCAGTCTTAATGCTCCTAAAACTCACAATAAACAATAGCTCACATAGATTTTGTTTATATTTTATCTGACAAAATAAGAACTACTTGAACCTCTTGAACTCTTAGGGCTGTGAATATATATGTGGATATAGGGGTAGTCTGCCTGGTTCATAAACTCAGGGCAAGAATAATATGGGAAGGAAAATGACAGAGGCTGTGGAAGAAGTTTGCGGAGAGATTAGGCATGTGACCCTAGTAAGAAACTGAAAGTCAAGAAGTAGACAGCTATTCGACAAGGGACATAAAGACCAGATGAAAAACAGCAAATGGAGATTAGGGGGAAAACATAGAGAATTCCCTGAGGGCAAGTTGGGGGTGTAAAGAAAACAGAACAAGAATCAGCAGGCACGGGACTTCTCAGCATTCATCCCTGAGATAGCAAGGTTTCCCTAACGATGTTGTCTAACATGCCAAGAATCTTATCTTTACATGCATCAGACACAGAACTAAAGATTGGGAAGATTTCAATTCAAACGGAAGACAGGTTTGTTTTTATTGGATACTCAATAGATTCCAAAATGAAATCGCAAATTGTCAAATTGGATTTGTAGAAATAACCCAATGAGATATTATTCATTTAAATATTATATCAGAGATTCATGGGTATAATTGAGGTATACCATTTTTAAGGGTTCTTTAAGTATACCATTTTTAAATTTAAATAAATATGGTACCTTTTTGGTAAGACTCTTAAAATACAGGAAAGAGGGGAAGGGAACAAAAATGTATGATAATTAAGTAGTGTTCCTGATTTGATGGAAGTCATAGTTCATGAGGGAGACAGATGCGGAGAGCGTGACACAAGCTACAGTAAAGCAGGGCAGGACCATCTTAACTGTCACTGCGGTTGGACGGGGTGTGATGTTACCAACTTCAAAAAAAAATAAAATTATATATTTCATAAAGAAAATGTTTAAATAGGAAAGATTAGATTGAAAGCCAGAGAGTAAAGAGATATAATTCAATGAAAGTTTAGTGTCACTTTTGAAGACAATGACATGAAAGTATTTCTGAAGAGTGATGGTATGGGCCTGGAACCCTGTAACTTCACATGTTAAAGATAATCATGTGTTTCATACCATTTCAGGCTTCATATATGAAGTTATTTTCAAAAGGAAAACATTACATACATACTCTCTCTCTCTCTCTCTCTCTCTCTCTCTCTCTCTCTCTCTCCAACTCAGAGAAGAAAATGTAAAATCAGAAAATGTCATACAGGAAACAGAGGAGGAAAATGAGCAAGAAAATTGAATAATTTATATTGAATGGACATAATAATATGTTCTTTATTTCATATTAAATTCTAATTAAGCCTCCTTCAGTGTTAGGCAGAAGTTTAACTATGTATAGGGTTTTTTGTTGTTGTTTTGGTTTATTTTGTTTTTTTTTTTGTTTTTGTAAATATATGTTGAAAAAAAAAGTTTGAGCACAGAACCAAAAGAAAAGAAAAAAAAAAAAAAACCCTACTTAAATCATAGACCCAGAGAAAGTATGCTGCTGGTTGTGTTGTATGTATGCATACATACATTTGTGTTTGTCACGGGAAACCCAGAACAAGATCGTCTTTCACGAATAACCACATTACAAAGAATGTAGTTGGTAAAGAAAATCATACAGATTTGTGATTTAGTCTTATGGTCATATAGGTAACACTTGGTATTTTTAAGTAGAACCTGTATATTACCTAGGACTAATAGTATATGATTCCTTCAGATTACTCTCTCCTTGCCTGCCTTTTAAGTTCTGTGCTAAAAGTACCAACTTTTCAGTGAAGAATAACCAAACATTATGGAGAGTTGCATCAGATCCAGTACTACAGTGGTTATGAAGACATTTTCTTTTACTTTTTGAAAATTAATTTATTTTTTACACTTCACATTCCATTCCCTGCCCACCATCTACGCTCCAACTGCTCCACATCCCATACCTCCTCCCCACCCCACCCCTGCCTCCACATAGATGCCCCCACCCCACCTGACCTCTAAACTCCCTGGGGCCTCCAGTCTCTTGAGGGTTACGTGCATCATCCCTGAATGAACATAGATCAGGAAGTCCTTTTGTAGATTGATTTATATATTTTGTATATATGAGTATACTATAGCTGTCTTCAGACACACCAGAAGAGGGAGTTAGATCATATTACAGATGGTTATGAACCATCATGTGGTTGCTGGGAATTGAACTCAGGACCATTGGAAGAACTATCAGTGCTCTTAACCACTGAGCCATCTCTCCAGCCCCCCCCCCCATGAAGACATTTTCAAAGACACAAGCCCAGATTTGTTACTTGCAACAACTTTAGGGCTTTTCCTATAAGACTAAACAAATCAGGTTGAGATGAGATGGTTTTGCAATGAGAGGATGAAAACAAAAGAGAGTCCTTGTATCTTGGGGATGTTAGTTGGCACAGTAATTGTGGAGATCACAGTCTGTTAGAGGTTCTCAAAAATCAAAAGCAGACCTACTATGTGATTTAGTAGTCTCTTCTTGGCACACAGCAAAAATAAGTAAATAGCTCAGAGTCCAGTATCATCAAGATTGTCAAGATATGGAAGTAACTTTAATATCCTATGAGACACAAATGGATAATGAAATTTGAAGTGGTGTTAGTTGTACCCAGATCTTTAATAAAAATATCATTAGCCATTGAGAACATTAACCCTGTCCCAAGAATGAACCTGCTGACCTAGTTGCCATGTGCAAGTATCTACTCATAGACAAATCCTATAAGTCTCACACATAGAATGTATCGCCTCTCCGTGTGCACATGTGTGTGAATGCACATGTATTGCTGATGTCCAGAATCATCTTCAATTGCTCAAATACCTTATTCATTGGCATAGGATATGTCAATCAAGCGTGAACTCACCATTGCCCAGCTTATTCTGGAGATCCTCGATTTTTGCCTTCTTGGACTGGAAATTACAGGCAGCATGTTATGCTAACAGCATTTCCGAGGATGCTGGGATTCGAAGTCTAATCTTCACACTTACATGATAAATGCTTGAACCACAAAGTGATCTCTCCAATCCTTGTTTGTTTTTCAAAATAGAATTCATAGAAACCTAGTCTAAGACAATAGTGACTAGTAACTGCAGGTGTGAAGAAAGCAAATATATAGGTCAAAATACACTAATAAGGTTTGGAGATCTAGTACACAGCATTGTTGGTTGTAGCTAATTATAATAACCATCTTTTCTAAACTTGAAATTTACCAGTAATTATATTTAAGTTGATTTACACTTACACACACACACACACACACACATACACACACACACACTTTATGAGGTTAAATATGTTAATTAACTTGACTTATGAATTTAATCATGTATCTATGTATGTAAATAGAAAACTGTGCATCATAGACATATGTTTACTTGTGAACATATTTCCATAAGGCTGAACGTGAATTTTTATGATAATATCTAGGAAATTAACAAAATGAAGCTGACTACTTTGGAGTCTGGTGGACTGAACAGGTTTCAGAAGCATGTTATCATGCCTACCATGCCCAATGCTGCTTTTTAAACAAGAAAAAGTTCCATGTGTTTAAGCATGTGAATTGCCAGCTGGGTGGAAATCCTTTCACAAAGATCTGTCTGAATGGATTGGAGAGGACGCTTTATTTATCTATGATTTCAGCTCCACCTGTTTACCATTTTCTTGCTACACAGAGTTAGCGAGCATTGGGTATGTGGCTATGAAGCAATTGCACAAATCTGCACTGCAACTATGATACAAATCCAGCCTCAATTCCAGGGCAAATTGTTCTCATTTGGGGAGGAGAAAAGATATTTTCTCAACTAAAAACAAAAAAAAAAAAAATTAACAAATATTTTGCAAAAGGTGAACTCTAGGGTCCCCACCAAATCCTGAACAAATTAGAGGGAAGCAGAAACAGCTGCTGAGTGTCTTGCACATCCTAGATGAGGGTCCTCTGTTGTCAGGATGGATTGCTTAGAGTATGCTCTCCCCAGCTTTCCCATTTCTTAGCACTTTGGCATTCAGGCAAGAGTGAAGGAGAGACTAGCATGCCCTGGGGTAATTCAGCAGGACCTCCAAATTCTCCTTGCTTGAGACAGAGGGAATCCCAAGGCAATTCCCTCCTTGGGTTCCCCTCAGAAATAGCCAAAGGAGTAGAGAATCTTGCATCCATGACAGGAGGGAATATGAAGCCATGACCTAGCCTGGAAAGTCCTTCAAGTTTCTTAAAACCTCCAACCCTTTGCAAATGCTCTCAGCAGGTAAGATTTGGATCAAAGATCCTAGAATTTCACCTGGGCAGGTTGAATTTTGTATCACAAGAGATGCAGTCACATTGAAGTAAAAAAGGAAAGGAAGGAAGGAAGGAAGGAAGGAAGGAAGGAAGGAAGGAAGGAAGGAAGGAAGGAAGGAAGGAAGAAAGAGAGAGAGAGAGAAAGAAAGAAAGAAAGAAAGAAAGAAAGAAAGAAAGAAAGAAAGAAAGAAAGAAAGAAAGAAAGAAGGTTGCCTCAGAAGGGTTTAAATACAAACTGTAGCAAATCTCTCATTTTCTTCCAGCTAATCTAAACTTCTAAGAAAATTGAGTCCTAAGAAAGGTTTCAAATACTTTTGAGAATCTTTCAGTGATGCTGATGCTCTGCTCGGACTCTAATGATTCAGTCCAGTCTTCCTTTTACACTGTATGCTTAATCTTTGTTGTTGTTTTTGTTGTTAAATCTTTTTTTGCAGTGTTACTGAGGTTCCTAAAAATAGCCCACATCCTTTCCATCTAATCTCCAGTTCAATTAGAAACAGGGGGGGGGTGAGGAATGGTAGTTTTAAAAACTAAAATATAATGGGTAAAGCGATATGATTCAATGTGGCTTGCTTCTCAGTGCATCTAAGCTTACAAGTACTGCCTACAATTAGGAAGCCTTATAGTGCTTGTTGAGTGTGTGGTACCAGCTGACTCTGCAGGCTTTCCTCACGGTGGACTACTGTTAGCCACGTGGCAAGGAGCCATATGCAACTTGTGGCCGGAGAATAATAGAATCCCACCCCCCCCTGAAAACACACACACATTATGTAGTATAATTTATCTTTTTATGTGCAGCTAAGATTTTTTATTATGCACACAAATCATAGAACAAATGAGAAAGATGTAAACTCAAAAAAAAAAAAAATACCCCCCCGCCACCCCCCACCACTCTCCCTCATGCCAAGCTCCCTAGGCAACCACTTTCACGTAGCTTCTGGTTTTACTCCCGCTGGTTATCATTATAATGTTAAGTGACATTCTTCTGCTTTGCAACATAATCCAGCTAAACAAAGGATGGGGTCTGTGGGCTTTCCCTATGTAAATGCAGTGTTGAAAATTAAACTTTGAGCCTTGATCAGAAACAAACAAACAAACAAACAATACCTATGATCCTTTTCTACAAAGGATATACTCAGACTGCTCACACCTCTCAACAGTCCCCCCCCCCACACACACACACACAACCTTTAGAATGGTATGAACATTTTACTGTTTTAACGTCTTTTGGAGATGAAGTCTCAGCTTCAATAATGACTTATGCACATAACATGCTATCCAATCTTTGAAAAAGATTCTTTCTCTCTACAAACTATGAGTGCCTTCGTTACATTTGCATTTTAAAGAATAGCACACCCCTTCTTATGTTTCCCAAGACTAAATTGACAAGTCTACACACCCCTCTTGTATTGTGCTAACAGTCAGAAAACAGAGCAAGTTCCATGCATTTCCATGGTGTGTGTGTGTGTGTGTGTGTGTGTGTGTGTGTGTGAGAGAGAGAGAGAGAGAGAGAGAGAGAGAGAGAGAGAGAGAGCACGCATGGGTGAATGTCAAGACCTATCTATAAAAGTCAGAGGACTGATTATGGGAGTTGTTTATCTCCTGCCATGTAGATCTGTATATTGAACTCAGGTTGCCAGGCTTGGTCACATGTATGTGCCTTCACTGTTTAACCATCTCACCAAACCCCTAAGAGAATTCTTGGACTGTAGAGGATACAGGTTAAATTCCCAGCACCTACATGGCAGGTCACAGCCACCTGTATCTTCTGACCTTCGTGGGTACCAGGCACATAAAATAATAAAATAATTATCTATTTGTTAAAAATAAGAATATAATTGTAGAATTAAAGTGTATAGTTATAAACAATCCTAGATTATATATTACATTAAATTATATGTAAAATAATCTAATGAATATTGAAAAAATTTTAAATGCTGATTATGGAGCAGGAGAAATGGCTTAATGGTTAAGAGCACTTGATGCTATTGTAGAAGACCCATGTTTGGTTCCTGGCAATCACTTATAATAGCTTATTACTCTAGTTTCAGGGATTCTGATGCCCTTTTGTTCTTCATGGGTACCAGACATGCATATGATATATATATATATAATATATATATATATATATATATATATATATATATATATATATATACCAACTAAGCCATCTTCCCAGCCTACTATGATTTAATGTATTAAATTCTCAAACTCTATTGAACATTCTGGTCACCTGGGGACCTGTAAGTGAGATTCTGACCCACTAGTTTGGAGTGATGAAGGGTGCTAAGAATATGCATTTCTTAAAACTCGGAGCTATGCAACTACTCCAGTTCTATGCTAGGAGAAGCAATGCCTTACAATGTTTCACTGTCCTACCATGTCTTCACACCCAAATATAACCAGTGGCCAAATATTGGCTTTATTTCTCCATATATTAAGTATGATTACTTCAGCATACTCATTCCTATTTAGATTAACTCACTCTAATTTTTTGACTTATTCTTTTTACAAATGTTATGGCTATCATCAGTGTGTGCATGCATGAACATGTATGCCACACAGCTCACACAGGGAAAAGTGTGCATTCAGTTCTCTCCTCCCGTGTCTGGAGATTGAGCTCATGTCATCGGGCCTGCCATAGAGAGCAGTTTATCCACTGAGCTGTAGAGCCAACCTCACCCTTCTGTCTTGTATCTCATTTTTCTGTTTTCATAATTTCTTTTTGTGTAGATTTGTTGGTAGCAAATTCAGTTTCTCATTATGTGAAAGTAAGTTTTAATAACTTACTCCTAAATGATGATCTTATTAAGCACACTTTTGGGGCCTGAGACCAATTTGGGCCTTCACCTGCACAACTTAAGATGAGGCATGTGGCATCTGATACCCATTTGACCTGTCCTTTCCCCTAGGCTGTTTGAAGAATCAATTTTCTTTTATATTCATGGTGTCTATATATGTTCTTAATCAGTTCTTAAAAATTATAATTCTTGGATCTATGAACTGGTGTCCTTCAGTGGTCCTTGAAATTACTCAGACAGAGTATCATCAAATATTGGCTTGTTAATACTATATTAGCAAATTATGGAGCAGTGATTAAACAACCATCAGCTCTTCTGGTGTCATTTTCTACTCTTGACTTCTGTTACTTTTTCACATTTTTTTGCAGTGGTATTTCCTGTGTGCTGCATTTGACACCTTTCAATTTTATATTTCTAGATCTTTTGATCTTATCTATTTTACCCTTATATTGAATTTGTTCTTAATACTTTTTATATAATTAGCTTTTTGTTTCTAATATTTTAGAAATATTATTTCTTCCTCTTCCTTCTCTTCAGTCTTCTCCACCTTTTTTGATACTTTTTAGTGTTGAGGTTGACAAATAGGCAAAAATTTACCACTTTACATGAGTAATTTTTTTCTTTTTAATAATATTCTTCGTTTGAGAGACAGGGAAGAGACTAGAAGAGAGGACTAACTAGGGAAAGGAATGATGGAAGGTGGCAGAGGAAAGAATATTGGGAGAGACAACTAATACTAAGGGCCATTTGGGGAGCCATATAGGAAGCTTCTATTGTAGAAGTTTCTTAAAATGTGAAAGGAATCTAAATGGCCAACAAATAATGGGGGAAACAATACCTCAAGAAGACATTCTTTGCATCCAAGTGAAATTTCCAGTGCCAGGAATGGATTACACTGTTGAGTTGCTGGCCAAATGGTCTTGTGGAAACTTTAAAGCATAGCAAGCTATCACAAATACTATTGATTGCTCTGCACAGGCCATATTGCTGGAGACAAGACATATATATCCCATTAAAAACAAAGACATTGGACTTGCCCTTAAATAGAGCCTTCACCCCTACTGACTTGTTTTTCTTGTGCTGGAAGGTACCCTGCATACTACCAGAGGAGAAAAGTAATCAATCAACTCAGCTCCAGAACCCAAGATATAGAGTTGTCACCTACCTATGAAATATGCTTGTGCAATAGTGGCAAGATTTTGTGGTAGTAACCAACCACTCTCTGATTGTACTTAATTTCCACTGCATCAGATAGATGCCCAACACTGCTATAATGACCAAGAACATGAGACTAGATAGGCAATGGGCCTAGATGGAAGCCAAGTACTAGTGTTTTGCTAAGGGAACATTGCAATTTATATGATTCCTAAATGGATATGACATTGTGATACATCCATAGATCAATGCCTCACTCAGCCATCATCAAAGAAGTTTCTTCTGACAGTATATTTGAACTGAAACAGAGACCCATAGTTGAACAATGTTCAGAGTAAAAGACATCGAAGCCTTTAGTCCTAAATGGGATAGTTTCATCAAATCCTTCTTCTCAGGACTCGGGGAACCACATAAAGAAAGTGCAGAAAGATTCTAAGAGCAAGAGGTGATAGATGGCACCAAGGAAACCATGTATTCCAGATAAAATTAGACTGACACACGTATAAACTCACAGAAATTGGCATCACGTGTAGGGCCTACACAGGTTCAAACCAGACAGGGTCCCAGTGCCGAGGGGACAAGGACACAAACTCCCACCTCTAGTCAAGAATCTATCTGTAGTTGATATCAGCTGGAAAAAATAGTTCTCCACTTGAGACTTACTGGGTATTATAACCATCCTTCAGGGTAAGCCCAAAGCCCAGGAGTAGCTGGTCAACACAAAACAAAGTTGTATTATTGTAGACATTTTGTATCATTTTGCTTTATTTGGGCTTTTTCCCCCATTGGCCTTTTGATGATATAAGTTGATTTCAGTTTTTTAGCTTGTGTTTGTTGGGGAGATGTTTTTTATCCTTTTGTTTTTTAAATAGATTGAAAGATAAAGTGGAGAGGAGAGCAGAGACAGGGGGGGCAGTTAGGTGAAGATCTGAGAGGAGAAAAATGATCGGAGTATGTTATATGAATTTTTTTCAATAAAATGAAAACAAGTAAAAATATAAAATATTCTTATATATTAAACTGGCATTTATTTTTGCTCACATTCTCATTCTTTCCCTTTGTTTCTTCAAATAGAGTATGTATATATCATATGTCATCATTACTACAGGTTTAGTAATGATGACATCTGATATATTTAGGAAACTGTTTCTCCTGAATTCCATTCCAGGTACTTTGTTTCTGTATATACATTTTTTTTCTCTTTCTTCTTGGAACATTATCTGGGAGAAGGCTTGGAGGCCTGCATTGAATTAGTATTCCTCAAGAAGTGATTTGTGTTTGCTTCTACCAGTTTCCTGGGGCACCAGTGACCTGGGACCGCTTTAAATTAAATTGTCCACTTGAGATTTTTCAGACCTCACAGGTGGCATAAATTTAGTTGGCAAACCTGTGAAGGACCTGTGCTGGCTCAAGAATATCGGATTCTTTCTCCATCTACTAGTGCTAAGATGGTGACTGGAAATTTTTTTGTTGTTGTTCTGTTTTCTACAATCAATTTATTTCTCATTCAATCTTCACATCCCACATGGATTCTACTGTAAAGCAGGGGTCCTCTTGGGGAAGCTTTGACGACTTAAGTTACCTACTGAATCCTGTGTGACATTTACAATGGATTCTGGTTATCTAAGGTGGATGAGATATTTTCAAACTGTCTTCTTTCTTCTAAGGTGGATGAGATATTTTCAAACTGTCTTCTTTCTTCATCTCTTCCTGCTATATTCATAATGGGTGTGTCCCTCCATAGATCATATTCTGAAATCCTAACCTCCAAAAGAGTGGTATAAGGAGCTAGACCCTTTGGGAATTGTTTAGCAAATGGAATTAAAACCTTTACAATTGGCACCAGAGATCTGTTTTATATCTTTTCTATTGTAAGATTGTGATAGATAAATGGCCATAGCAGAGATGCATTCACTTCAGAATCCGAATCTCAGACTTCCAGGCTCCAAGGTGAGAAGTAAAGCATCTCTCTTATTTACTATTTAATAAATGGTGTTTCATAAAGCTTAAATGAACTAAGATCATTGTGTGAGCCAGGGATCAGATGAAGGATTTAATTTGTAGTCCAAGAAAGCTCAAGAACTTTCTTCCCTCTTGTATATTGCCCACAGTGCTTTGTGCTTTTGGTCCAAGTCCATCATGTAAACAACATGTGAGGGTAAGATTCACTTCGCTGGTTTCAATCAGATTGGGATTTCTCATAGAACAGGAAGAAAGAGAATTTTAATTTGTCCCATTCTTCCTTCACAGTTCACACATACTTTATGTATAGAGACATTTCTTGTTATGTATCCAATAAGACACCCAGTTATCATGAATACTATTATCATGACTGATCACTGTGCTAAAAATTAAAACAAATAAGTTGAAATCTTGGATTTAGCTTATAATTAGTTTGTACTAGCTTGGTCATTTCTACACTTGAATACTTCCAGATTAATTCCAAAGAAGGCAAGTTCATGACTGTGTACTTTATAAGGTTATGTTCCCCAGAATCAAGCTTCTTCCTGATTTTCTACTCTTAGTCATTTACCCAAATAGCAAGTAGACTGAACAAAAACTAGATACGGGATTGAAGATGTACTTTTTGAGAATGTTCCCAGAGCTGTCTTGTGAACAAGACCCATAGATATTCTTCTACTCTAATCACACTAAAATGGAAGGGGCCCTCCCATGACAGGCAATGGAGGCCAGGAGCTGTGGTCAGTTCCAGTGTGATTCTGAGATCGGATCTGTCAGCCTATCTCTAAATCCTAGGTTAGTTATGCACTGTGGACCTTGGCAGCCCTCCAGCCCTCTCTTCTCAAGAAACCCTCTGGCTTGGACCCTCTGTCAATTTTTTTCCAACAGGCAATCGACAGGGCTCCCCCTCTCTCTGCTCCTGCTAATTCTTCTGTAGCTTGATGTTAGTCTCCAATGGATAGGGTGAGCCCTGTATTAATGCAAGGTATTTCTTGAATGTTCCCCTCCTTCTCTCATTTGATATCTTTTACAACCTCCAAATTTCTCCGGGTGAGAACCTAAAATAAAATTCTAGATTTAAAGTAACAGCAATTTGGAGTCACTATAGATGTGTCCATAGAGTTAATACAAAATCATGTTCTTTAAGAAAAAAAGGGAAGAAATGGACATCCCAGGGGCTGCTTCTGTACTTTCTTTTTATTGACTGTTATCTCCAAAGGTCTGATTTATTGAGACTCACTTCACTCATCTACTCAGGACCCTTCTGGATAGCTCTCTTCTCTCATTTCCAGATTTCTTGGGAGACGAAACTCCCCCCTTGCTCCACCACTTGAAAACTTTGTTTTCACACATTTCAAACTAAGGTATCCCATTTTATTTCAATGCAAAATAGTAAAATGAGAAAAAAACATTTCCCAGCCCGGCAAACTATCCCAATGGCTCCTCAAAAGATAGATTGTAACAGTGCAGAAGTCAATTGCTGAACTTTTTTTTTTTTTTTGCCTTTCATTTCTTTGCCAGTTAACACTATTCTCTTCTTTGTTTTTCAGTCTCTGAATGAATAAATGGGGTTAGCTAGCCTGAACTCAGGAACCCATCATTTTGGTTTAGCATCCTGCCCTGTCCTTAAACTAAGTGTACATATAGCCTTTGCCAGATTACATTGTTTTAGGTATTCTTTTAATTATAAATTGAATAAATAATCCTTAGCCTTATATGATATCCTTTGAAAAGAAATGTATTATTTAAACTAGATAATGTCACATAGATGAGAAGGACCTAACAAATATTGTTTATTGATTGATTGTCTGAGCATTGTGTGATTCTAATTGTAACAATGATGATCACTTACACTTGTGGTAACTCAGAGCTGCCCAGCATCTTTGTAGAAGACTGGTTTCCTATGCATGCAGTCAAATGCCTTAAAGTTCATAGGCAAGTGGCCATGAAGCCTTTCTTGTTTAAAGCACTATGACCTTCCAACCTTTAGACAGCGAAGGAATTCCTGTGTAGCAAGCCCATATAATGTGTTACTTCTGAGGCTCTTAGGCCAGTGTGTCTGGGAAAGCTTCAGGCTGGAGGTATTGAGGAGTATTAATGTGCAGACGTAGGATCTGTCAGGAATACGAGCTGTGGTGCAACACAAACCACCTGCAAAGCTTGTGATGTTTTTTGACACAGAGTGCGGGAAAGAAGGGGCCCAAGGCCAAGAAAGGAAAATGGAGCCGCAGATTTGTGTGCAGCTCAAAGCACAGGCAGGGTAAGGAAGCTGCCGTTGTACTTCTATACCCTCCCCACCCCCAGATGCTGTTTTGGGTGTCACATTTTTGCGACTGATGGACCATGTCAGGCTGAGGCATACTGGATTTCTATGCACACAAGAAAGGGAACAGAAAAGGTCAATGTCTTCAGTAAAACTTAGAGGATGATTTTACACCAGCAGCTACTCTCTCCTAATGTTTAAAGCAGAGTCTAATAAGTGGTTTCCAAACAGTAACAAAGCCGTGCAATGAGTAGCCAGGACATAAGCTGGGTGCCCCTTAGACCTTGGGAACTGTAAATCTCCAAAGAAGGCAGATAGTCTCCCCAATTAGGGTTCTAAGATTAGCAATATCTTTCCTAAGTTTGCCAAAAAACACAAAGATGCTGATACAGAATTGGTAGCAGATCCACTAAAAACAGGCAGCCATGTGCCCATTAGTGTATGTCTGTGCTTCTGTGGTTAGGAGGCATGCAGCTGAGTGATGGGCCATGCTATTTGTATCTCTGACATCATCAGTGCCTCTGAGGGAGTCCTTGCTAAAGCATGTCTCATAGTCTAGTTGTTGCTCTTCAGAGCCATGATTTAGAACTACTTTTTTTGTTTTGTTTTATTCTAATCCTAATTTTTTTCTATGTAAGCCTTGCCTGAAACAAACACATAGCTTCAAAAGAGTATAAAAGTAACTGTCTGTATAGGCATCACTGGCAAAATCCTGGAGCCAGGAAATGTGCTTTGCAAAACTTTAAGGAAAAAATAAAAAAGATTTGCTGAGTGACTAGTGATCCTAACAAAAGTTTCACTCCAGTGGCACAGGAGTAAGTGTCTGCAGTGTCTGGAGTGTTGGGACACCTCGGACATTAACCAGACCAGCTTTCCCACCTACTGCGTCGTCAACATACTTTCTCCCAACACTCTGACATTTCCTCTCATCTCTCCTCACCTCCATCAGGCCCCCAGGTTCTGTCCCTCACAAAGTCTGTCCCACCTGGCTTCTTGTCCTGGCTGATGAAAATCTACAGAGGCAGGAGAAAAGGAGCTGGATGCGATGCAGGCTGCAGATTACACCAGGATGAAAAGCACAGATGCAGATCCCATGTCTGGTAAGAAGAGTCCACAAGAGAAGTAACTGCAGAGTAATTAGCAGAGGACTATGTGCGCTGGTGCATGGATGTGCTAAAATGCTCCTACCTACTTTATTGTTTAACTTTGTTAATTTTAGGCAGGGCTCCATGTAGCCTAAATTGGTCTCAAACTTGCTATATACCCAAGGATAACCTGTCTGAACTGCTTATCCTCCTGCCTCCAATTCTCTAGCCATGGGGTTACAGACAATAATTATGATACCTGGTTCTTGTGATACATGAATGAGAATACCCAATAACCACAAATATAAGATTTGGATTTTAACTCTCTAGTTTCTGATTTCAAATATTGCATTTTTTTCCATTTGACCCCATTTTTGCTTACATGGATACAAAGATCCAAAACCCATAACATAGGAGATATTTATTTAATATTCTGAAATAATGTGCTGCTTATTGTTTTCAACAATCGTTCGAAACAGTGTTACAGATGACCTTTTGATTAAACAGGCACAAAAGAAGTTTGAAAAGATCACATTTTCTTGGAAAGCCATGAGAGTGAAGAAGACTTATGATTTTTGAACAATGGTCTTTTTAGATAGCCTTCTATTATTTTACACAATGGAAGAATGAAAGCTAAGATACATGTGATTTAAAATTACTGTGTGCTGTTATTTTTAGGGTTCTGTGCTGTAGTCTAGTTAGCAGGTTAAGACTAGGGTTCTTGCCTAGCAGTAACTACCTGTGATGGCCATACTGTCAGGTATTGACTGCTTTTAAATGTCAGTTTCCATAAATTAAAAATGAAAGGTTATGACTAAATTAGTTCAAAGTAACAATTATGAGACTCATTGAGTGTTCTTTTTGTATTACTGAAAATAGATTCTTTTCTCCTACAAAACATCCCAAACACAGTTTCTCCTCCTTCCACCCATTCTAGCTCACCCACACATGCTCTTCCTTCGGATCTACTCCTTCACCATTTCCCCTTAGTAAATAGTGGGCCTCTAAGAGTCAACAACAAAACATGACAAAGGAAGATACAATCAGACAGGCAAAAGCCCTTATTTCCAGCTTGGGAAAAGCAAAGTAACAGGATGATAGGAGTCTCAGGAACAGGCAAAAGAGACAGAGATACATTCTCAATCCCACTGCTAGGAGGTTCACAAAAACACACTAAGCTAATGGCCATAGCATATATGCATGGGACTTGATACAGATGCATGCAGACCCGTGCTTGCCAATTCAGTCTTTGTGAGCCCTGTGTAGGAGAGTACTCTCCTGGTGTCCTGCAATCCCTCTGATTTCTACAATCTTTTCTCCCTCTCTTCCACGGCTTTTCCTGAGCTCTGAGGGGAGGGACCCTATTGAAACCTCCAACTTAGACTCTCTCTGCATAGTGACTAGGTATGGATCTCTGCACCTATTCCCATCAGCTGACAGAAGAAGCTCTCAGATGACGATAGGACAACCTAAGGTAGAAGCAAATATGACTGGCCAATATGTATATGTGTATGTGTATATGTATATGTAAACATATATGAATATGTATATATCAATGACATAATTCATTCAGTCCTCCTCCTCTTCCTTTTCCTCCTCCTCTTCTTCTTTTTCCCATAGTGTTCCTAAGAATATACTTTTAAAGTATTGGTTTGTAATCTCAATTCATTAGACAGGTTTTGCAGACATATCTAGCGTATGTAACTTAGTGTATTGAACTCTGGAATTATGGGAGTATTTACTTATTCCCTTGTCCAGTTGGTTTCATGGGGCTGGATTGTAAACTGCATTATGGTTTTCTATAATATTATTATGTAGTGCAAGAAGACACAGGTTAAACCATAGTGGAAAGTCTCAGCAACTTACAGAAGGAAGTCTGTTTTGTGTCCACACAAATGCTGAAGTTGTCTCTAGATGACCCTCTGATATATGACTCCTCTGTGAGGCAGGAAAGGCTCCAATTTGTCCACCTACACATAAAACATCTACTCTCATAGATAATAGGAAAGGGGGTCTATTGACACCTCCAATTTTCTTTTTTAGCTTTGTTCAAGAAGCATTCTAGTTTTCCAAGTCCCTTCTCCATTATCATATGTCTCTTCACATCTAAGTATCTAGAAAATAAAGTTTACCTTCCAACCAGGAATAAGAAGAATCATTGATACTGGTGACCCCTACTAAGTTTTACCACAGCTTATCTTCATTGTCAGTCAGAATAATAAACTGTGGTAAGTCACATACCATGCATATACAAATGATCAAGATGAGTAGAGTTTTTGATGGGTTCATTTCAACTGAAGTGAACAATAAAACAGAAATTATCTGAGCCTTGAAATATGAAGAACTAGCGGGGGGGGGGAGCTTCTTATAAGATAAGAGACAGAAGTGGGTCTTGGAAGAAAAAAATCAAGTGGCTATCACACTCATTCCAGGTAAGCCACTTGACAGAGAGAGAGAGAGAGAGAGAGAGAGAGAGAGAGAGAGAGAGAGGAAGAGAGAGAGAGGAAAAGAGAGAGGAAGAGAGAGAGGGAGAGAGAGAGAGAGAAATAATATTAATATGGGAGGTATATTTAATCTAAGAAAATCAAATGAGAATTGCAAGAAGGTAATATGGCAAAAATCCCATGTAGAGGTGTAACCATGCAAGTTCTAAGGATACATGTTTTCTAAAAGAAAGCTTGATGGCCCTTGGTATTGCAAACTTTATATGCCCAATACAGGGGAATGCCAGGGCCAAGAAGTGGGAGTGGGTGGTTAGGGGAGCAGGGCAGGGGGGAGGGTATAGAGAACTTTTGGGCTAGCATTTGAAATGTAAATTAAGAAAATATATAATAAAAAAAGAAAGCTTGAGATTCCTATCTCTTGGATATTGTTGGATTCTCAAAAGCTATTCCTAGTGGGCCTTAGGTATGGGAGCATGCCCAATAGCTTGAGCAGAGAATTAGAGAACCTCTTCTGCCTGAAAAAGTAAAGCTTATTGGAGTTTGATATTCAATGTGAACACCACTTCCTGAGTAATTTCTATAATTACAATCAAAGCTTTCAGACCTGTAACCACCAGAGTCTTGGAGATTGCAACATTTATATCACATGGGAAACTCTTCAGGCTTCTCTGAAGTCATTCTACTTCCTCTGCTGCCAGTCCCATTTCTGTTTTATGACCTGATACTCTATCTTTATTAAAATATCATATAAATGGTATCATCATTCATTGTATGTCTCTCTGAATATGGCTCCTTTCATGGAGACAAGGCATTTTTGATGCACGCATGCTACTACGCACATCAGTTACTCGTTTTGTTTTATGTGTGACTGCTATTTCATTGTAAGGGGATCGGCTTGTTTGTTTATCCCTTCACTAGACAAGAGCATTTGGGGTATTTCCAGTTTGGGGGCAAGAATAAATAAAGCTGCAATAAACGTTCCCACTCAGGTTTTTATGTGGACATGTATTTTTATTTCTCTTAGGTAAATACCTAGCAAGGGTATGGCAAGGCAAATGCTAAGTGGGTGTTTAGCATCTTAAGAAGTTGACGAATTTAATGCCAAAGTGGCACAGCTGCACTTCAGTTCTCACTGCTCATTGCTTTCATGATGTGCTAAGGGATTTTTTAAAGGTCATAATGGCTGATCCTTCTACAGCTTCAAGTTTCAATTTACCCGGTACTCGGTATCTATTATTTTATGTCATTCTGAAAGTATCCAGGTAGGTAAGATGCCAACTTTAGAGTTAAGGAGTCTGGATGAGGATCTTTAAGCTCTTTTAGCTTTTCCTTTAGCTCTTCCAGGCCTCAGTTGTGTTATCTAAATAATGATACTCCTGAGGCCATAAAGAAGAATACAATGATTGAAAGTTTGAATTTTAATGTCAGTCTTTTGTTAAAATACAAAATAGCCACTTATTCTCTGTGACATCAGGCAAGTAATTTCCCCTCCCTGAACTTCATATTAATGAAGATGATAGGAAATGCAATGATTAAATGGGTAAATGGGTATATGCAGAGCTCTTAACAGAGTGTTCCCTGCAGGGTGGGTGCATCATAAAACCTGTATTTGTTGACACTGACAGTATCATTGCTGTGGAGAAAGTGTGCCTGAAAGCACTCTGCAAATTGCCAAGTATGGTATGAAGTAAAGCATCTAGCAGACATTAGGATATTCACAGCCATGCCATTTCCCATGTATCTCAATTCTCAGTCTAGGGAATTCATTTGGCTCATGATACGGCCTCTGGAAAGTCTTCCAGGGCCCTAAAATATTATTGAGGAAAACCATAGAGGTGGATCTGCATTAAAAGCACTCGCTGCTCTTCAGAGGATCAGAGTTCAGTTCCCAGAACTCATGTCCCACAGCTATCTCTAATTTCAGCTTGAGGGAATCTATGCCTTTGGCTTCCTTGGGCACTTGCACACATGTGCCCACACACACATCTCCACACACAATGCAAAAACAATATGAATAAATCTTTAAAGTATTTTCCATGTAAATAGGACTTGCAGGGACCAGTATCACTCCCTTCTTTCTGCTGTTTTCTGTAGGGCCTGGTGCATTTCATATGTGAACTCTGATGACTGTCACTGTCTAGGGCTCATGTGACCTGAAAGTGTATACAGTGATATAGTCTTTTTCTTCAGGATATGGCTTGATATTACCAATATCCTCTTAGGCCCGCATGTTAGAAACACAGGGGATTTTTATGAAGCTGGATTTATCTACACACACTATACACACATTACATACTTTTTACTAAAATGGCTTTAATGTGCATGCTTGTTTTGTTATCAGCTGCAGCTTGAACTTGTCTGGCTTCTTGTCACATAATTAATTAAAATAACCATGAGCTATGATTTTGAATCATCTCTGGCTTTTCCTATATTTCCATCTTTGTTCTTCCACAGAGAGAGTCTGGGGTTCCAGTTATGCCAATCCACCAGTAAGTCCAGTAAATCATTCACTGGTCTCTATAATACATACATTGTTTCAGTATTGGTAGGCTTTAATGTCTATTTATATATCCATTTATTTTTGAAGAGTAAAAAGATTATTTTCTGTTCTATTTCTTCTAGACTGATGTTAATTGTCCATAATACTATGCTCTGTATTTATTTGTGTTAATTACAACTCCTTACTTAGAGCACTTGGGACACTGAGAAGAGAATGTGGAAAGACAGTAAGATCCAGAGGACCAGAGTTCTGCCATTACATACAGTGTGTTCTAGATTGCCACCTAAATAAAACCTGAACAATGACCATTGTTAGATATGCTAACACAGAAAAAGGACAATCACATGAAGTCCCTGCTGGAGAAAAAGAACTAATGGCAACTAATGACTGAAGAGAGAGAGAGAGAGAGAGAGAGAGAGAGAGAGAGAGAGAGAATTAGCCTTTTCCAGGGAGGAGTCTCTTAATTGTATATTCAGCACAAAATGGCTAGCCTTGGCATAATATAAACACAAACAAGAAAAGCAGTCAGTACAGTTAGATTTATACATATATGCACATTCATGTTTAGCAATAATAATCAAAGAAATGAGGTCATCAACTTGATAGGGAGATGGGGCAGGGCATGAAAGGAGTTAAGGGATGAAAAGGAGGGAGACAAGAATATAATTCTATTTTAATTAAAAATATACTAAATAAGATGAAGAAATTACATATTTATATCAGTATTATTTTATTCATTTTAAATAAAGTTAGATTTTCTTCTTTGCACTATTCTGAGGTTGTCCTCATCATTTTTGTAAATTTTATCTTCACATTTATAGATGCTTCAAGCCCTCAAAATTCAAACTAAAAAATTATATAGTATATTAATTCTTCATTTAGATTACTTTAATTCATCTCTCCCTTCTTTATGCCCAACAAAACATGTTCAAATGTATCTTATTTCCTTATTATTTCACCTTATCTAATAGCATGGCACATTGTTTTCCACTATTGTTATATTAATAACCTCTGCCTTGTTTTTGCAATGAGTTTTAGCTTTTTCATACTGTGAATATACAGAGAAAGAAGTTTCCTTCAAATCATTTGGTTTTTCTGGGGCTTAGTGTAGAACTGTTTCCGGTAAGTATTGTTAGATGTTTGAATGAAGAAAATAGACAGTAATGATATTTAACTGGGTATATACTAACCAGTACTGTACTGCACAAGAGTGCCTGCTTATAGCCTTCAGGCTGACCAGTACTGTACTGCACAAGAGTGCCTGCTTATAGCCTTCAGGCTGACCAGTACTGTACTGTACAAGAGTGCCTGCTTATAGCCTTCAGGCTGACCAGTACTGGACTGCACAAGAGTACCTGCTTATAGCCTTCAGGCTGACCAGTACTGGACTGCACAAGAGTGCCTGCTTATAGCCTTCAGGCTGACCAGTACTGTACTGCACAAGAGTGCCTGCTTATAGCCTTCAGGCTGACCAGTACTGTACTGCACAAGAGTGCCTGCTTATAGCCTTCAGGCTGAAGTTGGCACCCCTCTGTCTTGCATACAATCTCAGTTGCTATTTGCCCACACAAATCTCTTATAGATGCCACTCTGAATAAAGGAATCCCTAATCTAACATACCTTTGTGAACCTGTGAGAGTTCTAAACTCCATTTTAGTTGTCCAGCAGTTGATTTTATGCTTTGCCAATGTTTGAGCACATAATTAAAGGCTTCTGATTTATCAAGATTCCTGTCATTAGCTTGTGTCACAATACTCTGAAAAGATTATTTCTATGATAACATTTGATACAATTTGAGACTATTTTGCAACCGTGGGCATACTTTCAGTCAGTCTGAGATGTTGAGTTCCCGAGTCCTGGGATTCCTGCTTTCTTCCAGCTACAGGTAAAGATGGTTTCGAATGAAGTTCTTCAATGTTCTGAATCTTGACTCATTTTACTTTTCTGACAAAGATTCAGATTAGATGTGGGCTAACAATTCTTAGTCATAAATTGTAAAAGAGCAGTTTTTACTCTGCGTCAAATTCATCACTGACAGGAAGGGGGCACCATTCAACAGCTTGTGGAGTTTCTCTAACTCCTTGTAGAAAGGGGCTGGATAATTCCAGCTGAAGCTAGAATCATCTAACTATTTGATACACCAAGGTCTTCATTTATTCTAATTTGAAATTTGAACTTAGGATGAAGCTAAGAATCTCTTTGTAAATCCATGCATAGTGCTAATTATTCGTCTTATAAATTCCATATGAGATTCTGAAAGCTAGGAATGGTGGTAATGAAGAACCGTAATGGTTGATAACTACTTGTCTTCTTCAAGTTTATCAGTGTACAAACAAAATGAGTACTTATGTGTATGTGCAGATTAGAGGGTGTGCATATTTGTGTGTGTGTGTGTGTGTGTGTGTGTGTGTGTGTAGGTGTTTGCATATGTATGTGTGTGTATACACTGTAAGATCTGAGAGAAGTAAGGCTTTTCTTTAAATAAGCAATAACAACAATAATACAATTATTTTCTCTGTGTTACCATCATTAGGTGTTTTGTATTAAGCTTGTGTTTGCATATCAGAAGATACTACTGCCTCAAACCACTCATAACTCAGGGAATATTAGTCCATAGAACTTTGAGAGCTGAGCAATGTTAATGTTCAAGTTGATTTAATGTAAGCCTTCCAAAGCTCTCTGACCCACCTTCTGCAGGTGCTGAATTTGATCTCATTCTCCAGGTACTAAATTTGATCTCATTCTCCTGAACAGTCTGAGCTTAGTGGTGCGATACAGAAATGGAGTTTGTTATTGTCAGAGAGCATACTCTGTAGTCCAGCTATAGAAATAAGAGTTGGGAGGTGTATAAATCTCTAGGAAAACGAGAGAAGGGGGAGCCGTTTGCTTCTAACCACAGTTCACATGAGAATGGAATTTCCAAACAAACTCTTATCTCTCAAAACTCATTGGTGGTGATAGTTATAAAACTGGATGGGTAAGAAAGCTGGGGAATATATCCCTTTTGATCCTTCCAAGTGTTTTCTCACCACTGCTTAAAGGACATTTCCTAAGGAGCCAGGAGGAGGCAGCTGTGTGTTATCCACTCAGAGTGTCACTCAGCTTTCTCTAGGGCTTCCCTATCAGTCTGCCTTTCTAAAAGCTCCATTTTTCTCCCTAGGACAATACACCAAGGTGCGGGGGGGTGGGGGTGGGGTGCGGGGCAGGGGACATGAAGGAAGCCTGAGGGGACAGATTTGATATATCTGTGGAGGAAAATCATCTTAATGTACTGTATAGCAAAACTTCCAAAAGCCAAAGAGAAATGCTTTTTCTCTCAGTGAACTTGCCTTGTGGGTGATGCCATGAGCATTGGTACATATTTTGTCTTCTGCATAGGTTATAATGAAGTGCCAGGAAGAAAATGTTCAGCATTATAGATCACATGGGCCAGCTTACAAGGTTATATGACTTTGAAAGTCTTTCTTCATCTGTCTCTTTTTCTGTCTATTCTCTTACTCTAGAAATTTATTTTTCCTAACCAATACGGTTTAAGTTGCCACTTCTCATAATAAGAAATAGCATAAAAAAAGTGTTTTGTGTTTTGTATGTAATTTTTTTCCTCCTCATGTATAAGTCCTTTTTTGTGTGAGGTCAGAGTTTTGTAACAAAATGTATAGCTTACAAAGGACTGCTTAGCTCTCACTTGATTGAATCTGCTTATCTTGAAATAGTTTTCAGCACTTTCAAGGAATTTGACTCAGTTTATTTTAGAATAACTTGTAGATATTTTTCACACCCTGAAATGAATTATTTGTCTTCATTTCTCTTCCTATTTAAAACATTATACTAGCAGTCAAAGAAAGAATTTATATGAAAAAAAGAAAGAACTGGATTCCTTTTGCTTTAATTTAAATATTGGCAGGCAAATATGATAGTTTTGAAATATCTATAAATATAAGATTCAAATTTCCTTCAGAAATCCTAAAATCCTGGTCATTATTACATACTAAAAAGACTTATGACTCAATAACCCGCATGCTGACACGTAACTAAATAAGTAAACAACTGGAGTGAAGGCCAACTGCTGTTTAACAGCTTCCCCTGTTAGGTATACACTTTCAAACAAGCATGAAATGTAGGTCTCTGGACATCACTTAAAAGAACCACAAATAAACAGTGTGTGATCCCACACACTGGACAGCCAGTGAGCATGGCTTGGAGTTGGGGGAGTTGCTGTTCTTCTGCTCAGGGTGCTCTAAACACAAACATGTCTGTCCACAGGCTCAGGGTCATGCTGTTGTTGACAGATACAGGGAGCTCAAGAAAGTGAGGAGGCCAGAAGTGTGTGGTCCAGGGACCTCTGCCTTACCTAACCTTTTATTTAGCAAAGCATCCTTCTCCAGACTCTTATACTTCAACTTCAGCAGTGTGGCCACGTTACCATAGGAGACTGGCGTCAAATTGGCCAATTGTTAGGACTGGCTCCTTTTTCCTTCCTATAAGATGTAAGTTAGGCTCTGAGTCCACTGTTGTGGATCAAACTAATGCTGAAATAATAGGACTGTGCAGAACATATTTCCTTTGTATTAAAAAACAGACAAACAAATGAATGAACAAAAGCCCTGAAAATAGGACATCATCTTGACAAGAAGAGGATCTGTGGGAGGGGCAAGCGTAAGAAGGGATAATAGGAATTATGTTAAAAAAAATCAAGAAGCTAACTTGCACCTGAAAGAGCTTTACCATAGTGACTAAATTACAGTCCTGCAAGTATGAAACTAAATAAAATATAGCAAAACACAGAAAAAGAATAATCAAGAAAACAGAAATGCTTTCTAAACATTATTCAGATTCTTTTTTTTTTTTTCTACATACAAGGAAATGGGCAGATGCCTGTGTGTAGAATAAAGCTTGATGGCTAACCATGGACTACTTGTTTACCTTGATATAATTACCTGTGTTTGTTGAGCAAATCACCCTAAAATTAAAAGACTTAATAACAATGCCATATATCTCATGCTCTTGGATTGGCAGAGTGTCACTGCTGCCACTGTGCACAGCAGGTCTATTAGGCAAAGTGAGGCACTGCTAAAAATCTAAGATTCTTTCTGCTTCATCTTTTGCCCCAGACTCATTCAGAGATAAAAATCCCAGGAAAGAAAATCAAGCAAGCCACTCCTTTAATATGTAATGTTGCCAAGCCTTCACTACTATTTCTACTGATCATCAATGGCTAATGTAAAACATCACCATACTGAAAACTGGGTAGAAGAGACTGCACGTGGGAACCTGCAAGCATTAGCAGCTGAGTTTGTCACAGGAACAGTAGCATATGGCTACACCACCAGAATTTTCCACAATGTTACTGTCCTTAAACACATTAAAAGAATTTCTGTGAAGAAAATATTTCCCGAGAAGAGAATAGTGAGTATATAAGTGTCTCACAGGAGAGAAAATGACAATTTTCAAGTAGACTTGATCAAATGTTCTTTTTCTTGAGAAATAGCCTCAATTCCACAGGAAAAAAATTTTAATGACTAGCCTTGTTGTTAAGAAAACAAAGTCTGTTTTATCCATTTCAAGTATACTTTTGAAGAACTTTAGTTGGAGGTGTTTCTGAATCAAATGCTGCCTGGTTGATATCATCCATCCATTCTCATAGTGGTTGTGTAGGATGGTCACTATCAGTATTTATCCAAGAATGAAGAAACTGAAGTTCCTTAGCAATAATGCTTGGTCACAGTGTTAAAGAGATGAGACTAGAAATAGCTATTCCAAATCAGACCACACATGATTCACCGATGAGTTCAGAATCCATATATATGTGTGTATATATATATATATATATATATATACATATATATATATATATATATATATATTACTATATGAAACTATTTAAAACTAATCTTTTTTCTCCTTACAAGTGTGTTGAGTTAATAAATTAGAAATTTTCTGAAGCTAGTTATTATAGAAAGTTTTAAAATCTAAAAATGCCAGAAAACTTAATTGTATTGGTTGCTAAATTAGGTATATACCCCCTCGTTTTTTCTTTTGAGCTTTTGATCATAAAATGCTGCAATAAATACATCTGAATGAAATTCTTATGCATCAGAGTCCATATTGGAAATCATGGTAACCAGTAGTGACTCAGTATATTTTGACAACTGTGAGGAAATTCCTTAGACTTAATAAATTACACATATAAATGATTTTTTCATGGGTCTGGAGGCTAGAATCTCCAAGATCAAAGACCTAGCAAGTGTAGTGTCTTGGGAAGCCTGGCTCCTGCTGCACCTCTCAAGGAATGAAGGTCTCTGTACCCCCACATGAGGGAAGGAGAAAAAGGAACCTACACATTCTCTCAAACTCCTTTATAAGAAGATTATGCTTGCTTGTAAAGTCCTCCTCCCCTAGTAATACTTTACTGAAGTTAAGTTCTAACTTGAAGTTGGAGAAATATAAGAATTCAAATCGTAGAAAGGACCTCATTAAAATGACTAAGTAGTGATGTGAGAAAGGATGATATACATCCTATGAGATTGGTTTCCATGGTTTCAGCCTTCATGTTAAAGTATCAGAGTATAGCATCCCCACAGAACAAGGGTGATAGATTCTAAAATAATAGGGGACTTGATTAAATCAAGATTGCAAGAGGAAGCCAGGACATGCTTTGGAAGTTTATTAATGGAGAAGAATAAGAAGGTGACAGAAAATAATTTTTTTACACACTTCACTTTTCCGATTTGTGGAGGCTATTATAGTTCATTTTCAGGCTGGACAAAAATACTCTTAGCTTACTCCATTTTTCTAGGCACCTAGTTGAGGAACTCCATTTATGCTGCTATACAATGTCCTTTATCGGACCCTCCAGCTCTGGTCTCTCTCAGAGGCAATGTAATAAGCCTGGAGTTTGGCTCTAGTACATGGACAGAGGTCTTCCTGGATTCCAGTGTTGTCTTTATTGGCTGAGTTAGTGTGAGCAGTGTACTTATTTTCTCCTTCCCCATGTTTCTTCCTCTCAGAGACATGTATGTAGCAAAAACCAATGCTCAGTTTCTAATTATTATAAAAATCAAACAGGGAGATGTATGTACGAATACACAATGTTATCAGCCATTGTCAGTTCAGCCTTCAATTTCATAATTTAATTTTGATTGATTGATTGATTGATTGATTGATTTCCTTCTTATAGTTAAACTGATATATACATCGGGTTTGAAGAGTCAGTGGCTCTGCAGAATTGACTAGGAAGCAAAGCAGAATTCTGTCCCTTTTGTGTGTTCTCCCCACTCTCCCCCTGCCCATAGGACATAATTTCCTTTCTGTGTGTTCTCCCCACTCTCCCTCTGCCCATAGGACATAATTTCCCTTCTGTGTGTTCTCCCCACTCTCCCTCTGCCCATAGGACATAATTTCCCTTCTGTGTGTTCTCCCCACTCTCCCTCTGCCCATAGGACATAATTTCCCTTCTGTGTGTTCTCCCCACTCTCCCTCTGCCCATAGGACATAATTTCTTCTCAGTTGTTCTTTTGGTGCTTAAACCTCATCTCTAAATCAGAGCTTCTCAATCAGTAAACAGAAAATGAATTTCAGGTGTGGGGGTAGCTATTGATCCTCTTGCCCTTGGGGTGGTCACGTGGAGCCTGGGGTGGTCACGTGGAGCCCCAGTGTAGTTGCCTCCAATCTCAATCAAACTTTTCCATTTATTCCGGTGTGCCTTATAAATATTTATGTATGTGTGCCGTGTCTTGAACAAAGTTGGGAAGAATTGCTAAATATAGTGCTACTTACAGATGTTTCAGTTTAGGCATTATGTTCTTACTTCATACACATGCCTGCAAAACACACACCCACACACAATCACACACACACATGCACAGAGAGAGAGAGAGAGAGAGAGAGAGAGAGAGAGAGAGAAACAAAAACAGAGATAGAGAGAGACAGACAGAGAGACAGAGAGAGAGAGAGAGAGCGGGAGACACACACACACACACAGAGAAAGAGACAGACAGAGACAGACAGAGGTGGAGAGGCAGACTTCTTGTTTCTCTCTGCCTATATACTTATTATAGTTCTACATTCAATATTTCCTATATTCAGAATAGATCATTCCTAAACAGTATATTCAATTGTAGCTCTTTTTCTGAAGATTTTTTCTGAACATTTCTTTTGATTTTCTGTTTAGTTCTTTGTGTACTTATCACCAATTCAGCCCAAATTCTTCACCAATTATCAAACTCTTCCATCATTCTTCAAATGTTTCAGTCTAGAAGGAATGATATTCAAATTCTCAACAGTTTCTAATAATGGATTGGATTGTCTCTTGGGCTGATACACAGCTATGCCTTGGGATTCTTCCTTTTATGTCAAGAGCTTTTCTCTTATTCCCATGTTTTATTCTTTTTTGCCATAGCCATGCCTTTCTCTCCTTTGATCACCTTTTCTTTTGGTGGAATTCATCACACAGGAGCTCTATTAGAAAAGCATTATGGAAAATAACATTTTCTTTAGACAAGGGCATACCTAAATATGTCTTTATTTTAGTGGCATCCTTTTTTGGAAAGCACAGGTGAATGTAGAATTTTAGTGATGAACTTAGTTTCTCTGAAATGATGAGGCTATATTATCTACTAGCTTATTTCCATCACTGGGAAATCTAAAACTTGTTTGGCTCCTCACCCTGTAAGTGTCCCTCTGTAAGTACATATGGTACGTGAGAATTCTTTGGGATAGCATTTGAAATGTAAATAAAGAAAATATCTAATAAAAAAAAAGAAATGAATGTCATTAAATTGACCATAGGGGAAGGAGTATATGCCAGTCATTTATAATTAATTAATTAATTAATTAATTTTATGGGTGTGGGCATTCTGTTTCCATCTGTGTATATGCAACAAATGCATAACTGGTTCCTTGGAGGCAAGAGGAAGGTTATTGGATCTCCTGGAACTGAAGTTTCAGGTTGTTATGGTGCTGCTATCTAGGTGCTGGGAATTAAATCTGGGTCCTCTGGAAGAGCACTCAGTGCTCTTAACCACTAAGAAATCTCTACAGCTTTGGAACATCATTTTGATTAGTCTTTACTAGGTCACTTTCATCATTTTCATCAATACTTTGCTTCTGAACATTTTCTTTGGACATTAGACATTCTAGACAGTTATAACTGTTCTGTCCGACTTTCTGTGGACTAGATACTGTGGCTTTTGGGAAATTTCCAGTTTTATCTCTTCTAGTGCTGTTTTCACTGTCTGCTTGCATGCTTATTTCTGAGACCCTTTCCAAACCACCAGATATTTGGGCAAATATCATCCAGTACATATTTTACTCCTTTAGTAACATTTTAGTTGACTTTTTGATTGCCTCTTTTCTGTTTTCAGGTAATTTTCTTTCTTCAGTTCTATTCAAGTTCTTGTTTTTTTGGTAGCCAGATTATTTTTTTTTGAAATTTTTTCTTTTATTTGGATATTCTCTCTCTCTCTCTCTCTCTCTCTCTCGTTCTTTTGTTCTCTCTTTCTTTTTAAGATTTATTTATTTTTAGTTATATGAGTACACTGTAGCTGTCTTAAGATACACACCAGAAGAGGGCATCAGACCCCATTACAGATGGTTGTGAGCCACCATGTGGTTGCTGGGAAATGAACTCAGGACCGCTAGGTCATCTCTCCAGCCCAGGATATTTTCTTTATTTACATTTCAAATGTTATCCCCATTTCCAGGTCCCCATTTCTTCCCTCTAGAAGCCTCCTATCCCCTCTGCCTCCCCCTTCCTCTATGAGGATGCTCCACACACACACACCTACCCACTCCCTCTTTCCCTCCCTGGCATCCCCCTACACTAGGGCATCGAACACTCTCTGGCCCAAGTGCCACTCCTCCGACTAATGTCCAACAAGGCCATCCTCCACCACATATGAAGCCAGAGCCATGGTTCCAGCCATGTGTACCCTTTGGTTGGTGGTCTAGTCCCTGGGAGCTCTGGAGGGTCTGGCCAATAGACACTGATGCTCCCCCTATGGTGCTGTAAACCCCCTCAGTTCTTCAGTCCCTCCTCCAACTTCTCTATCAGGGATCCCACCCTTAAGTTCACTCAAGCCCGTTGGTTGGCTGCAAGCATCCACCTCTGTATTTGTCAGGCTCTGGCAAAGCTCAGGAGAAAACCATATCAGGCTTCCATCAGCAAGCACTTCCTGGCATCCATAATAGCATCTGGGTTATATGGGATGGATCCCCAGATGGGGTGTCTCTGGAGAACCTTTCCTTCAGTCTCTGCTCCACACTTTGTCTCCATACTTCTTCATGTGAGTATTTTGTTACGCCTTCTAAGAAGCAATGACGCATCTGTACTTTGGTCTTCCTTCTTCTTGAGCTTGATATGGTTTGTGAATTGTATCTTGTGTATTCTGGATCTTGGGGATAATATCTACTTATCATTGAGTGCATACCATGTGTAGTTTTTTGTGACTAGGTTACCTCACTCAGGATGACATTTTCAAGTTCCTTCCATTTGACTGCAAATTTTATGAAATCATTGTGTTTAATAGCTGAGTAGTACTCCATTGTGTAAATGTACCACATTGTCTGTATCCATTCCTCTGTTGAAGGACATCTGGGTTCTTTCCAGATTCTGGCTATTATAAATATGACTGCCAAGAACATAGTGGAGCATGTGTCCTTATTACATGTTGGAGCATCTTCTGGTTATATGCCCAGTAGTGTTGCTATAGCTGGGTCCGTACTATGTCCAATTTTCTGAGGAACCTCTAGACTGACTTTCAGAGTGATTGTACAAGCTTGCAATCCCATCAGCAGTGGAGGAGTGTTCCTCTTTCTCCACACTCTCTCCAGCATAAGCTGCTACCTGTGTTTTTGTGTTTCAGCCATGCTGACTGGTGTGAGGTGGAATCTCAGGGTCATTTTGATTTGCATTTCCCTGTTGACTAAGGATGGTAGCCAGATTTTTAATGGTTAACCATCACATAACTTTCAGCACTGATGTGCTAGTGGCTGCAGGGAAACACTCAGCACTGTGCTGGGAATGATCACCATCATCATTTGGAAGGATGACTTCAACTGGCTGGTCCAGAGAGAAGCTTCAGTGTTGTAACCTCATGTCTACCCATTAGGGTTAAGCAGCCTGTGTTCTTGTCTCTTTAAAATAGCTTTCACTTTGAGAGCATTCTATTTTTTTTTCTTTTTTATAGTTTGCTGTATAATATTTTGAATCTTTTCCTTTTCTCCCTTTATTGAAAATAGACTCTTTTCTCATATAATGTATCCTGATTTATGGTATTCTAACCTTCTACTCATCCAAGTTTCTTCCTACCTCCCATCCCATCTGGATCTACCCTCTTTGCATCTCTCATTAGAAAACAAACAGAGTTCCAAGAGGATAATATAATGTTCTATGATATGATAAAGCAAAAAATAGAACATCAGACTTGCACAAATCAAACAGAAGGAGAAGAGCTCAAGAGAAGGCACACAAAACACAAGAAATTCACACAAGAAATTCAGGAGTTTCATAAAAACACTAAACTCGAAGCCATATAATATATACAGAGGACCTCTAGGATAAAAAAGAGAGGGGAATATATTTATAAAACAAAATAAAAATAATTAGATAAAATAAGAAAACTAAATAAAAAAATGGAAAATGCTCTGACATGACTTAATGTGATAAGGAGCCTACAAAGATGCTGTGCAGGTCTTTGCTGCCCACCCCCCACCCCCACCCCCGGCTGCTGAGCATATGACCCATCCTTAGGAGTAGCTGCCCCCTACTGCTGAGCACTTGACCCATGCTTAGGAGTAGCTGCCCCCCCCCACTGCTGAGCACATGACCCATCCTTAGGAGTAGCTGCCCCCGCCCCCCGCCCCCCCCCACTGCTGAGCACGTGACCCATCCTTAGGAGTAGCTGGCCCAATCTCATTTCATTTGCAGGTAGTGATCAATTGGAGATTGCTTCTGGGTTAGGGATAGGGAGCATGTTTCTACTTCTCAATTGAAGTTCTAGGACCCCCATCTGGTACAGAGTGATGCAGGCCCTATGTATGTTGTCTCAGTTTCTGTGAGTTCACGGTGCATTAATCATGATGATTTGGAGGGGCCTGTTTTTGTTTGTTTGTTTGTTTGTGGCCTCTATCCCTCTGGCTCTTACACTCTTTCTGCTAACTCTTTTGTTGGGTTACTTGAGCTCTGAGGGAATAGATTTGATGGAGATACTCTATTTAGGGCTGAGTGTTCCAAGGTCTCTCAGTCTTCATAATTTCTGACTGTGGGTCTCTGTATTTATTCCTAACTGCTGCAGGAGAAAACATTTCTGATGATAGCTGAGCAAGGCACCAATCTATAAATATAACATAGCACAATATCCTTAGGAGTCATTTTATTGCCCCCCCTTTTATGGAACAGTAGTATTTGGGTGTTTGATTTTACCTATATCTAGATTCTTTGGTTATTTAGTTCTAGGTTCTTGGTTACCCAAGCAGTATTGGGGCATGGGTTCCAACTCAGTGTTGGTCTTATGTCACATCGGATATTGGTTGGTTACCTTATCAGGCTTTGAGCTACTATTGCCCTAGTATATCTTACAGGCATGACATGATTGTAAATCAAAGGGTTTGTGGCTTCATTGATGTTTCTATTTCTTTGGTAGCATGCTGAATATGTTTCTGTACCAAAGGCAGTAGTATGCAGAGTGGGAGCTTTTTTTTTTTTGGGGGGGGGGTTCAAGACAGGGTTTCTCTCTAGTCCTGGCTGTCCTGGAACTCACTCTATAGACTAGGCTGGCCTCGAACTCAGAAATCCGCCTGCCTCTGCCTCCCGAGTGTTGGGATTAAAGGCGTGCGCCACCATGCCTGGCCAGAGTGGAAGCTTAATGAAGGCACCGGCTTGACATCTCCATTTGAATTAATTGTGTATGTATTGTCTTTAGCAATGTTGCTTTACCATCAGTTTGTGAAGAGCAAGCTATAGCTTTGGCAACAGTCTGATTGTTGGCGGATTCTCACGGGACTTCTTTGGCCAACAGTGCCATTAAGTGTAACCCAGTATTGATATTAGAAGCTTCATTTGGTGATAATGTTGGTGTTGTTTTCAGGACTCTCTCAAAAGCAAACAGACTGTATCACAATTTATCCATGGGTAGAGAATCTGGGGACAAAATTATTTCTGAAGTAAATACTCAACAAATTCTTTAATTAATGGAAACTTCACTTCCAGTTTTCAAGGTATTAAACAGTTCCCAAATACCTTGTTTGGTTTGTTTTTTGTTTTTTTCCATAAATTTAATCACAGATTATTTTCAATGGAGAACTTGCTATTCACATTGTCTGATCCCCTATGCTGTTCACATGTCAAACTACTTCCCCAATCCCAAAGTTTTGTTGTCTGCCCTCATCCCCTATTTTTGTCTGGTTTTGGGACTTCAACAAATGTGCTGTGTGTCACTATTTTGCCATCTTCATAGGGAAATTTAATTTGTTTCTTTTGTCATGTGGCTTTATTATTCTGTCTTCCAATTTGTTGTGTATTCTTTGTACCCTTTCTTTTCACTGCAGTCTCACCATGCTGTGGCTTCTTCATACTTCATCCTTCAAGATGCAGTTCACAGGACACTGTTTCCTTAGCCCTCAAGACATGTTGATTTTTGTCTGCCTCATGCCTGCATTCTCACATGGTATGGTCAGATGCTACTGTTTCTAGTTGAACATGGTAAACGAAAGCTACTATTTACTGATGGTAAGCCGCATTTTAAATGCTGTACATACATTTTTTTTTTTTACTTTATCCTGATAATAACTCATTCAACTAACTCAACCTTTTACCTTCATTTTGCATAAGCAAATACTGAGCCCTTAAGAGAATAAATAAATTATTTCCTAGTCACAGGCTTCTTACTGGGCAGAATTGGATATTCAAATGTAACTAATTCCATGATCTGAGTTCTACACTATTTACAAGAGCTATGAAGAGTAAGTCTTTTTTACCTATGTCACAAATGAGAACACCATGGCCCAGAGAGGTGATATATTCTTTCCCTGATGGTTAACTTGGAAGGAGAGTCAGAATTTTGTTACAACTGGAAGGCCCTGTCTACTGTATTACTGTGATAAATCATGGCCTTTCCTCGTCAGCACGATGTTGATTCACTGATTCAGGGTTTTTTTTTTTTAATTAAATTGTTGATGAACTGTTTAAGCACTTATTATGGCAGTGTGCAAATAGAATATGTAACATTAAAATATTCTCTCAGCATGTCAGTATTGGATTACAATTTGAAAACATTTAATCCACTTGCTGTGTTTGGCAGTTGCAGGTGACATTCAAAGAACCTGAGGCTTTGTTCCAAGTTTAGTTTGCTCATTTGTGAAGCAGCAGTGTGAGTACCAAGCCATCAAGCACAGATCTTGCTTATAGTTTTTAAAATGCTGTTCAAACGACTCACATTGTTAGCAACTTTAGTGTTTGTTTAGCTTAGCTGGCAATCACTTTATAAGATGAATTTTTTTTCTCACAAACAAGATTTCTGGGTGTCAGACATTATTTCCCATTAAAAATTTTAGAATTGTTTCCCATGTGATGTATTTTGGTCTCTCAAACACAAAGCAATTGTAGCACATTGAAAATTCACAAGTCTTTGCATTATTCAAAAATGAGAACAATTTTCTTTTTCGTTGCTTAAACTGGATCCCAGAAGCCTGACATCCCACGGATCACAGGCGGTATTCTTGCCTTATTCATTTACAGAGGACAGGGTGAATTCTGTGTGCCATTTGTCTCTTAAACTCTGTCTTGGGTTTTATCTTGGTTCCAAAGTAAATATTCTTTAGAAGTCCATCTCTTTAGCCATTCCATTAAAAGGTTTATCTTGTGTGTGTACTGCTTGTTTATTTAGCAACCTTATGAGTCTATTGAAGTGTTTATTTAGTAGGCTTTCTAAATTATTTATGGTGAGAGAGAACTAATCTTTGGTCGCAGTGGCTATTTGGTGAAGGGAATCCCCACATTGATTGATTATATTGCCAACTAACCATCTCTATAATATGATCAGACTTCCACCAAAGTTAGATAGATGTGCAAACACCTTTCTACAAAGAAAATACAAGTGTATCTGGTTTTCTATCAAATACTAGGAAATTAGGAACCACATTTTCTAAGGCTTTCTAATGGTTAGTAACTTCCATTTTATTTTTTTTCTTTCTATTCTTTTTTTTTAAAGCAAAGTGATAGAGTAAGTAGGAAGAAGAAAGGTTTTATCCAGGAACTAGAATAAACTGGAAAAGTATTGAAGACTGGAACAAAATAAGAGAAACCACAGCAAATATGTCTTGGAAGAAATGTCAACAACACAGGAAAATACAGTCTTTGGCTCCTCGGCCTGTCTTTAGTCTTGGCAGTTTTACAATGTAGGGCAAATGACCAACATGCCCTGAGTTATACTTTTCTAGTTCACAGGGGCCTCATGACTTTTAAGGGAAGGGAGTGTTCAACTTCATCTTTGAGGGCAAAGATTAGAATCATAGCATGTTAGCACTCAAAAGGAATTCATAGATCATCTACTTTCCCCCGTAATCTTTTTGTTTCATAGTTGAGGTCATTCTGAGGCCAAGAGAAAGGATATAAGTTTTCCTGAGTCATATAGTAAGTTGATGTTAGACATCGATTAAAATACACTAAAATCTCGATTATCAGACTACAGTGTCAGTAACAATGTATTAAAATGCAGCGAAAATCTAAGCTGCTTAACTTGGCTGACCTCATCTCCCTCACTTTTTCCTTCTTCCCTCTGCCTCTGCTACATTGGTTTTCTTCTTGGTCCTGAGATAGATGCTGCAAGGTTCTAAGGCATTTCCTGTCTACACATATTTGTAGCACTGTTTCTCTGCCTGCAAGGAAGCCTTTGGGTGTTTTCTCTTCACTCAGATCCTCAGTCCCATCTAACTGCCTCCTCCTCAGAGAGTCTTTCCTGAGTAAACAGTAACTTGTGGATGTCTACAAAATCATGTCATCATGCTTTATTTCTCAAGATAGCACATACTATATGACCTGCTTTTTTATGTGTATTATTCTTTCAGTGTAATGCAAGTTTTATGAGTATGTGGATTTTCCTTATTTGCCATGCCTAAATATGCCTAATGTATGCCAAGCATACAGTAGCTGCATAATAAATACATAAATTGATATAAAATAAATATATTTATTACATATATACATTATATATTTATGTATTTATACATATGCGTTTACACATATCTTAAATACATGGGATGCAAAAAGTCTCACCTGAGGAAATTACACTTTCATGTCACTGTATTCTGCATTCTTCTTAATTTTAATACTTTCTAAATAGATGTTTGGAAATAGCATAGATGCTTAAGGTTATTTGTGAAAAATGCATAAATAATTCTATAATAGAACCTTTAATTACTGAATTTCATTAGACAATGAGATAGTAATATAAATGATATGCACTCATTGATAACTGGATATTAGCCTAGAAGCTTGGAATACCTAAGATGCAATTCACAAAAAACATGAAACTCAAGAAAGAAGACCAAAGTGTGGATACTTCGATCCTTCTTAGAAGGGGGACTAAAATACCCATGGAAGAAGTTACAGAGACAAAGTGTGAAGCAGAGAATGAAGTAATGACCATCCAGAGACTGCCCCAACTGGGGACCCATTCCATAGACAACCACCAAAACCAGACAGTATTTAGACACGTGGGGATCCATCCCATAATCAGCCACCAAACCCAGACACTATTGCGTATGTCAGCAAGATTTTGTTGAAAGGACCCTGATATAGCTGATTCGTGTGAGGGAGGCTATTGAATTTTGAACATTCATGGAGTGCATATATTCATTTTATTCAACTGCATCAAACTAGAGACAGCATGGAGTCTCAGGAGAGTACAGTGGAGATCAATGGTGCTTATCAGCTCCAGAATACAACAGGCTAGATGCTTGAGTGATGTTTACATATCTAGCCCCACTCCTGTTAACTTGGTAGGTTGAAGACAGCATGTTAGACAGCAGAGATGAACTCAGAAGTCATAGCTGCTGCTTTGCCTCCCATTGCTCCAGCTCACTTGAAAATTTAACTCTCAGTGTGAGAATAAACAAAACAAAACAAAACAAAACAAACAAAACAAAACAAAACAAAACAAAACACTGCTGATTGCTAAGTATTTTGTTGTTAGGCACTGAGTTTCATGTTTTATATCTAATATCACTTAATCTGGGTGCTTTATGCTTTGTCTTAAAACTGGAAATCCTCAGTACAGAATGGACTGACACATGAGAGTGAATGAAAAAAGAGATCTTAGCATCTCTGTTCTTCCCCCACCTCTCTTTGTCTATCTCTGTCTCTCTCATCTCCATTTCTCTCATCTCTGTCTCTGTCTGTCTCTGTCTGTCTCTGTCTGTCTCTGTCTCTCTCTCTCTCTCTCTCTCTGTGTGTGTGTGTGTGTGTGTGTGTGTGTGTGTGTGTGTAATGGGAGAGAGAGGGGGAGAAAGTAACACACTGGCAGACACAGAAAGAGACAGAGAGAAAAAGACAGAGGCAGAGAAAGAAACCAGGGAGGGTTTAGGGGATTTTTGGGAGAACATGTGAAATGTAAATGAAGAAAATATCTAATAAAAAATGGAAAAACAAAAAACAAAACAAAAAAAAACAAATTTAAAAAAAGAAAAAAGAAACCGAGACACTAATTTGCTTCTATAGAACCATGAAAGGATAAGAATAATAAATCTCCAATGGAAAGTTATGTCTTTTAGCAGCTATTGGAATAAAACTTTCTTGTTCCATGTTATTGCTTGTATATGTAAATCTGTATAGTAGTGGTTTTTGATAGTCTGTTTTGAGCTATCTGGTATGGTTTGGGGCAAGAGTCTAATTTGCTGATATGGATGATTTTTAAATAAGTTCATTGATTTTCTATATCTGCAATATTGTTCTTTCACTCATCATTTTGAACAACTAGTCATTTTAGAAAACTATTCTATTCTATAATCATTTTCTTTACTTTCTTGGGTTATTTTCATTTTCTTTTGCCTTCCCTGCTTCCCTTCTTTCTTTATGAGACAGGGTCTTTCTAAAGAGCCCTGAATATCTAGGTACTTGCTATCTAGACCAAGCTCGGTTTGAACTCAGAGATCTACTCTGCTTTTGCCTCTTGGATTCTGAGATTAAAGGCATATACACTATACCTGGATTCTTATTTTTGAATTTATTATTCTCATACTAATAAAATTTATGTTATCTTTCTATATCTATTCTTGTGCATCTCATTTTAGTATATATTACAGGTCCAATGGTGCAAAAATACTAGATTTTTAAAAATAAGCTGACTAAAGAAAGATCACATATATGTATATGTGTATTAATAGTGTTTGTTATATTTAGTGTCTTATTAACTTATCTGGAGTAATATCCCTTACTCCAATACTTGTTATTATAAGCAGTGAGATTACTATATAGTATGACTATATCAATACAATTATTAAAGGCATCAAGTACACATGAATCTTTGAAGTCATGACCACTCTTTGTGTGTATGACAAGAGGTGACCCATAAAATCCACAAATATTATGAAAATAATTGAAACAATAAATTCAGTGTACACTATTGAACTGAATTGCTTCAATCAAGAAGAATTATGAACATAGTGGAGCAAGTGTCCTTATTACATGTTGGAGCATCTTCTGGGTATATGCCCTGGAGAGAAATTGCTGGATCTTTCGGTAGTACTATGTCCAATTTTCTGAGGAACTGCCAGACTGATTTCCAGAGTGGTTGTGCCAGCTTGTAATCCCATCAGCACTGAAGGAGTAATCCTCTTTCTCCACGTCCTCTCCAGCATTTGCTGTCACTCGAGTTTTTGATCTTAGCCATATTGACTGGTGTGAGGTGGACTCTCAGGGTTGTTTTGATTTGCATTTCTCTGATGATTAAGGATGTTGAACATTTCTTTAGGTGCTTCTTAGCCATTCGAGTTTCCTCAGTTGAGAATTCTCTGTTTAGCTCTGTTCCCCATTTTTAATAGGATTATTTGGTTATTTTCTCCCCTCTAAGCATTCCTCCTCCCCTAGTCTGCATAGTTATATTTATTAGGATTCTTCTTCTTCTTCATATTTCTACCTGCCTGTTAACTAAATTTCTTTCTTCAGTATATTTCTACAACTACATTCCTAGATCCCTATCTACTGAATTGCAGACCTTAAAAAATTTGTAGTTTGGCAAATATCTTGTATAATGCCATAATTTAGCTGAGTTGAAAATACATTTTTTTAATTAAAGGAAACACAGTATATTTGGTAAAAATTATGAAAATCATTTTAACAAGTTATAGATGCCCTGAAAACTTCTAAGTGGTAACATTGTATAAAGTCCTATATAATGAGTTAAATTAGAATTTGTTATTTTGTGCTTTCCATATCTGATACTGTTTTTAGAATTGCTAGTGATATTTTAACATTAAAATTTTTTGATGGTAGTTTTATTTAACTATAAGAATTTAATAAATATCTCCTACATAAATTGTCTTCATTAAACCTCTATTTGGCAAAACCAAGAGACTGTTGGCATCTGTCAGAAATCTGTTACTAATCTACTAATGATTTTTTCTTAATATCCAGTTTAGGTTTTTTTGTTATTATCATATTCTGTTGGAATTAGACTCTATCAGATGCTAGTGCTCATCAACAAATACTTAAAAGACGTAATGCCAGGTTCAATTGGCTGATTTATGTACAAGGATAGCCTGAGATTATCACCATATACAAATGACTTCCTAATGCCTTTGTTGAATGTGGTCTTAGCAGTCATAACTGGGCTTCCCTGTGGTCTATGGAAAGTACCTTGAAGCAAATTGAGTTCAGGGTATAGTTAGTGTCTGGAGAAGCTGAAGTTGGCTTTGTCCACATTAATACTCCCATAGGGACCATTCTTTTTTGTTTCTTATTAGCACTAGGATTAAGAGAATTAAGATAATGAGGTCAATTGTTTATACTCCCAGGGTGTAGAATTTATATGTCCATACTACATCTATGCAGGCTACCTGGGTATTTTATATGGCCGTAAAACCTTGTGCATAACTATACCCTCATTGTTTGGCTTCAGTACTCTATAAATGAGATTGCATGAAGGGCTGGGAGAGGAGCATCCTGCTTGCCACTTCAGGCCTACAGTTGAATTCTATATACTGCTGATTTCTAGGTAAAACACATTCACCTGATGCTAGATGAGAATGATTTTTATTGAAACTTGATTTGGTCCGATTATCTCCATTTACTCTATCAAAGAACTTTGTAGTCTCCACCTCCTTTCTGGCTCTGAAATTAATACAAATGAGCATAGACTTTGACAATAGTTTGTTTGGGAAGCAAAGATACAAGCAAGCAAAGAAACAAAACGTTTGTGGATGTCTCATCATCCTTCATTCATTCCAGGTTATCTTATCTCCATAGGTGCCCAGGACTAATTAGTACTGTTCACTATGGAAAGTGGTGTATGCATGCTGCTATGCGCTCTGACAGAGAAGGGGTTTTCACAGTTACAACTAGGAAAAACTTGACAAAAGTGATTTTTGAGTATCAGTGGATCTTGAGAAAGGGGAGTTATTTATTTCATAAATAAGAATATAAGGGCATTCAGATAGAAGGGAAAATCCATACAGGAGTTCTATTTGCTGAGGTTCATATAGCCTTGTACCTGTGTAGGTAAGTATGGCTGAGGTAGTAGCGTTGAGAGTGAATAAGACAGCGACAGGGATTGTCAGGAAGATTGCTACCTCCAAAGGGTGTTTGTATTTGGCTTTCTAGACAGTACCAGGCATGATTCTCACCCTGTGAAGTGAGAATTAATTTCGATCTGAAAGTGGTACAGTGACATTTCTACCACTGTTGCACCCAATGAGACTTGTGTAGCTCATTGCGTTCATAGTTAGGTAACACTAGTGACTATTTTTCCTGAGATAAAATACGTGGAGCCTCCAGCGCTGAGCCAACTAACTGGCCTAAAGCTTCTAGGTTTGGATCATATTGGGTGAAGGCACAATCCCTCACTTATAGGCTAATTCCATTTAAATTTTTTTCTATGTATTTGTATGCATTTTAGGAAGTTTCTGTAGTAGTCAACTTTCATATGGAATTTCTAAAGGTCTTCAGTATCCTTTCTTCTATTGGTACTCCAATTTAAACAGACATGTCTAAAGATTCACACTAGCATCCACGTTAATCTGAGGGAGGACATGAGCATCTGTCATTTTTAGTCTAGGGAAACTCACACCGAGTGAGTATTTCTGGGTCCATTCATTTGCCTGTGAACTTCCATTTTAACAATTGAATAGTTTCATTATCCACCCATCAGCTGATAAACACCGGTCTGGTTCTATTTCCTGGCCATTGTTAATACAATAACAATGAACACAGATAATCAAGGATCTCTACAGCAAGAGATATAATTCTTTAAATATATGCTCAGGAGAAGTATGATTAGATCATATGGTAGATGTGTTTTAGCTTTATGAGGCACCTACAAAACCAATTTCCATACAGGCTTCACCAATATGTACTCTTTATTTTTTTTTTACTTTTTTTTATTAGATATTTTTTTAAATTTACATTTCAAATGTTATCCCCTTTCCTGTTTTTTTCCCCTGAAAACTTTCTATTCCCTCCCCCTCCCTTTGCTCACCAACCCACACACTCCCACTTCCTGGCCCTGGTATTCCCCTCTACTGGGGCATAGGAGGTCCCCAATGAGGTAGCTAGAGAAAGTACACAAGGAGCTGAAGGGGTTTGCAGCACCATAAGAGGAACAAAAATATGAGCTAACCAATACCCGCAGAGCTTCCTGGAACTAAATCACCAACCAAAGAAAACACATGGTGGGACTCATGGCTCTAGCAGTCTGTACTCTTAATGGCAGTGAATGAGTGCTCTCACTCCCACCAGCATTTATTCCTAATTGGCTTTTTAATTACTCTTAATTATGTGTAGATGTGTATATCTGCATGTACTTATGTGCATGTGAATGCTGGCACTTGTAGAAGTCAAAAGCATACAATCTAGAGCAGGAGTTACAGGTGGCTGTGTGCCTCCTGATGTCAGTGCACTGACCTGACCTTGAATCCTCTGGAAAAGCACCAAGTGCTCTTAATGCCTGAGCCACCATCTTTTTAGCACTATTTTTTTGTTTTTTAAATCTTAGCCACTCTGACTAGGATAAAGTGAAATCTCAAATTGGTTTTACTTTGCATTTTTCTGGTGACTAAGAATGTTAAACATTTTAATAATATTTCCCAGTTGTGTTTATTTCTTCTTTCTGAGAACTTTCCTGTTTAGTTATTTATTTATTGAACCAAAAGAATTGAGTAGCTTGTTTCCTTGATATTTATTTTTTCCATTTGTTTGTTTGTTTTTATATAGTCTAAATGTTATGTATTAGATAGCTATATAGTTAATATATTTTTTTCCATTCTGCAAGCTGCCTCTTTAATAATGATTGACTTTTTTATGCAGGTTTTTTTTTTTTTTTTTGTCAGTTGTTCCAATTGTGTGCACCACTGGAACTCCATTCAGAAAATTCCTTCCTGTGCCCACATGTTGAAGTGTATTTCCTACTTTCTTCTCAAGCAATTTCAGAGTATTTGGTCACATGTTGAAGTTCTTGATGCAGTTGGAGTTGAGTTTTGTGCGGGATGCGTGATAAAGACCTAATTTCATTTTTTTTTCTACATGTAAGAGTTTGACTATTTGGTGAAGATGCTTTCATTTCTCCAGAGTAGATTTCTGCCCTTGTCAAAAATTAAGTAGCTATAGGAGTGTATGATTATATATGGGTCTTCAATTCTATTCTAGTCATCAGTGTGTCTGCTTTTATGCCAGTATGATGCTGTTTGTATTACTACACTTTGGTACTGAAATCGGAGAGACTGTCTTGGTCATAGGCTCTAAAGAAGGAACTAATATTATTATTCTGCTAAATGAACATAGCATTAAACCATGCTCCAACTTATCTTCATTCTTATAGATTAGTGCCCCTTCATCCCTTATCACATAACCTTCTTTTTGTTGTAGATTCTAGCCAATACAGAGACTGACAACTGTGCATTGTCAGAGAATAAGAAAATATGGAATGCTCAGCTCAAAATGGGATCTCTATATAGCACAGCCTTCTCCACAAGATTCAGAGCTCACCTCAAAAAAGGAGGTGGAATGAGTATAAGAAATAGAGGTAAGGGATACCCACAGCAAAACAACCTTTGAGGGACATGACTAAGGTATTGCACACAGAGACTCACAGCAGTAGTGACTGTAGATACAAGACCTGCACCATATGAAGGCAGCCAAAATTGCTTTGTGGACTGGGGAGAGGCTCATGAAGTTCTACCGCTAGCAAAGGAGCCATTGGCAGTTGATGGCTGCTGGAAGAGAATGAGCCAATTTTCTATAGGGGTGTGGTCCCCTAGAGGTTACTCATGTTCCAGTAGATGTCCTACACCCGTGAAGACACAGGCAGTGCTAAGAGGATTCAATGAGTTTTGCAAAAAGAGCTCATGAAGGTGGGAAGTTGGGAACGGAAGCCCATAACCCATTCCAGCAAGGGACAGGAGGGTGGGGAACAGGGAGTGGATCTGAGCAAATGTGCCATGTATGCATGGAATTTTCAAATACAAGAGAGGGCCTGGGGTGGGCGTGGGGAAAGAGAGACAGAAACTCAGAAAAAGAGACAGAGACAGAAAAGAGAGAAGAGAGAGAGGATTGGACTTAGTTTGATAGCAAGTAAATACTCGAATCAAAAGCAGGAGGCCCACTTTCTACACAGAATAATAAAATACAGTTTATTGAAGTTAATGCCACTAAGTGAGCTTTGTGTTTTACATATCAATGCCATCTTGAGTTGGCATGTGTTATGACTTTATTAATCAGTTGGGTCACCCTCTGTGGTGTGTTGTTCAGCCTTTCTTTCTTGTCTTTGAGGAGTAATATTTTTAGAAATTATGCCCTATTGTTTCAAGGGAGAAGTAGCCACATTTCTAAAAAGTAATACTTTCGTAGAGTTCTTCTGTAGGTGCTCTGATGTCTGACCTTCTGTACTTTATCTTCCAAGGATTAGCTTGTGGTGTTAATTATGGGGTAAGTAAGCAGTTACTTCCTATAGCAAATCAGCCGAAGTCCAGGTTTGCTCTGGAGGTCCCTGGGATCAGAGCTCTGTGTTTCTTCAGGTTTCAATTTACCAGTCTCAAACCACTTAAAAGCAAGAGGAGGAGAAGCAGAGGAGTGATCAGTTTACAAGTGACCTGGGAGTTCACAGCTTTCATCCCCTCGAAATCACAGTCCATATAATAAGGCTTGTGCAGACACAATTGGGACAAATTGACCCAGGCGTTCCATTTTCAGAAATGAAAACCCGTTCCTCTTATCTGGTGTCCTCGTGCCTTAATTATAGGAATCAAACATTGGACTGAAGATGGCAATTGTCCTAAGGTCAAACAGGGGATGTAGGCTCTGAGGGAGAGGCTAGGCTGGTAAGTGGCACCCAACTGTGCTAATCAGTTAACAGGACTCTTAACTGGTTTAGAGACTTAGGAGTCAAGCTAATAACAAGGAAAACAGACAGAAGAGTCTATTTAACAAGTTTGCTTTTTCCTTAGAAAGGGACCCCTGGAGCTGGACTAGTTTACAGCAGCTGCATTTGCAAGCCCAGTCGCTGGTGCACTCAGTATTTGGAGATGTAGCTCCTTAGCTCTCTGAAGAGTCTTATGTGTTTGCAAATGCATTGTGGTGGTAAATGCATTGTGGCACACTAAATTTGACTGCTTATTTTTGTATACATAAAAACAATCTTATATGTGACAACAAATGGTAGGAGAAGAAAACCTGTGACATTTTCCTACCCAAGTCTGACTTATTTCGTGCATTAAAATAATCTGTACTTGTATTCTTAGTCCTATAAATGCCATATTTTCACTCTTTTGTATGAACAAAACTAAACTGGGCACATATAACCACATATTCTTTGCCTTTTCATCTACTGGCTCACACCTAGGATGATTCTATGTCTTGGCTACTGCAAAAAGCATCAATGTGTATGTATCTATAGTATGCCGGCTTAGATTCCTTCCAGTAAGTCATCATGATTAACATAACTGGATCACATGTTAACTATATTTTTGCTTCTCTCAGGGACCTCTACCCCGGTTTGTGAAATAGAAGAATAAATTACATTTGAATGAGGATGTGTAAGTACTTGCTTCCAGGGAATTACTGTCACCAGTAATTGCTATTTGTTTTCCTTTTAAAATTTGTTCTTTAAGAAATTTCATACAATATATTTCGATCATATTTGCTACCCAATAAAACCTAATTCTTCTCAGGTCAACCTACTCTTCTCTCTCCACATAACTGTGCTGCTGTCTTTGTTGTTGTTGTTGTTTGTTTGTTTGTTTTTTATAATGAACATAGCCCAGTTTATGTTGCCCATATATACTTGAACTAGTGGCCTTCCACTGGAGTGCAATTGATCTAATAGGGAATATATGCTTAAGGAAAACCGACACTCCCTATCACAGCAGTTCTCAATCATCAATATCTCCTTAGACATGGTGTCACTTCACAGTCCTCTCCCCTCACCATTGTGGAATTTTGTCTGGCTTGAGCTAGCACACATCTTGGGGATGCTGTCTCAACTGCTGTGAGTTTCTATGTGTAACTGTCATGTTGTATCCAGAAAACACTGCCCTCTTGTAGTCATCCTTGACTTCTGGGTCTGATAGTCTCTCAGTCTCCAATTCTGAGCCCTGAGACTCAGGAGAATGGGATGTCATATAGATGTCATGTTTAGAACTGACCATTCCACAGTTCTTGTTTTCTGTATTTTGATGAGTTGTGGATTTTAAAGGTGCTTTGTCTCTTCACAAGCCTAACATCCTGCTACACATTCACTCTTTGCAAAAAAAAAAAAAAAAAATCATTGGGAAAAAGAAAGGTGGAGGGAGAGAATACAAGATTGGCTTATCTCTGGGTACTCTCCAGAGCAGAGTAAGTACAGCATTTGGAAGGGAGTCCTTTTGGTACCAGTTTAGACATTTAAATCCAGCCTTATTTCTAGAAATTCAATACTATAGATTAAAAGCCATACAAACATTTGGAGCAAAGCAATCTTTTGTTTTTGTTTTTGTTTTTTTTGTTTTGTTTTGTTTTGTTTTGTTTTGTTTTTCAAGACAGGGTTTCTCTGTATTCCCCTGGCTGTCCTGGAACTCACTCTGTAGACCAGGCTGGCCTCAAACTCAGAAATCCACCTGCCTCTGCCTCCTGAGTGCTGGGATTAAAGGCATGTGCCACCACACCCGGCTGGGAGCAAAGCAATCTTAACTTTTTTTTTTTTTTTTTACCATAAATAAATGTATTATAAGGGATTTATACATATTGTAAAGCATTATTAAATTATGACCCATTAGGTGATTTAATCCTAGTATAGGATACAGTGAGTGTAATGACATAGTCCATTTCATGCTGAGGAATAGGAATGGTATTTAGTTTCTAAGGCCCCATCCACTCTGATTCCAGAGAGTTCTTTTAAAATTCGATCCTGTTTGACACTGATCCACTACACATCTTCCTCAGAACCCTTAACATCCCATGAAATCACACTTATAAGGTTCTGACTGTGCTTCTTATAGTCTAGCTTGATTTTCCTGAAGTTGGTCTACATTCACTCCAGGAGAGCCATTTTCCACCCATTCCAGACTCCTTCCTCATTTTCCTACCAACAAACAGCTCTGCCTTGGAATTCTCATCCCTTGTGATAGTTCTACAATTTTCTTACCTCTAGAAATAGAACTCATTCTTCAAATGCTATTCAGTGAAGTTACTTCATCTTGAAAGAAAAGGAAAAAAAAATCCCTCTTCTAATCAGATTTTTTTCCAGTTGCCACCATCATAATTCAGGGAAATGGCCCCCAGTAAAGCCATGTCATTACCCTGTGGCTAGAGCCAGTGAGCCTGTTTTATAGTTTGTCTTTCATATACTTCTGCACTGAATCCTGTGAAAAAAGCAAAAGTTTTATTGATTTAAGCATTACATTTATTCATGGATTTGTGTGTGTGTGTGTATGTGTGTGTGTGTGTGTGTGTGTGTGTACATGTATGAATGCGTTCCAGTGTACATTTAAAGTCAGACTTGTAGTGGTCCGTTCTCACTACCATGTGGGCCTGCGAGATAGAACTCAGGTCATCAGATTTGGTGGCAAACACCTTACCCAGCCATCTTGCCAGCCTCACTATTTTAACAATCAAATCACTAAGTGATTGCAGAGAATCCACTTTATCCCTGAGACTCCATGTTGACCTGTCTACATGCCAGTAATATGTTTGTTTGTTTGTTTGTTTGTTTGTTTTTGGTTTTGTTTTTTTGGTTTTGTTTTGTTTTGTTTTGTTTTTGTTTTTCTGATCATCCTAACTGATGAAAGGATGAAATGGGTAGCTAAAGCAGTTTGTTTGGAAATTGCTATTTTTATCATGTGTTCTTCCATCCCATGATATTGTGTTTATACAGGTTACATAGAACATGGCTGAGTGTAGTAGCTGGGTCTCGAAATCCGAGAGACGGGAATCACATTACTCATGCACCTGCACATCAGTTTCTTGTTGCACATACAAGCACACTCCAACATTTATATTATTTGATATCAAGTACCACTTCGAGTTCACGTTTTTCTCTTGAAGTTTACAATGACAGATATCCTTACTAACACCTGAAAACTGACAAGTTTTTAAAAATCTTTTGAAATTTCTCATCAGTAAATATGAGTTAAAATAAAAACTTTATGAGTTACTGATTGAGTGATCTACTTGTACTTTCCTAATTATACCCACAGGGAGAGGGAAGTGATAGTGAATCCATTCCAATAGTAAGGTCATAATGCTGTGCTTTTCTGCATTCTCTCTCTCTCTCTCTCTCTCTCTCTCTCTCTCTCTCTCTCTCTCTGTGTGTGTGTAAATATGTATAAATGTATGTGTATGCATATTTTTCTTTTTTGTCCTTCTCTCTTGTCTTTAGCAATACTTCTCTCTTGTCTCCTTTATTTCTCTCACTCTTTCCTTCTTCTCTTCTTTTCTCCCTCTAGACACCTTTGAAGCAGGTCTCACTATGAACTCAGAATAGCCTTAGATTCCTTCTTTAGAGCCCCATGGCCGGAAATAATTGGTGTACACTAACACATTCAGTTAAAATAATTTAATAGCACACACTTAAAGCATTGATTACAAATTTTATCTAAAATCATTGGTTTAGGAAATATCTGTGTTTTATGTAGTTAATGAGCACCAAATGAGAAAGAAAGCATGTGGTCTTAACAACACAGTAACAAGAAAGAATACAAGCTCTTGAAGAAAAAAAAGTGAACTTCAAGAAATGATATTGTTAAAAAAAATCTGAAACCATTAAGCATTAGTAAGTATGATTAAATGGTTATTTCTTCTTGAGAATACCTACTAGCCTCAGCATTTCAGGGATTGCTAAGATGGTGTTATTACATTAAGAGATACTTGTGCATTCTTTTTTAGGGTGTTTTAGCTGCATACTTCTATATTGATGCATGGAATGCTTACAAAACTAGTGTCTACCAGAAATCTTCATCTAACCCTAAGTCTAAGAATACTATAAACATGTTTTGCCTATAATGTAAAAAGAAATGTTCAAGTTTTACCTTTCAAGTAACTAATAATCTACCAATTTATTATTTTATGAACAGATTTTCCATTATGTGGTATGGTTTAAATCTACTCTCTGAGAAATTTATTTTGTATTCTAAACTTTTAATAATAATCATTATATATTAAAATGACCAACAATTGTATAAGATGCTGAGAACTACAGATAGTTGAGGACTCAAGCTTCAGAATACATTGATTAGTAACACTCTTTTAGGTTCAGGAAATATAGAGGTGGGAAGAAAGTCCGGCTTGAATGTAGGAAGAAGGACTCTAAAATGCTATCTTCTAAGCAGGGCGCACCCACAACAGCCCTGAAACCTCACCAGTGCTGACACTGGGCCTATGTAGGGCAGTCTCATTCAATAGGCAGCTAAGGATGCTATATTAGTTGACTTGTGTGTCAACTTGATACAAGCAAGAGTAATCAGAAAGGAAATAGCCTCAGTTGAGAAAATGCTTCCACGAGATCAGGCTCTAAGGTATTTTCTCAATTAGTGATTAATGGGAGGCAGTTCAAGCCTATTTGGAGTAGTGCCATCCCCGGGATGGTATTCCTGGGTCCTATAAGAAATATGGTGAGCAAGCCAAGTGAATAAACCAGTAAGAAGCATCATCCATGGTCTCTGCATCCGCTCCTGCCTCCAGGTTCCTTCCATACTTGAGTTTCTGTCCCGAATTCCTTTGTTGATGAATAGCAACGAAAGCCAAATAAACACTTTTATCCCCTACTTGCTTTTTGGTCATGGTGTCTTATCACAGCAATAGAAGCCCTAAGACATATGGAGACGGTGCTCACTAGAGTAACAACTTACTTCTAAAGTATTATAAAATAACAGAGTCTAAGAGAAGGAAAGACATGGTATAAAGATTTATGCTCACCAGGTGAGTCCACCAGCATCTAATGGATAGTACCAACCCCATGGTCAAACAGATGGCCCTAGTTACACTCTGAAGGACACAAAAACAGAACAAAATATTGTGACTATAGGAAAGAAACTGGTAGGGCAGAATCAAGGCTGACAAGTGTAGGCAAGACAATTAGGCAGAAGGAACAATTAGAACGTATTATATGCATACAGGGAACTGCTGATGAATAAAAATTATTAATACTAAAAAGCTTCTCTGGAGACCCATCTACAAGGGAAACTTAGGGATATAGTGATAACTGCAAAGAACCTGATGGTTTTTGTTTTTTCTTTTGGACGTTCCCTTCATGCTAACTTCTTTCTTTCTAGTGTTTTTAGAAAGATTGCTTGAAGTCCTTACTTCTATCAGGTCAGAGCTTTTTCACATTACTTACTATAGTTTATCTTTGTTTCACAAAGTCTTGGATGTATCTTTCTGGTCATTAAGATGTGGCAGTTTCAAAATAATGTGACATCCCGGCCCCTGTATAGCCTTTGGACAGGCAGTCATTAGATCATTCTGTACTACACTAAAGGATCTGATGTTTTCATTCCCACAGCCGTCTGTAAGCCCCACCTGCCAGCTGGGGACAGACAATCTCATAAAGCTGCCAATACTACAATTTAGCTGAATACATGTTTATTAATAAATCTTTCATCATATTATAATCAAAGAGCACTTTCAGCTTACAACTCACCTAACGAAGGATGTTGTGTGTCTGGTCATCAATTTGATGTCTTTTGAAACAAAGCTAAAGAGGGTCATGAATGTGTGTTTACCATGTTGACTCAGGTGAAAACTGGAGAAGAGAGGTAGGGGGGTTTGTTTGTTTTTTTAAAGCAAGAGAAAAATGTTCATTAATAGTAAACTCATGGTGTGACTGACATACCTGGTAGATTTGAGAAATGATTTCTCGTGAAAAAACTCATATGTTTCAGTAGATATTTTTTTAGAAGTGTAACAGGCAACTATAACACACGTGGAATTTTAGCCAATACCTTTTTCAAAGATTTTTTGCTAGCATCGGTATCTTTCAAAGAACTTCTTGTGACACTTTTTGTTACAGGAGTGTGGCTAATAATGTGATGTTTGTGAGGTGCAGAAGTTGCTGGGATTGCATACCACAAATGTAGCAATTCAAGATGCTTTCCACATTAATACTAAATGTTCCAGGCTTGTATTTAAAACTAGTTAATTAGATCATTATCTTAATTCTCTTTCTTAATATACTCAGGGGAGATACAGTGATTCTTATAAATAGAATGGAAGATATTTTTCAAGAACTTTAAGGAATTGAAAAGAATATAAATTAACTTTATATAGATGTATGTATTATATAACATGCACATGGTATGTACATGCATATGTACACACACATATTCATACATCTTATACATATAAACTTTATAAAACTACAGAGTAGGTTATAGAGTCTGTTGAAAACCGTAAGCACTTTTAATTTTCCTCAGTGTTTTCTGCCCTACCAGAGCTTTCTTCTGTGGTCCAAAGCTCAGCTGACTTTGACCAAGTGCCAATTGAGGACAGCAAAAGAGTCAGTACACTGACCCTGGCTTCCTACATGTTCCTTTCCAACATAAGTTCTAATTCTTCTCCATGATCAACAAATAGCTTTTCAAACTAAACAGGCCACACTGCTGGATGTCAGAGAGTATGGTCAAACAAACACCCCCAAGGAAAGGCTGCACTTAAAGACTTCACAGCTCTGTGAAAAGTGCCAGCTTCCATACTCACTATGGGGATGTCTACATAGTCAGGTGTTACCATGGACATCTTCTGATGGCTCCAGTCTGCACCTCAGGATGACATCGCTGTACCAAGACTGGATGACCTTGTCCATGTTGTCTGTGCACTTGGCCTCTTCTCTTTCCTCTCTTTTGTGGTATTTTCAGCATCAGGAATTTTCACTCACCTTGACCATTGTTTCCACACATTTGGCTTGCAGGCACTGGACTGTTGTTTCATTTGGATCCAAAGGATGAACAGGAAGGAAAGCAGACTGGAGGGACATTGTCTACTTCCTAACTAAATCATAATGTTATTTTCATGACTTTGCTGCACTACAGAAAAATTCATGACATTCATTTGGAAAACTATAAACAATAAGACTGCCATGTTCTCTTACTGAGAGTGTCTATAGTAAAGAAGGAAAACGAAGTTCATCATTGGAGGGAAATATGCCATCTTGAGGACACAGTTCCTCAATGCAGTCTAGATCTGGCTCAAAATATATGCACAATTTTTTCTTGCTTAAACTCTACTATGAGGTGCTTAAGTAAAATCTGGTTTGTAATATATATATATTGTTTTGAGACAGGGCTTCTCTGTATAGCCCTGGCTGTCCTGAAACTCACTTTGTAGACCAGGCTGGCCTCAAACTCAGAAATCCACCTGCCTCTGCCTCCTGAGCACTGGGATTAAAGGCGTGCGCCACCATGCCCAGCGGTTTGTAATATTTTTATAACAGAGCTGCAAACAATTTGACTGCCTGACCAATTCCTTAATGTCAATGTTGAACTTTAGCATGATATGTCTCCGTTTTGTTTGGTTTATGAGCAATATCTCTGGTGCTGAACAGAGATCGTTATATAAATTGCATGACTATGTTCAACCAGTGTGACTTTTGCACATGAAAATGACTTTCCTCAGCCTTGGTATCTTCATGATGAACTTGGGGATAATTATATTATCTCAGAGACTGCATGGGAAATAACACAAAAGACTAAATATAAATTAAAGCACTCTAAATAATATCTCTACTGGCTTGGTTCATAAACTTTATAATTATTTTGATTTCTGCAGTTTATCTATAATAAAATCTGTACTCAGAAATCCATAGCTATTTTTTGTGTGTGCAATACATATATACATATGATTACATATGTGTATGTGTCTAATCTAAGATTTAGTAATAGAAAGGCAATTTTATTTTAGGTTAATACACTTATAATAATGTTTTTCTCTCACTATTTTGAAGATTTGGTGCCATTATGAAAACAAAAGTATATGTCCACACTTTTCATGAGAATTCCTAAATCTGGACTTTGAGCATTTTTTTTTTAATGTTTTAAGTCTTTTTTTTTCCTCTTTTTATTAGATATTTTCTTCATTTACATTTCACATGTTATCCAGAAATTTTCCCTTACCCTCCCGCGTCCCCGCCCTGCTCCCCTACCCATATGACTTGGTGTTTTCCTTATGAAGTTGAATGTTGTTCTTTCTAGGCCTGTAAGGAACTGAGTTGGAATTTTGATGGAGATTGCATGGAATCTGTAGGTTGCTTTTTGTAAGATGGCCATTTTTACTATGTTAATTTTACTGATCCATAAGTATGTGATCATTTCTATCTTTTGATATCTTTTTAAATTCCTTTCTTCAAAGATTTGAAATTCTTATCATACAGGTCTTCCACAGCTCTTCATAGAACACATGGACTATTTGGGTCTATGTATAAATCATTAGCACAGTTAAAGTTTTCTACATTTCATTCTGGTATGTACCATATATACAATATTCAATTAGCTTGTCAGATAAATATGAGCTATGTTCTCAGGTCTAGTATTATTCTATCTTTTTTGTCCTCATCTGTCCCTCTCTATATGTGGGTATAAAATTTGTTATATATTATGATTTTTTTATGTTAAAGAATGAAACCAAACCAAAGAACCATTCTATCTAGAAAGTTTCTTGCAAATATAATAACAATAAGCCCCTTATCTGGCTCATGTATCAGGGACAATCTCCCTCTGTCTTAATCTCACCAAGACCAGGTACAAGACAGAGGCCAACTCATGGCCTAACACCCATAGAAATTACTCATTTATCCAGTCCCCAAATTCTCATCCTGACCACCCTATAGGCTTGTGTTCCTAGCACTGCCTTGGCTCATGTCTTCTGCCTCTTGATGGTGCTAATGCTTCCTTAGTGGCCCATGTGGCATAGTATAACACCTTCTGGAAAACTGTGAGTATAGTTAATTTCTTTCCCCAGGTCTCTTCCTTATTTCCTCCTGTATTGACTTCCTCTCTGGCCACCATCTTTGGACCCACATTCTCTAGTGTTTTGTCTGGTAAGGATTCCTGTAGCTGACATCCATTGTCCATCTTTGAGTTTAGCTGCCTATTGAGCTCAACCAAAAAAGAGAAATGGAGGATAATAATTTCTCATCTGACTACCCCTAGGCACCCAGTTCAGTATGATTTGTAAAGAAATATTCATTATTTTATTTTATGTAAGTACACAGTAGCTGTCCTCAGACACTCCAGAAGAGGGAGCCAGATCTCGTTACGGATGGTTGTGAGCCACCATGTGGTTGCTGGGATTTGAACTTATCACCTTTGGAAGAGCAGTCGGGTGCTCTTACCCGCTGAGCCATCTCACCAGATGAGTTTAGTGCAGAGTTCTATCAGACCTTCAAAGAAGACCTAGTTCCAGTTCTTCTCAAAGTATTCAACAAAATAGAAACTGAAGGTACACTACCCAATTCATTCTATGAAGCCACAATTACTCTGATACCTAAACCACATAAAGACACAACAAAGACAGAGAACTTCAAACCAATTTCCCTTATGAATATCGACGCAAAAATACTCAACAAAATTCTCGCCAACCGAATCCAAGAACAGATCAAAACGATCATCCATCATGACCAAGTAGGCTTCATCCCAGGAATGCAGGGATGGTTTAATATACGAAAATCCATCAACATAATACACTATATAAACAAACTCAAAGATAAAAACCACATGATCATCTCCTTAGATGCTGAGCAAGCATTTGACAAAATCCAACACCCATTCATGATAAGGGGCTTGGAAAGATCAGGAATTCAAGGCCCTTACCTAAACATGATAAAAGCAATCTACAGCAAACCAGTGGCCAACATCAAACTAAATAGAGAGAAACTGAAAGCAATCCCACTAAAATCAGGGACCAGACAAGGCTGCCCACTTTCTCCCTACCTATTCAATACAGTACTTGAAGTCCTAGCCAGAGCAATTCGACAACTAAAGGAGGTCAAGGGGATACAAATTGGAAAGGAAGAACTCAAATTATCGCTATTTGCAGATGATATGATAGTATATATAAGTGACCCCAAAAACTCCACCAGAGAACTCCTAAACCTTATAAACAGCTTAAGTGCAGTAGCTGGATATAGAATCAACTCAAACAAATCGATGGCCTTTCTATATACAAAGGATGAACTGGCTGAGAAAGAGATCAGGGAAACATCACCCTTCACAATAGTCACTAACAATATAAAATATCTTGGTGTGACTCTTACAAAGGAAGTGAAAGATTTGTATGACAAGAACTTCAAGTCTCTGAAGAAAGAAATTGAGGAAGATTTCAGAAGATGGAAGGATCTCCCATGCTCATGGATTGGCAGAATCAATATAGTAAAAATGGCTATCATGCCAAAAGCTATCTACAGATTCAATGCAATCCCCATCAAAATTCCAACTCAATTTTTCAAGGACCTAGAAAAGACAATTAGCAAGTTCATCTGGAATAACAAAAAACCTAGACTAGCAAAACCTCTTCTCAACAATAAAAGAACCTCTGGTGGAATCACCATGCCTGACCTCAAGCTGTACTACAGAGCAATCGTAACAAAAACTGCATGGTACTGGTACAGAAACAGACAGGTAGATCAATGGAATAGGATCGAAGACCCAGAAATGAATCCACACACCTATGGTCACCTGATCTTTGACAAGGGAGCTAAAACTATCCAGTGGAAAAAAGACAGCCTTTTCAACAAATGGTGCTGGCACAACTGGCAGCTATCATGTAGAAGACTGGGAAT
>LR749498.1:2668963-2748379 GCA_902729485.2 Mus minutoides | reverse complement strand
GCCTCGATGATATGGGCACTGGGGAAAAATTCCTGAACAAAACAGCAAAGGCTTGTGCTGTAAGATCAAGAATTGACAAATGGGACCTCATAAAGTTGCAAAGCTTCTGTAAGAAAAAAGATACTGTCAACAGGACAAAAGGGCCACCAACGGATTGGGAAAGGATCTTTACCAATCCTAAATCAGATAGTGGACTGATATCCAATATATATAAAGAACTCAAGAAGGTGGACACCAGAAAATCAAATATCCCCATTAAAAAGTGGGGCACAGAGTTAAACAAAGAATTCTCAACTGAGGAATACCGAATGGCTGAGAAACACTTGAAAAAATGTTCAACATCCCTAATCGTCAAGGAAATGCAGATCAAAACAACCCTGAGATTCCACCTCACACCAGTAAGAATGGCTAAGATCATAAATTCAGGTGACAACAGATGCTGGCGTGGATGTGGAGAAAGGGGAACACTCCTCCATTGTTGGTGGGAATGCTAGCTGGTTCAACCACTCTGGAAATAAGTCTGGCGGTTCCTCAGAAAATTGGACATAGTACTACTGGAAGATCCTGCAATACCTCTTCTGGGCATATATCCAGAAGATATTCCATCTGGTAATAAGGACACATGTTCTACTATGTTCATAGCAGCCTTATTCATAATAGCCAGAACCTGGAAAGAACCCAGATATCCCTCAAAAGAGGAATGGATACAAAAAATTTGGTATATTTACACAATGGAGTACTACTCAGCTATTAAAAACAATAAACATATGAAATTCCTAGGCAAATGGATGGATCTGGAGGCCATCATCCTGAGTGAAGTAACCCAATCACAAAAGAACTCACATAACATGTACTCTCTGATATGTGGATATTAGCCCAGAAACCTAGACTACCCAAGATACAATTTACTAAACACATGAAACTCAAGAAGAAGGAAGATCAAAATGTGGACACATCACCCCTTCCTAGAATTAAGAACAAAGCGCACATTAAAAGAGTTACAGAGATCATGTGTGAAGCTGAATCCAAAGGATGGACCCAATGACTGTGGCTGCCAGGGATCCATCCCACAATCAGCCACCAAACATAGACCCTATAGCATATGCCAGCAAGATAGTGCTGAAAGGGCCTGGATATAGCTGTCTCGGGTGAAACTATACCAATGCCTGGCAAACATGGAGGTGGAAGCTCACAGTCAGCTATTAGATGGAACACAGGGTTCCCAAGGTAGGAGCTAGAGAAAGTACCCAAGGAGCTGAAGGGGTCTTCAACCCTATAGGTGGAAGAATAACCATGAACTAACTAGTACCCCCTGAGCTCATGTCTCTAGCTGCATATATAGAAGAGGATGGCCTAGTTGGCCATCATTGGGAAGAGAGGGCCCCTTGGTCATGCAGACTTTATATGACCCAATTCAGGGGAACGCCAGGGCCAAGAAGTGGGAGCGGGTGGGTAGGGGAGCAGGGCCAGGAGGGGGGAGGGTATAGGGAACTTTCTGGATAACACTTGAAATGTAAATGAAGAAAATATCTAATAAATTTGGAAAAAAAAGAAATATTCATTATTATAAACTTGGTAAAGCAAGTATTCCTAAGAATAGTTATTATTTCCCCATGAATAGATACAATCGTATTTGTTTGTATCAATATCAAAGAGGCAATGTCATAATTCCTACACTGCATCTTCTGAGGTAGCATATGGTTTAATGATGCAGCCTTATGCAGCTACTACCTGGGAGCACAGGAGTAAGTAAATTAGACTTGCCAGAGCTCTAACTTTCCTGTATATGATGATATGCCTCAACCAAAAGGTAAAAACAAGGTGGAAAGTTATGCTTATTATGAAAGCTGTTTAGTGATTTTTTTTTTACAGTGGGCTATCAGAATTACCTTTCCTTGTTTAAAACTTCACTGTGCAAACAATTCAAATCTAAGTGTAGATACTGGGAATGTTCCATCTGTTTACACAGTAGTTATGTTGTCTATCGTCTGGAGGCTCTGGCTTTGAGTTTCATTAATTCTCTATATGTTTTCATTCTTCCCTTTTGCTCTGCCTGTGGAAAGATGGCTGAGATGGCAGAATGATTCTGAGACATATTTAGGCTATGTCTTGCAAGCTCACTGTCCTCTTTTTAGCAGTGTCTCTGCTGCTTGTTTCTTCAAGTATCTCAGCTTAGTGGAGTGTGACTTCATAAAGCATGGTCTTTATTGTGAGTCATATGCCTGGGCTAAAGTGCCAGGGCTTTCTCTGTCTTCTAGTCTTCTCTAGCACACTTGTGGACTGCATGCAGATTTCTATTTCTTCCAAGGAACAGTACTCCACATCAACTTTACCCTTTCCCCACAGGCACTGAGGGCTTTTCCAGCCTCTGATACAGGCTTCCATTTCATGTAGAGTTATAAGGAGTAGAAGCAGTCTTGTTTTCTAATGGGCTATTTAGTGTTCCTAGACATATGCTTTGCTTTGTGTTCAATTCTTATGTTCTCTCTGATGTTTTTCCTGAAAAAGAACAAGCTAAAAAGTATTATGAACTGCTCTCCTTTCTGTGATGCCCATAGATTTCCAACCTCAATGGTTTTTATGGTTTTTAAAATTTGTTAAACATTCTAGTTCAAATCTTTATTAATTATATATAAGTATACATACACACACATATATGTATATGTACAACCAACATGGTGAGTACCTATTTATATTTTCTTTCTCTGTTTACATATTATCACTTTAGAGTTTTAAGTCAGTTTTCTATTGCTGCTTTCTGATGGTTTTTAAAAAAAACACCACAATTCTGTAGTTAGTCTGGCTTTTTTTTTCATTGATAGCATTCTTCTGTAATCTTCCCAATCTCTATGTGCCCTTAAGGATAAATTTGGAGATAGGCTACTGACACTATTTTTGATGAATGTTAAGCACTGGTCATTGTTTTCTTTGTCTATTCACTTGCTTAGATGTTTATGAAGCAATTGCCATTTTGTGGGATCAAGGGATATGTATGTAGTTAAATAGATTAACAGCATCATTTCATAAATCTTCTTGTCTGGTATAGAAAATAGTATGGCACAAATAATAACAATTTATTCTAGAATAAGACCTAAAGGATCAGTTCAATTTCAGGTTCAGCTACATAACAAGATTGAGAGGTAACATAAACTACTTGATGTTCTATCTTAAAATAACAGGAAGGTGGGGAAAAGACTAATAAAAGTAGGACTTAAAGGAGAAGACCTGCTTTGATAGAAAAGAGTACAAAATATTCATGGCCGAAAGCATGCACTTCAGATCTGTAATTCAGATGACATTAAAAAGATAGAGTATACACTGATTTATCAGAGAGCTGGTGTTATTCCAAATGAGATGCTTTTTAAAAATCCCATTCTATGAATATTTTTAGACACCACCTTGCCTTTTTTTGAAGCTTCTTCTAACAGGTTAGAGTATTTTAAAAATTATACCCTTGTTCTTTCTGTTTATTATACTTTTCTCAAATGCACATGATATGTATTCATGTTTGTCCTTTTTGTGTGACTTCTGTCTGTTTTCTTTCTGCCAGAGTTTGTCATATGACAGTTGAGGTAAAGATCATTTCCTTGGCTCACCAACAGGGTTGGAGTGAATATATTATGAAAAAAGGCAAGAATACATGTGACCAACAAGAAGCACCCTTGAAATTCACCATGAAAAGATTTTTTATCACAACTAAATAGTGCTTTTCTGTATTTCCATATTTGTTATGCGTTCCCTCTTCTATGCTCTAAAAGACTTCTTTCTTATGTCTGCATTATCACTTATCTAGTCATGCTTATATTTCCCTTAGGCGTCAACTTGTTTCTTAAATCCTGGAACTATAGAACACTTACTTCTTTTTGTTTTCTTTTCTTTTTTATTTTACTTTTTCTTTTATTGGTTATTTTATTTATTTACATTTCAATTGTTACCCAGTTTTCAGGTCTCCCCTTCAGAACCTCCTATACCATCCCCTCACCCCTGCCTCTGTGAGGGTGTCACCCCACCCACTCCTGCCTTCCCACCCTGGCATTCCCCTACACTGGGGCATCAAATCCTCTCAGGCCCAAAGGCCACCCCTTCCACTGATGTCCAACAAGACCATCCTCTGCCACATATGCAGCTAGAGCCATGGGTCCCTCCATGTGTACTCTTTGGTTAAACCTCTTACTCTTGTGTTTATAGAACATATTGTTTCTATGGAAACAAGATCCATTTTCTTGGGCTTTTCTTTCTGGACCACCTTCTGTCACAATAACAAAAGATGGCTAGACTCTCTCTGCACAACATGATGCTATGTTCAGGACAACATTCTTCACTTTTATTCCACTTTTAGCACACTAAGGTACCAAGTCTTCTATAACACAAAAGGTTACTTCAGAATGAGAAATAACATTAATGATGATGAGTGAGAGAATGTGGGTCCTTCTGTTTAGCCTTAGGAAAGCTTCACAAGACATTGACGCACCAGGACCCAGTGGCTGGAACTCTAGAGACACAGTGAGAGAGTCCTGTTCATGCCTAAAACCTCAATACTTAATTCCAATAAGGCCATTGCAAACCTTTCTTCACCCCCACAGAGTTGTCACAGAGAAAGGGGGCAAACCCCATAGGTCATAGCTGAATGTTAGGAGGCCTCCAAGTGCTTGGCACAGGGCCCAGCATTCATTTATTTCAACAAGAGAGAGAAGACAGATCTTTGTAGGAACAAGATTCAGAAACTTAAGGGAATATGTTGGAACTGAGCCAGATGTTGTGAATCCTGAAAGAAAGAGAAACTCCAGGCATTGGGATGATGTTCCTGGTTGGAGCAATTACACTACACACACACACACACACACACACACACACACACACATATATATATATATATATTCACATGTGTTTATGTATGTATGCATGATTATATTTATTTAATATTTCATAATTTGTAATATTCAGACAGTCACCAGTTACACTTCAGGAGGTAGATTTAAATAAGGGCACCAGGAATCTGCAGATTTATCCCAGTGAGCTTTCAACTCTGTTCTTAGAAGTATAACCTGGAAGAGACTTCAGCAACTGACGCTAGGCTTCTACTATTGCACTGATGAGAAGGACAAGGCGTGGGAAAATGATCAGACTGATTCAGGGTCTTGTTGAGAGAATAGCTAGAGCTTTTCTAAATTCAATATACAGAAAGCCTCATGGCCATCTTTTCATTCATTCCTTGGGTTCCTTGAACCCAAGGACTGAGAATCTGTGAACCTTCATTTTGTATGTGTATGTGTTCCCTCACACATCATCTCTGCTTAACCCCCTGTTCTCATTTTGTGTTGGGAGATAGAACACATGGCATTTACTGTATGTTCATAGGAAGAAACAGATCTGGAAAGATCAAGGGACTCATACAAGATTTCATATTGAAGAAATGGAGGGCACTTAATCAAACCAAAGACCATCTGTAGATTCCTAAGGAGACAGAAACCAATAAAGAGGGTAAGAAGCCACCTGTGATTGCTTATGGTCCTCTCTAGACTCTTGCCCCAGTCTCCCATGAGTGAGCACAGAGCACCTCAGCACGTGAGTAGATTTTTATCACAACCAAGAAATACTTTTCTGAGTTTTTAGATTTGTTGAATGATACTCTTCTATGCTCTCAAAGTATTCTTTCTTGCATCTGTTTAATTACTTAGGATATCTTACTGATAGTATACACTCGTATTCATGTTTCCCGCAGTAGACAACTTGTTGCTTAAATGCAGGAAAATGTCTAGGAACTTGTTTTAAATATCTTAGCCTAGGAGCCTAGAAGCTAGAGTAGATGAATAGAGAGGAGATCCCACAAGGAAGGAAGAACAGCAAATGCTTTCAGTGATGGATGGAATAAGAAAATGTTTCAAGCAAAAGAAATCGGCATGGGTACCGAATGAGTTTGATCCCTTGAGGACATATACAAAGTTCCTTCAAGATAAAAACCTGGGGTTGGAGCTTCATTCCTGTAGTTCAATAGATAGGGTACTGGGGGTTAGGCTATTGATGATATGATCATGATCTCCCAGAAGCTAAAAATCCAAAAACATTTCAGAGTCCTATAGTTAAAGAGGAAGCCAAGGATCAGAGATGGAGAGAATTTTCCTAGGTCTGTATATGTTCTAAGACTTTACTGCCCTTTGACCTTCAGTGGGGATATAGTTCTCAGGAAATACTGTCCAAAGGGCAAGATGTAAATAGAACACTACCTTGGGTCTCGTATCAGGCTTTGCAAACACCAAGTCTGAGTATGGTTGACTCCTATACTAAGCAGGCATTAAGTAGCAGGCCAACACATGGTGGGGTGTTCCCATACTTACCTATAGGGTCCTAGGACAGGACCAGGGCTGGGACCAGCATACCATTAAAGGGATCTGTGGAGTTCCCTTCAGTAGAACCATATTTCTTCTTACAAACAGACCTTGATGACAGTGGAGACAATGCAGTGACCTCCATGTCTTCTCTGACATGCTGGTGGGGAGAGTTTAGGAAGAAAATTGTGTCTGACACCAGATTTGTTTGTCTGTTTTGTTTTGTTTTGTTTTATGATTTTGCAAACAAGAATATTGGCATAGAAAGAACATTTTTGAGGTCTTCCAACACTTTTTTCGATTTTCTTAAAACAGTCTTGTATTATTTATGAGAACTGTCACACCTCAGGCAGGCGCAGGTGCTTTCCTGGAATTCCCAGGCCTTACCAGCAGCTGTAAGGAAGTTGGGATGTCTTAAATAGATATATAAGCTACTGTTTATATGGGCTTGAGTGGAGGCAAGCCTTTAGAGCCATGGTTCTCAACCTTCCTAATGCTGCAACCTTTTAATATAGTTCTTACTGCTGTGGTGACCCCCTACCATAAAATTATTTTCATTGCTATTTCATTACTGTAATTTTGCTACTGTTATCATGTAAATGTCTGTGTTTTGAATGGTACTAGGTGATCCTGAGAAACCCCCAATGGGGTGACACACATATCGAGACCACTGCTTTAAAGTCTCTTGTCTTCCACTGTGCACCTTGGGACAGGGCCTTTCTACAGCTTAGATGCAGACATGTTCCTGGCCTCACCCCACCTTTTTTTTTTTTTAAATGAATTCCTTCAGAACATGAAACAGCATTTGTGTATTTTGAGAAGTCAGGGGCAGTGTTAAATGTTCCTGCTTTGAGACAAAGCACATTGCCTCTCTCATTGTGGTGCTGGGGAAGAAACAGCAGCAGCTCCAAGCCAGCGAGCAAGCACAGGTCTGTAACTAGGTCTCTCAAGTGCCAGGTTCCCCCCTGAAAGCTAGAGCCCCTGAGAATCAGCAGAGGGGCTCAGCTGCAGTTAATTTTCATTTGCTGTTTGTATATAAATGCTTTTAGTACTTAAACTAAATTCAGATCAATTAAACTAATGTTGTTTGACATAATATTCCTTGCTCCAAAATCAATATCCCTTCATTTGACAGACTTATTCTTGAATTCAGGATGTTTATTGTTCTTAAAGCTTACCTATAGACCTGGTTTTTGTCTTTAATGATATAAAACAGCTCTTCCTCAAATACTGTACGCCAGCATGTAATGGGGTTCAAATTTCTCTGGTAAATACCTTTAATTGTACCATCATGCCTTTTAATCTCAACAGCACACAATGCCTCCTTCCCCGTCTCCATTTGTCTTCTTGGTTTTAAATATGTTCCTTTCACTGTGTCTCTTTAGAAGGAAATGGGACGAATGAGAAAAGCAGGCTGGGATTCCAGGACCAGTTCTCATTCTTTCCAAACACGGGGTCCATGGAGATCCTTTTAACCAGGCTATCTGATTGGGGCTATTTATTCTTTCAGAGACCCTCAGACCCCTCCTGTCCCTACCCTTTAACCGTACAGTGACACGGAGCTACTAAGATGTACCCCAATTCCATCTTTGCTCCTTTCCCCATACCCTGTGATTCTTCTTCACCCTGCCTCAGGCTCTTATAAATCTTGTTGTGTTTTCCCTGGCCTTTGTCCAGAGACAGGGCCTGCTCAGCTCTAGGGAGTACAACACTGGGCTCATTTATCACTTGAACAGTGGGAATGGGGACCAAACAGTAGGGTTTTTTTTTTTTTTTTTTTTTTTTTTTTTTTTGCCATCACCATGGCAAAGGTCTGTGCACAGTTGCCTAATTAGAAGAATGTGGTATACATTTGCTGAATGACCCTGCCACAGCAGTTTAGGCCAGGGTGAACTTACCTACTTCAGGGTAAAGGAAATGACCAGCTGAGAAGAGCATCTCTCTGTGAGAGAATAGGAGTGGAGGGCTGTAGTTTTCCTTCTGTTTGACTTTTTTCTGGCAAATGTTTCACCTAAATTAATAGTCATTGGAGTGATAAAGTATGGCATTTGAGAAAACTGTCATCAGCCACTGAAATACACCCAGAATTGCTCTGTGACCAGCTTTAAGACAAAGTGAAGCTTGTGAAACCTGAGCTGAGCCTGCTTCTCTCCATCTCCCTACCAGAGAGACTTCTACAGTGAAATCTATCCAGACTCTTGAAGAAAGTTATTATACCCACCTGGTACATACATGCACATATTCACACACATACACACATGAACATACATGCATACACACTTACTATATACACTCTACACACATACACACACATGCATGCACACATGTACATACACACATACACACACTATATATACCATGCACACACACACATGCATGCACACACACATGTACACACAAACTATACACACCACACACATGCATACACACATGTACATAGTACATACATATGTATATACACACACATGAATGCATATGCTAGCAGTTCCTTTTGATTTTCTTCATCCTTTTCCAAAAGGGCAGAGAATGCAGTCATAGATTTAATGGCTGAGCTCAACGTTCATAAGGCTTTAGAAAAGGACAGAATCAAGATTGCTCTACTCCATATGGAGGGCTTAGATGTTTTGTAGAATGATAGTCAGAGAACACAGATTGATAAGCATTCTAAAAATTGACTGTACTTGTCCCCCTCTGCTTTCTTGCTTCCCTTTTGTCTTAGATTTATTATTCTTCCTGCCCCAATTTTCTTTCTTCTTACCTCATTCTTCTCTTCTGCAATACACAATCTGCAATAATGCACCCACATGCTATAAACATGGTTATAGTAAATCCTTCATAATTGTGGGCATTGGTGAGTGAGAACTCCAGGTCCAAGCTTCTCCATGCTCCCTGTCTGTGGTCAACTGTATTCCTGCCCCAGGGATGCCTTTGATCATTTCTCTGGTGACCACACCTGGCTGAACATCATATACCCTCCAGATTCAAAGTGTCTTCAGCTGATGGCTGCCTTCATCCCCTCCTAGCCCTCTGTTTACTTGCTGTGAGGGTGCAGCCAGATGTGAGAGAAGCCACTGTCTGAAGTACCCTAGAAGGTGTTCCCAATACTCTTTGGCGTCTAGTGCAGCTCTCCCAGGAGCACAATCCAGGGAGGGGTCAGGAGAGTAGTGAAGGTTCCAGCTTGCTTCTCAGGACCCAGGAATGATCAGGGAAAGAAGTTGCATAGAGGTTTCTTTAGTAATAGTCCTCACCCATCACATTAAGATAAACAAGGCACTTCCTCACTCCTAGAACTACTCCTGTGGCTAATAACGTTGTCTGTGTTTTCTTTCAACATTACAAGGAATCAATTTATTTATTACTTTATTGTTTAAAATATCATAAATAGCCTTTACTATTTATATATGAGGTAGCCAGGTCTCATATTGCCCATTTTACAGATGAGAAAAAACAAGATCCATTATATTCACTTATGAAAGCTGTCTAGGTAGGGGAAGATGCTAAAGATTTGAATCTGTCTCCCAGTTCTGTTGTGCCGAGTTTATGTCACTGGATCCTGTTGCATCAGCCTTTCAAAGGACAATTCCCAGTCCTGGTTTTGGCTGCTTTCTATGTTCCCTTTGGCCCGAAGCTTTGGAAACGGACTGCTCACTCACAGCTTGCCCATGCCCAAAGCCCGGCCTCCCCAGACTTCTGGCTACCCTGTGTCACTCAAGAGATCTTCAGAGAAGGGACACCTGGAAGGAGCACCCCTCCACAAGACAGTGGACAGGTCTGTCATTCATTTCTGACCTTGTGACTGAGTTTAAAACCATTAAAGCTTGTGAGGTTTTCCTCAAATATGGAGATGAGGTATGGTCTGTGTCTCAGTTCCTGATTATCTAACTGAGGTCTGCAGGAGATAAAATGAGATGAACTGACCCAGTTAAAAGGACTTTTGCCAGCTTAGACTTCCCAGAGGGCCTAGGTAAATTTATCCTGTGGCTATTCTCAAAGGAGATTTGAAGGACACAGAACATTGGGGATTGGGATGTCTCTCACTGACTTATCTAGGAGATTTTATTGAGCTCAGATTACTTGGCTATTGAAAATCCATCTGCCTGGTGTAGGGTTGGACAATATTAGAAGAGCTTTGGGAATTTCCTTGGGGATTTTGGTTACAAGTAATCCTTGTGGACACTTGTCATCCAGCCTCTCTCTGTGACAGAGTAAATGAGATTTCAGAACCATAGAGAAGTCTGGTGGAGAGAATGCAGATGTTAAGATGGTTAGCACATCCAAAAGGAGCTGACTTAGCTTGAATACAATTAATGAAAAGACGTTAACCCACAGCTTTGATTCTTTATTACCACAGTCCTATCTCAGTCCCATATTGTGATTGTTCAAGACTGAGGTTTAGGAAAGTGAAGTGACACAAGGTAAGTTGTCACAGAGAAGTCAGAACTCTTATGTCCCTATATCTTCCCTCTTTTCTTCCATATTAGCACACAAAGGCAGGAGAGCAAGAAGAACCCTTATAAATTATCCTAAGTTATCTCATTTGATCCCCACTGAGATTTCCCTGCAGTGATGGATTTAAAAAGGCAGCCAGCATTTAACCATATTCAGTATTTTAGCATCTTTCCCTGTATCAAGTAGGGCTTAGACTTAGAAGTTGTATGTGGAGAAAGCAGAAGTTCTGGGTAAAGGCAAGAGTGTAGGAAATGAATCAGAGGAGGGAAGTGGATGTGGAGAAATCCTGCAAATGGAAAATTCTCTTAGTGATTTCCATGAAGGACTTGGTGTTCTCCTTAATAACTCAGGATTACAAAATCAAGGCCAAATGAGCTTGTCTCCTGCATTTGTGGACTATTCTCAACCCCATGACATTGGCCTTCCAACAGCTTCCCAATGTGCACTTTACCTCCAAAGTGCACTGTTCTTGAATTATAAAAACTTGGTACAAAATTGGGAGAAATGCATGCCATATGTTTCTGATTCATTTGGACTTAAACTCTCAGTCTGTAGTTAGCTAAGGGAAAGGCAATATTCAGAAATTCAACTGAAGAAGGAATGTCTGTAAGAAACCAGTTGGTTTTGCTGGGACTAGTGACAGAGAGTATGACCCCTTAGCAGTTTGGGTAGGATTTGGAACTCTGCCACAATGTACTGTAAAGTGGGTGGGGCAGGGGGTGCATTGTGAGAAACACAACTTCTTTGGTCTCAACTGAGGATCAATCTTTGTCAAACTGGAGTTAGCTATGTCTCTGGAGAGTAAGGGGAAGTAGTAATTTAGGAGAAAAAGAGCTGTTACCTATGACTACTATTTACTTTACAGTAAATATGAGGCAACAGTGGATAATAAAATAGTTTTATATTTTTCTTTTAAGAAAATATTCACAATGCATGCAATATACTAGCATTCAGAATTTAAGCAAAATAATAGATCTGATGATTAAACTTTTTAAAAGAAAGAAAAGGGGAAAATTCCTTTTCCCTTCTTCATGTTTGCAAACTTTATGTCATCTAATTATTAACTGAGTGGAATTTTTAACAATAGGACTATCCATCTTTGCCAGGAACTTCCCCTCCCCCAACACTTTTAGCTTATTATGCTAAAGACTGGATTTAACCTAGAGTGGTAGGGAGGTAACATTTCTGTTGATTTAAACTCTCAGTTTGACCCAGAAAATGGAAAATAGGCTAACTGGAAGAGGGAAATGATATTTAAGAAAAAAAAAAATACCTTTCATGAAAGATTCACCTCAGCATTATTTCAGCAGTGAACCTAGGCTGTTCTTGATCACTTTACCCTTCCTGTTGTGCAAGACAGAAGGATGTGGTCCACCCAACACTGCTTAGAATTTTTTTGGCAATGTGACACAATGTAGAAGCATTTTGGATAAAGGATTTGTAATTGAAAAAAAACAAAACACAACAAAAATCAAAACCCCAAACATCTCCATAGGATTGGGCTGTAGTCAAAGCCCTAGACATTTTCTTGATTGATGATTGATATGGGATATTCTAGTCCATTGTTGCTGGTCTCTGTTCATGGCTGGTGGTGCTGGGTGCCAGTAAGGAACACTCGTCTGTGGTTTCTGCTTCAGTACCTGCCTTGACTTCCTGTCCTGATTTCCTTCCATAATGGACTATAATGTGGAATTGTTGGATTTAAATATATTCTGCTCTGTGATCATAATATTTTATCACAGCAATCTGAACCCTACCTATGACAGTCCTAGAACTAGACATTCTGTCTAACAGCCTAGTTTTCTCTCTGTGGAGAGAGATCCTGGGGAAATAGCAATACAGGATATGACTCCTAGCTATTTTTTGTGTCATTTCCTGACTCTATTTTTTATTTAATCATTATTATTATAATGATTTAATAATTTATTTAATCATCATTATTGTTAATATCATGACTGTTTAGCATTATGTTATTTTATCCTTTTCTCCTTCTTCTTCTTCTTCTTTTTACTTTAAAATCATGTTATTTAGATCAGTTTTAGGTTGACAGGAACATTAAGTGAGAAATGCAGAGATGTTGTACATACTCCCTGCTTGTCCCACATGCAACCCTCACCCAGAATTTGCTTGGGGGCAGTGTGCTTGTTGCTAGTGTTAGAGCTCCATCGACCTGCCATCTTCTTCTTCTTCTTCTTCTTCTTCTTCTTCTTCTTCTTCTTCTTCTTCTTCTTCTTCTTCTTCTTCTTCTTCTTCTTCTTCTTCTTCTTCTTCTTCTCAACATAAATCTAATTCTCTAAGGCTGGAATTATCCTTCATTTCTTCCTATAGGACAATATAGGATAACAGACTTCACTACTGCCTAATATATGGACAGAGATCAGTAATAACTGTTGAATAATACTAAATGAAGTATCTCAGAGGTTAGAAGAGAAAATAGAAAATAGTCATCAGATAGTGCTTCAAACTGTGTGATTTAAGAATTAGATATTTATACTCTAGTCCTGCTAGGCACTAACTACTCATGAAAAGTCTACTAGAAATAGTTATGTACATAAGCACATGTAAGTTCAAACACATTTCAGGCATTCAATAGTCAGTGGCTAGTTCTGCATTTTTTTCCTGTTTGGTATAATGCATGGCATTCATGTAGAGTCCAGAGTGCTTGAGTTTAAATACGACCAATTACTGATTTAGGTAACATTTAACACTTAATGATTTCTATTTTTTATAGTGTAATGATATAATATAGGACAATACATTTGCTGAGGAAGATCTCCACTACTATGTTCTTTTAATTTTCTTTGTCTTAACATGGGGTCTCACTAAATTGATCAGGCTTACTTTGAACTCCCTCTTATAGCCCCTTAATCCAAGTAAAGGCAATACTTTTCTTTATCAGGGGTAAAAAAATGGCATGAGTGTTTGCATGGTGTGTGTGTGTGTGTGTGTGTGTGTGTGTGTGTGTGTGTGTGTGTGTGTCTGTATGACTGATGCTTTTGATTAATTAAAAAACATCATCATCAACAACAACACCACATTTGAAATAATTATATTCTGCTATCCTACAGCCAAGCAGGAGGCACACTCAAGTGTTTCCAACACAAAGAACTAATACATTTTCAAAGTGATAAATGTGCTTACTGCCCGGATTTGAACACTAAATACTGTAGAATTATGTTGAATAACATAATATACTCCATGAACATGTATACTTGATATGTGACAATTAAAATATTTACAAAGAAAATAAGCTATATATACTTTGTTTCCATTGTTAATAGCACATAATAATGATAAGTTATAGCAAGAATGGATTTAATTTTGATAGTTTTATACATATAGATAGTGCTAACTGATCCTATCATCTACTTTATTACCGTCATTATTCCTCCTTTCATTTCTTCCTTTTTCCTCCTTTTCTCTAACAATCACAATTCTACTTAAGACTTTTTGTCAAAATTCTATATATATAAAATGAAACAACACAGGCTACTAGTCTGAGAGGCTTCTGCTAGCTTAGCTAGAATTAGAACAAAAATGTCTGAAAAGAACAATCTGTCAAGTATAGGAAAGGGAAGGAAAAGAAAGGACCCCAATTACAGGAATCAAGCGGTTGGTCTGTGTGCCCCTCTCATATCAGTCGTTCTTCCGAGTCCAGTAACATTGCAATCAGAGGGATGAATAATTATTGAACTTTGTACAAGTTTACCTGACATTGAAGTTGAGCTAAATCAGCCAGTATCTTTTGTTCCAATATTGACTTAGTTCTTGTGTCACAAATCAGTCATTTATTGGGGGAGGGGCATTAGTCCCATGGAAGAGAGATAATCCTACTTTTATGCTTGTTTATAACCCATATTTGGCTGGAGAGCAGGCTGCACTTTTCACCTTGGTATGCAAGGAGGGAGGTGAACATACAACTTCACCAGTCCCTCTCCACCGCTTGTTTGATTTTGCTCTTACTTCTGCCTGCCTCCTAATCCCAGGTATTCTGACATGTTACAGAAAGCAAAAGACCAAGATCAAAGTAGTACTCATGGTTTTTATGAGGGGGCACCTCTGAAAGTGTCTGTAGGATTGTGTGCATGTCTGGTGCTGTGATCTTGAGAAAATACTTGCTTTCCAAATTAGGGCCAACGGATTTATCACTCACGGGACCCGACCCACCAGGTCAATCTGGGGTTATTCCTGTGTGTCATGTGAAAAAACATGGTACTTCTATTAAAGAAATCTGAACAGTAAATATTTAGGATACACTTTAGGGATAAAAGAGACTCCCGAAAGTAAAGATTTTTATTTTAAAATTCCCTATAAAAATAAATGAAGTTTATTGTTGCCTGCTTGGTGTCCTAGACCCCGCAGAGATTTCTCTGTCAGCCACCCACATTGTAGTAGTTAAAGATGATGGACATTTTAGTCTTTTGCTCTGTGGAATTTCAATTTCTGTCCAATCACATGACAAGGAAACTTTGAGAATGAGTCTGGTTGTTTTATTTTACTGGTGGTACAAATTATTTTTAAGTAAAGGAAGCATATCAACATATAGTTATAAAATAACCTTACTCTGATCTAATTTTCTTAAGGAAATGAGACTCTCTTTTGCCAAAAGACTCAGTAGCTGATGGTATTGTTTAATTTCCAAGACCTCCATTTCATTCCTAATAAATAACTCTGGCTTTAATTTTGCAAAGGAGATTGAATGGTGACAGTCTTCTCCTTAAAAGCTTAAAGCAATGAATTGTTAGTAAGGATCAAAATCTGAGGTATAGATAGTATCTAACATCAATGTCTGGATCCATATATGAAGGATAAGTAGTCAACATGCTACAGTGATATCTGCATATCTGTTTTTAAGTCAGCATAATTTACAATAGTCAAGTCCTTCCACCAACAGACCAATGAACAAAGAAAATTTGTATGTTTGCTCAATTGAACGTGGAAGCAATAAAGAATGGAAATTATATTCTTTATCATATTACAAAAAATGAGGCAGTTTCAAAAAGAAACGCAGCACATGATTATCTCAGATTAAGTTTTATATATATATATATATATATATATATATATATATATATATATGCATGCAATATATTATATAACACACACATACACATATATATATCTCCACCAAAAAACAAGTTATGTTGACAGAATAATTATATATACATATGTATGTATGTATGTATATATGTATGTAAGGATACACACACATTCACTCACAAATATTTCAAAGGAAACTAGAAGAAGTTCGGAAACAGGAAGGGAGAAGATGTTACACAGACTGAAGACAACCACATAATCTTAAGTGTGAGAGTGTCAGTTCTGGTTGTATGTTTAACAACCTGTTTATAGGAGTCACCTAATACCATCAAACATCATTGATATTTACATTATGATTCATAATATTAGCAAAATTACAGTTATGAAATAGCAATGAAAATGATTTGATGGTTGGGATAACTGCAGCATGAGGAGTTGTATTAAATTAGGAAGCTTGAGAATGGCTGTGTTAGGGTGTTGATATTTTCTTTACAATTGTAATGGTTAGTTTTATATAGCTTTTAGAAAGCTTAAGTGTCTAGCCATTTTTCCAAATACTGGCTAAAAGACAAATGTTACTTGCCTTATCATGAAATTGAAAGCTGGTTAGAAATTTCTCGCTATGACTTCAAGTACTATATTAAATAGGTAGGGAGAAAGTGGACAGCCTTTTCTAGTCCCTGATCTTAGTGGGATTGCTTCTAGTTCCTCTCCATTTAGTTTGATGTTGGCTACTGGTTTGCTTTACATTGCTTTTATTATGTTTAGGTATGGGCTTGAATTCCTGATCTTTCCAAGACTTTTATCATGAAAGGGTGTTGGATTTTCTCAAATGCTTTCTCGGCATCTAATGAGATGATCATGTGGGTTTTGTCTTTGAGTTTGTTTATAAAATCAAAAAGAAGAAAGATCAGTGTGGGGACACTTCATTACTCCTTAGAATAGGGAACAAAATACCCATGAAAAGAGTTACAGAGACAAAGTTTGGAGCTAAGGTGAAAGGATGGATTATCCAGAGACTTCCCCACCCAGAGATCCATCCCATAATCAGTCACAAAATCCAAACACTATTGCATATGCCAGCAAGAGTTTGCTGAAGGGACCCTGATATAACTGTCTCATATGGGGCTATTCCAGTGCCTGTCAAATACAGAAGTGGATGCTCACAGTCATCTATATGATGGAACACAGGGCCCCCAATGGAGAAGCTAGAGAAAGTACCCCAGGAGGTGAAGGGGTCTGCAACCCTATAAGAGGAACAACAATATGAACTAACCAGAACCCCCAGAGCTCGTGTCTCTAGCTGTGATTGTAGCAGAAGATGGCCTAGTCAGCCCTAATACAGGTGAATGCCAGAGCCAAGAAGTGGGAGTAGGTGGGTAGGGGAGCAGGGCTGGGGAGGGTATAGGAAACTTTCAGGATAGCATTTGAAATGTAAATTAAGAAAAGATCTAATAAAAAAAAAGAAATAGAAAAAAAAAAGAAATTTCTCCCTGTGCCAATGAGTTTGAGGCTCTTTCCCGTGTTCTCTTTTATTAGATTCAGTGTATCTGGTTTTATGTTGAGCTCCTTGATTAACTTGGACTTGAGCTTTGTGTAAGGTGACAAATATAAATCTATTTTCTTTTTCTACATACATACTGCCAGTTAGGCCAACACTGTCTATTGAAGATGATTTCTTTCTTCCATTGTATATTTTTGGTTTCTTTGTCAAAGATCAAGTCCCCATAAGTATGCAGTTTTATTTCTAAATCTTCAATTCTATTCCATTGATCAATGTGTCTGTCTCTGTACTAATACCATGCAGTTTGTATCACTATTGCTCTGTAGTATAGTCAGAGATGGTGACTCCCCCAGAAGTCCTTTAACTGTTAAGAATTGTTGTGCTATTCTGTTTTTTTTTTTTCCAGATGAATTTGAGAATTGCTCTTTCCATGTTGTTTTGGGATTTTGATGGGGATTACGTTGAATCTGTATATTGTGTTTGATAGGATGGTCATTTTTACTATGTAAATTCTGTAAATGCATGAGCATGGGAGATTTAAGTTTATATTAAAAATGTTTTCCATCATGGTCTCCTATGTCTCACTGAATGTTAAGGTTACACAAATGGAGAAAATTAAAAGAACAGTCAAACTGTATGTTTCTTAAACCCAATGCATTGAAAAGTTTCTTGTATATAATAAACACACAAGAGGATGTCAATTTCAGTTGCATATGTTTGAGTCTACATGCAGATATATGAGTACTAACTGAGCTCCACCTTGTTCTCTCTTGCTTAAGGAACAATATTAAATTATCAAAGTACATCATATGTATGAAGATGTAATAGCAAAACCTGTTATTTGTACAACTGATACTGAAAGTCATTAAATAAAGTAAAGGGAAAAAAAAGAAAACATTACAAATGAGATAGGTCAGTGTAGCTGGCATTGTTGAGTGGTAATCTTGAAACAAATTTATAGTGTTCTAAAATTAAACCATACATAAATTTCAGATTTTCCTACCACTGATGTTGGAAGACTTTCTGGGCGTTCCATGAGTAAAGAGGCTAAGAAAGTATTGTAGCATGAGAGAATAGTACTCTTTAACAATAGTTATATAACAGATGGACAATCTTTAAGCATCACTTTTTCAGCCTGAATGAATGAATGTACTAACACTCATGCTGAACAAATGAGGGTGAATTATGTACACCTTTGTGTACAGATTTTAAAGCATTCATTTATATACAAATACTTCACTAAGAAACTTATCCATGTGCCCAAATATTCATGAATATTTACAATAATGCTGCTTGTAAATTCCTTAACCAGCAATGTTGGCGAGCTGAAGGCATGGAATTCTTGTTAATAATATTCATTTCTCAAATAGTTTCAACACTGGAAGAAGTAATACCCTCTAGGTACATGGGGAAGGCAGTTGTATGCAGTTAATTCTGTGACCCTGATCATAGAAAAGGCCTGGGATTTTGTCTAGTCTCATGAGCTTTATTCTTTTTTTTTTTCCTCAACACTTTCTAAGTAGTTATTGTCTATTAGAAAAGTTCAGCAATTTTCGTGATCCCTCTAGACATCTTTTCTGCAGTATCATCAAAATCACATACAAACTGGCATTCACATTCTAGAGAAGGATTTCTCTCGTGATGAAACTCCTTAATTTTATAAACTTTGTTGAGGCATATTCTCTTCTGCTAGTATTTATGGATCCCGTGTCTGAAATATAAACTATTCTCGACATACCTCCACTGGAGGCAACTTCTCTTCATGGTATTTCTTGTCTGTTCTTAGTTCCTCTGTGTCTGAGTTCTTTTCACATACTTTGGCTGTGTTGTTTATGCAAGGTTTCATTAACATCTCAAATGAGGCTCCTAAAATTGCAATGCTACAATGGAGACTTGTGTACTAGGTGATATAGATCGCCAGCTTTAGAACATATGAAGAAACCCAGAGAAAGTTGTATTCTCTCTGAAGCACATAGCAAGAAAGTAAGCATGCAGAAAGAGGCTGTGGAACATGGAGGAAGTAGGGTGGTGTCTGGCATCCTGACAAATGCAGGCTGGCAGTTGGAGTTTGGCATGCTGAGACAGTATATAGCTTTCCTTCATGTTATCCAGGGATTTCAGAATTTCCAAAGGCGTCATCACGTGATAAGATTAATGGTTTAGAAAACAGTGTCTTTTTATTGTTTAATTTAATTCATTGTTAAATTTACTTTAATTGATTTTAATGGTTCATGGTTTGTAAATTAGTGAAGGAAAGTAAAACAGCAGAGTTGTCCAAATGGATGAGGCAGAAGCAGAGAGAGATTGTAGAAACATTTGAAGGCATTTTATTAATTCCTTGAAATTTTCATGCAAAAAATTTGAAACCCCACGTTTTCTCCTTAATCCCTCAACACTGGCATCCTTTTCCATCCATTTTAAAATCCTTCTGTCTGTCTTCTTGCCCAGTTCCAGTTTGTGCTGCCCTGCTAGTCCTGGAATTGAAGCCTGCTCTGGTGTGACCAGCCTACAAGGTCATATCAATAAGAGAAACCAAACACCTGATTCCTCCTCTTCTAGAAGTTCTTAAGAGCTTATAACACTTCAGCTGGTGTGTATTATGTATCTACCTCCCACCTCTATATTGCAAATACCTGAAAAGCTAAGCGTTGAAAATATGTTTTCAAACATAGGCTTTTAATAAAGGTTTGCAGATTAGTCCCCCTCCTGGGACCAAGGGAAAGCAGAGCCATGCTCCCTGGAAGTGCTACTGTTGCCTGCTCTATCTATCTATCTATCTATCTATCTATCTATCTATCTATCTATCTATCTATTGCTTTATGAGGCCACTCCAGACTTGTACACAGCAAAGCCTTTGTCTGACTCCGTCTCCTGTATTTTCACTTTCTTGTTCTCCCTTCATCCTTCTTCTGGGCCATAAAGTGAAGACATTAGTCTTCCAAGCAGGTTGGAGGAAAAAGGCCTCCTACTCCACAGAGTCCTGCTGCTAACCGGTTATGTCACTCTGGATATGATTTATTCATTCAGGAATTGGTCAGATTTATGTGCATTTGGATGGAAATGAGGGGTGTGCAGTGGCAGAAAATGGGTCATACATCAAGACCTAATACCAGGTTCTACTTGAGTGTCTCATTGATTTTTTTGCCTGATACCAGTAGCAATTTTATCTGCAACTCATAATCTGATATGCAGTTAATTGCCATTCCATTCAGGCCAGGTATGTCTTAAGGCCAAAATAAGGCATAGACACCTCTTTGCTTTTCTTGTTCTTCTGGCTCATCTTTTTGACTGGTAACTCTACTGTTAGGTGCTCTTTTGTTCTCCTGTTAGTTAATGCTGTTTAAGCAGGGAATTCTTCATCCTTTGATGCATTCTATAAATGGGTTGTCAATCACTCCTTTCCTATAAAGTGGACATTCTTATAGATTGGGTAGGACTACATGGACTAGGATAGATGGTACCATCATATTCAAATCATATTTGTACACTGTCAAGGGAAATGAAGACTAGAGAAACCACCCTGTGGAGGATCCACACTGATAAATGAAGAGTCTGGGCTATGAAGAGACATGTGATCCAGTATGAAAAAATAAACATGGGAGATTCTAAGAGTCTGGTGCTATAAAAGAACATAGGAGATATTAAAATATGCATAAAATATGTAGGAATAGGTGGTAAAGATATAGGCATTCTACTTTGATACTTGGGTTATCAACATTACGTTAAGAAAGGATTACTCTTAATTCTAAACACTAGCTAGTACATTAAAAGAGAAATTTAACCACCGATTCTCAAAAAATGTATTGTATAAGCATATGCATCAAGACTCACTTTTTTTTTACTTGAAATATACTTTCTTTTAATCTCAATGTTGGTTGGACCTAATGAACAAATGTGCTCGCTGAACCCAAGTCACTGTACTTACATTTGTTCACAGCGATAGCTTTACAATGAGTACTCAAACTTCTATTTGCTTCTGAATAGAATACCAAGAAGTATATAATCACATATTCATCTATGCATGATTTCCAGAATACCAGTGGCTTGAAGTCATGAAACTTCCAACTCCTTTCTGAATCCCTAATTAATTCCATCTTTTCTAACATGTAATAGATTATTTTTGAAGGTTGAAGAAATGAGTAATGGCAGAAAGACTCTCAACTCTGAAACAATAGAAAACATATCCTGTTTTAAGCAGATACTTCTCAGTTGGCCTCAAGAAACAGAGCAAGCAGTTTCTTAGACAGTTTATGTGCTTGGTAGACTGTAGTAGAGCATCTTGGTTATCTTCCTTTGCATAATTCTCAATGGAGAACTTAAAGAATACAAAGGTCTTATAGATCAGGAGTTGGCAATACAATTTCAATAGCTATGTAAATAAGGAGATGCTCCCACCAGTACATTAATGGTAAAATTGTTTTGGGAGTAACCAACAACTTTATGATTATGTTTGTATCCCTTTCCACTAAAAGGAAATCAGAAGAAGGGGCAGGAAGAGGAGGAAGAGGAGGAGGAGGAGGAGGAGGAGGAGGAAGAAAAATCTTCATATTGTAAAGTTGAACTAAAATATATGGCTGGAGATGTCACAGACTCTGGTAGAGCATACTATTGATACCAAGATTAATGGATATATATCCAAACTTGCATATAGATATTTATATTTACATACTTAGCCCAGCACTACTATCCACTTTGCCTAGAGAAGTGTCTTCTTGTAGCGTATAACCATTAATAAATAAATGGTTAAAATGCTAAGAATGAATGACTGTTGAGTTATCATTCCTAACTGGGACTCCCTTAGACCTAGTAGAAATCATGATAGAAGGAGATGGAAAGATTATAAGAACTATAAACTCAGGAAGAGTCCTGTGAAACACTGTCTTCTGGATAAGACATGGCTAATGCAATTATGAACATGCAGGTCCTGGCTATCTGCTATCTAAAATTGGTAGAAACAAAAGTCATGAAAGGGGAATTAGATGGTATGACAGGGGATTAGATGGGAAGAAGGAGGGGATTGGTGGGAATTGGAAGTCTAGAAGCACTAGTAACAAGGTGATAGGTTCATGGTATTATATATATATATATATATATATATTAAACATTTAAGTAATCCAAAAAACAAGGAGAGCCATTTAAATAAACAATCTTTTTAATTTTTTTATTAGATATTTTCCTCATTTACATTTAAAATGCTATCCCAAAAGTTCCCTATGCCCTCCCCCAGCTGTGCTTCCCTACCCACTCACTCCCACTTTCTTGGCCCTGGTGTTCCCCTGTACTGGGGCATATAAAGTTTGCTAGACCAAGAGGCCTCTCTTCCCAATGATGGCCGACTAGGCCATCTTCTGCTACATATGCAGCTAGAGACATGAACTCTGGGGGTACTGATTAGTTCATATTGTTGTTCCACCTATAGGGTTGCAGACCCCTTCAGCTCTTGGGTACTTTCTCTAGCTCCTACATTGGGGACCCTCTGTTCCAACCTATAGATGACTGTGAGCATCTACTTCTGTATTTGCCAGCCACTGACATACTGTCACTGAAATACTGTCTCACAGGAGACAGCTATATCAGGTTCCTTTCAACAAAATCTTGCTGACTTATGATACAGTAGTGTCTGCGTTTGGTGGCTGATCATGGGATGGATCCCCAGGTGGGATAGTCTCTGGATAGTCCATCCTTTCGTCTTAGCTCCAAATTTGTCTCTGCAACTCCTTCCATGGATATTTTATTCCCTATTCTAGGGAGGAATGAAGTATCTACACATTGGTATTCCTTCTTGATTTTCTTGTGTTTTGGAAATTGTATCTTGAGTATTCTAAGTTTCTGGGCTAATATCCACTTATCAGTGAATGCAATCAAGTGACTTCTTTTGTGATTGGATTACCTCACTCAGGATGATATCCTCCAGATACATCAATTTGCCCAAGAATTTCATAAATTCATTGTTTTTAATAGCTGAGTAGTACTCCATTGTGTAAATGTACCACATTTTCTGTATCTACTCCTCTGTTAAGGGACATCTGGGTTCTTTCCAGCTTCTGGCTATTATAAATAGGGCTTCTATGAACATAGTGGAGCATATGTCCTTATTACAAGTTGGAAGATCTTCTGGATATATGCCCAGGTGAGGTATTGCTGGATCTACCAATAGTAGTATGTCTAGTTTTCTGAGGAACCGCCAGACTGACTTCCAGAGTGGTTGTACAAGCTTGTAATCCCACCAGCAATGGAGGAGTGTTCCTCTTTCTCCACATCCTCACCAGCATCTGCTGTCACCTGAATTTTTGATCCTAGCCATTCTGACTGGTGTTAGGTGGAATCTTAGGGTTGTTTTGATTTGCATTTCCCTGATGATTAAGGATGTTGAACATTTAAATAAACATTCTTTAGTTAAAATATGAACAAAATTAGAAAAATATTCTTCATCTGAACAACATCATTAAATTAAGTATGACATATCTGTACACAAGTAAATACAAATTATTCAATGTCCTATAGTTAGTTATTTATGGTACTTTCAAGCCCACACAATAATAATATGAGTATTTATGAATATTTAGAAAATATATAACACAAATATATATATATATATATATATATATATATATATATATATATATATATATATACCAATGTGGGAAAATTATCTCAGTAATGTAATAACACATTTGGCAATTTTGTCAAATTTTTATAACTAAATAAGTAATTTCTAGCAGGAGAATGAACTAAAGTATTACTGAGTTCAGTCCATTTAGTACACTTATTGTGTAACATAATATATCTGTATTGAATGATAGAAAGATCAGTAATGTTCTTACTTGTTTATTTTCCAGTGTCTGAAAGATGACCTAAACATTTTCAAAATTAATTGACATAAAATATTTTTTTAAAAAAATATTCTTTAATCTTTTTTTTTTACAGTCCAGACTATTCCTTTCCAGGTCCACCCTCTGACTGTTTCATATCCCACACCGTCCTCCATCTCTAAGAGGATGTTCCCACACACCCCCACACACATTCCACCTGACTACACTCCCTGTTCTCCCTGGGGCTACAAGTCTCCCAAGGTGCATGTCCTCTGACTGAATCCAGACCTGGCAGTCCTCTGCTGTACATGTGTCCAGGGACTTATATCAGTTGGTTTATGCTGCCTGGTTGGTGGCTCAGTGTCTGAGAGATCCCAGGGAGCCCAGGTTAGTTGAGACTGCTGGTCTTCCTATAGGGTCACTCTCCTCCTCAGTTTCTTCCAGCTTTTCCCTAATTCAGCCACAGGGGTTACCAGCTTCTGTGCCTTGGTTGTGTGTAAATATAAAATAATTTTTAAGCAGGATTACAACATAATAGAACTTAAGGTGAGAACTTCCTAAAAACAAGATATTAAAAACTAGTGACTGGGAAATCCTTGCTGTGATCTTCCTTGGGGAAGACTATTTCTACTGCTCTCGGCAACCCTTAGTTGTATGTTCTTCTTTGTGTAGGGCCCTGTCTACTGTAGTATATTTATTGTGTTCTCTTCATTCCATTCATGTTGTAACAGTGATGTTGGTGAGACTTCCAATACTAAATTGTCAGCCCTGAAAACATACATTCATGTCATATTATACAAACTTAGAATATATGTATATGTATATATATATATATATATATATATATATATATATATATGTGTGTGTGTGTGTGTGTGTGTGTGTGTGTGTATGTATGTATGTATACACACACACATGTGTGTGTGTGTGTATCGCAAAAGTTAATAAGTGACTATAAATTTGGACAGAACAAGGAGGGATATATGGAAACACTGGTAGGAAAAAGTAAGGGAGAAATGATGTAATTATAATTTTAAAAGTAAAAGAAGTAATTACTGTAACAATGACTGATGAGGAGGCTGACATGGAGCAGCAGTGTCCATGTCTAACTTGGCCTTGAATTTTGCAGGTGATTTGATAATGGTGGGTAAAGAAGCCATTAAGGTGCAGTAACTTCTTGGCCTCCTTGGGCCTTCCTATAGCAGTTTTACAGTCTGCTATGTTCTTGCTTGGTTCTTGTTCTTCCTTTTATCTCCAAGTCCTCCAGTTCAAGTGCTCTTGAAACACACATTGTAGCTTTTATTCTTGTCTTTGCTTTTGGCATTACTTCTCAAACATGTCTGTAGCAACCAAATCTACAGCCCAGTACTCTACCATACATGACGTGCTTGGCCAGATACCACAGCTTCTTTCCAACTCCTGCCTCTGGGATTTTAGTGGGATTATTTAATTTTATGATGCTGAGCTACATCTTAGTTTTACACAGATGTCTTATTGCCACTATAATTTGAATTTGTATTTTTTTTCTGACACTAAAATGACATGACTCCAAAGTGAGAGAACATGAAACTGGATTTTCTGAGATTCAAAGGGCGTTCCATGTCTGCACTTAAGTTGAAACAACAACATACTTCAATGGCATCCGGGAGTCAGGCCAATGAACACAAGTGGTCAGCTTCTTTACGAGTAGGATGAGGGGATTTGGGCTAGAATGTTTCTGTGATTCTTTATAGTTTTAACTTTCAAAGACGCCTTAACTCTGGTTCTTAGGAAAGATGGAACCATATTGATTTGAATTTCAAGATAAACACATTATTTTCAGCCATGTAATTTTAGAATTAAAAGGAATTTATAAATTATACATGCTTATCCTCTTATATGGCACACATGGAAAAGAAAGTCCGACAGGAATACACTTGTTTGAAATCGTTTATCAAATGAACACAGAGCTGAACTTTGGCCTCCTGCATTTATTCGGTTGACCTCCCATCATCTCAAGGAAGTCAGTATGGAGGACTGGCTCCAGAGACTATGTGCTCATCACCACCCACAAGGCTTGGCAGATCCAACATACTCGATGTGAAGCTTTGATTTATATGCTTGGCTTTTGTAGATCCTATCAAAATTGAGCATCCGTTCACGCACCATAGTCTGGTCTGCACACCAGTACTGAACCTGGCTCTGAATTGGAGCCTAGAATATTAATTTTTTTTCTTGGTTCTTAGTGACTATGTGCTCCTCTTGGGAAAAGACTTTTATACCCCTGGTACTGCAAAGACACACTGAAAGGCTCTCTGTATTTACTTCTTTCCTCATGTACCTTTTGATTGAAACAGTCTACTCAACCTGTGAAGCACATTCTGTCATCCAACTACCTTAGAATTCCTGAGTGTCATCCAAAAGGAAAGCCTGGGCAAACACTGAATTCTCTGGGCATCACTGATGCCTTTAGTCAAGGAATGTTCATTGTTCCTTGAATGGATTTCCAATCCATTTTTGCCAGTTGCTTGTGAACTTTCAGGTAATTTTGATTACATTTCTTTTTAAAAATGTAATGAAAGCAGATTCCTTGATAAGACTGTTCCAAATAATTATGAAGAAAGGGGACTCTGACTGCTTAAAGGCAGGATCATTATTTTTACTTGGAACCATAAAATTAGTAGCCACTACTGTATTTGCGGTTCTGTTCTTTTCACTCTACTTATGGATTCTCAATGTGAAAACCCAGGAGTGAGTGCCATTTCACTAGCACCCAGTGTCAGCAGCTCATATAAAATATGGGAAAATATAGTCAGGATTAGAGGAATATGTAAAACCATGAAGTCAGACCATAGCATGTAAAATGCAATTCTTTTTCTTGAGTACATAATTTATTAGGAAAGCTCCTCATTCGTCTGAAATCCACTTGACACCTTGTCCTTGGCAACTGCTTAAAATTTCAAGCAAAGAAAATATGAGTGAAATATTTTCTAAGATGGGAGCCCATCAATTTCTCAATAAATAATCTCCATGTCTGTGCTCCATGCACACTTTCCTATTCCCAAGTCAGATTCTCCTTCCCCAATCTTCTTCATGGGTCCTAAAATAAGTTAAATTCTTAAAACATGTATTAAATTCTAGAAAAATCAATAACACAGCACACACCTATTTCTATTTCTGTCATTTTCTATTTTATATGTATCAATGTTCTTTCTACTAAATTAAGTTTCTTTTGCCATGTAACACTTTGCATATTTATAAGTTTGCTGCCCCAGTGAATTAATATGTCATATTTGGGCTCCAGTGTCATTTAGTTATCCCTCTTATCTTGTCTCTTCACTATGTCTAGATTCCTAGTAAAGAGATTGTAGGATATCGACCAGGTTGTTGTTTTCAGCAAAAAAACTGTTAAATATTTATATTTTTTTAGCTTTACAATTATGTTCAGATTTGAAAACAGAAAGACCCCTTTATTTTCAGATATCATATCTCAGAGTACACTAAATTATTGTCACAAGCACCTCCAGGTAGCAAGAGCCACACTGTGTGGGTCAAGACATATTTTATATTTTGAGCTGCCTATCCTTCTAAAGCCCCAGAATCTTCACAAACACTCAGCACTGCACATGGAGAATATCCAGCATCATGAGCATCAGGGCGTGGGTGTGGGGACCAGCTCCAGCTATTACGAGCTTTTCTTCCTTCATTAATTTTCAAAGCTCCATTTCCTTTCAGAAAGGGAAATCCATGATTCATCTGAGACATCATACAATATCGTCATCTTTGGGAGTTCTTTCTATTCTTAGTAAAGAGTAGGGAGAGGTTCAGAGATTTAAAGAAAAACAGTGTTAGTGAGGCAAGGAAAGGAGGGGGTGGGGATCCTGGGGGGAGGAGACAAAGGGAGCCTCCCTCTAAGCACCACAGAAGGTTTCTAAGAATAGTTATGCTGAAAAAAAAAAAAAAAAAAAGAATAGTTATGCTGTCACTGCTAGTTCAGTAGGATCCAAACCCCAAACTCCTTCTGTTGGGACTGGAATGTGCCAAGAGTGACCAGGATGAGAACCTACTCAGGGTGAGAACAGTTTATATGCAGAGGACAGAATGGGGGCTTGCTAAAAATGCACATAACTTCTTGTTTAAATTTATTCATGCAGACAAGTCTCAGAGCAAAACTTAGGCTGTTTCTTTCTCATTCAGATAAAGAAATTTTGAAAAAGTAATCACATCTCCGAGTTATAAAACTGCTTCCTTTAAGACCTACATTTTTATTATTTGTATCACATGCTAACAGCAGATCAGTCAGACAAGAACTCTGCAGGAGCCTAGGGGAACCTTTATTGTGACAAGAGAGAGGAAAGAAAAGGTGTTCAAAGTCAAAGGGAACACGAGTAAGGAAGCACTATTAGTCTTCTCTTTCGTGTCTTGCTATTTCAATAAAAGCCTCACCTCTAAACTACTTTATTTTCTTGCACTGTTTTGTTTATCTGATTTATCTCCACAATACATTTCTGAAAATTAGGAAACTTATAAATTAGAAACACTTTTAATTTTCATAATAACCATTGGTGTTTTGGGCCTTCCTCAATAGAATGATCATTATTAACTAAGTATATTACTATGTGTATATGTATGACTTAACCATAATAGCAACACTATAAGGCATTTTTTTCACACAAACTCAAAGATGTAAAACATCTCACTCAATATTATACCTATCACATGGTATGAACTGCAAATCATTGTTCAAGTTCACTTTGCACTGAATCTGATTTTCAATGAGAAAATACCCTAAAATGTATATTATAAGCTTATGTATAATAACTTTCTTATCACAATAGAGGCTAAAGAAAGGCATGTTAATGTTGCCTAAATCCATGTTGAAGTTAGGAATTTGGGGCCAGATTTACATTTTTATGTTTGCATAATTTCTATGAATTATAGTTTCCCAAGAAAATGGATCCAAGAAGCAAGCTGGAGTAGCTATTCTAATATCTGATAAAATAGATTTCAATGAAAATTAATCAAAAGAGATGCATAAGAGCACTTCACATTCATAAAAAGAAAAATCTACCAAGATGATATCTTAATTCTGAATATCTATGCCCCAAGTGCAAAGGCACCCACATTCACAAAAGAAATATTAGCAAACCTTAAATCACATATTGAACCCCATAGATTAGTAGTGAGAAACTTGAACAGGTCATTAAGTTAGAAATTAAATAGAGATGTAGTGAAGTTAACAGACATCATGAATCAAATAGACCTAGCAGATATCTACAGAACATTTCACCAAAAAAGCAAGGAATATACTTTTTTTCTCACTACCTCGCAGAACCTTTTCCAAAACTAACCATCTACTTGGACACAAAGCAAATCTCAACAGATACAAGGAAATTGAAATAACTGCCTGTAATGTATCAGAACAACATGGATTAAAGCTGGACTTCAACAAAATCAGAAACAAGAGAATACCTGCAAACTTGTGGAAAATGAAAACATAGTGTGTCCAAGCTTATGGGACACAAGAAAATGGTGCCAAGAGGAAAGTTTATAGCACAAAGTGTCATTATACAGAAATTGGAGAGACTTCATACTAGCAACTTGACAGCACACCTGAATGCTCTATAACAAAAAGAAGCAAATCACTCAAGAGGAGTAGATGGCAGAAAATAATCAAAATCAATAGTAATGAAACCAATTAATTAGAAACAAAGAGAACAATATAAGGAATCAACAAAACTAAGAGCTGGTTCTTTAAGAAAAATCAACAAGAAAAACAAACCTTTAGGTAAACAACTAAAAGACAGAGAGAGCATCCAAATTAACAAAGTCAGAAATGAAAAGGAGGACATAAAAACTACTGAGAAAATCCAAAGATTCATTTGGTCATAGTTTAAAAATCTTCATGCCACAAAATTGAAAAATCTAAATGAAATGGCCAATTTTCTTGATACATAACATTTATTGAAGTTAAACCAAGATCAGGTAATCAATTTAAAGAGTCCTATAGCCCCTATGGAACTAGAAGCAGTCTTTGAAATTCTCCCAACCAAAAATAACCAGATGGTTTTAGTGCAAATTTCTACCAACTTTCAAAGAAGAGCTAATACCTATACCTATACTCCTCAAAGTGTTTTGCAACATAGAAACAGAAGGAACATTGCCAAATTCATTCTATGAGACTATAGTAACTTTAGTATCTAAACTACACAAAGACTAAACAAAAAGATAATTTCACACCAATTTTGCTTATGAGCATTGATGCAAACATATTCGATAAAACACTAGCAAAATAAATCCAAGCATACATCAAGAATGCCATTTACGGCTAAGATCAAAAATTCAGATGACAACAGTTGCTGGCGTGGATGTGGAGAAAGGGGAACACTCCTCCATTGTTGGTGGGAATGCAAGCTGGTTCAACCACTCTGGAAATCAGTCTGGCGGTTCCTCAGAAAATTGGACATAGTACTACCAGAAGATCCTGCAATACCCCTACTGGGCATATATCCAGAAGATATTCCATCTGGTANTACCCAAGGAGCTGAAGGGGTCTTCAACCCTATAGGTGGAAGAATAACATGAACTAACTAGTACCCCTGAGCTCATGTCTCTAGCTGCATATATAGAAGAGGGTGGCCTAGTTGGCCATCAGTGGGAAGAGAGGCCCCTTGTTTATGCAGACTTTATATGCCCCAATACAGGGGAACGCCGGGGCCAAGGGGTGGGAGCAGGTGGGTAGGGGAGCAGGGCCGGGAGGGGGGAGGATACAGGGAACTTTCTGGATAACACTTGAAATGTAAATGAAGAAAATATCTAATAAAAGTTGAAAAAAAAAAAAGAATGCCATTCACCATAATCAAATAGGCTTCATCCTAGAGAGGAAGGATGGTTCAATCTATGAAAATCTATCAATATAATCTACCATATAAACAAATTGAAAGAAAAGAAAACCATATGATCATCTCATTAGTCTTTGAAAAATCCAACATGCCTTCATGATAAAGGTCCTGGAAAGATCATGGATACAAGGCACATACCTAAACACAGTAAAGGCAATATACAACAAGCCAGTTGCCAATATAAAATTAAATGGAGAGAAACTTAAATCAATTCCACTTATCAGAGACAAGACAAGACCACCCACTCTTTCTATATCTACTTAACATAGTACTATTTAACATAGCTGGGGCAACAAGACAACTAGTGGAGTTCAAGGGAATATAATTAGAGAGGAAGAAGTCAAAGTATTCTATTTGCAGAGGATAGAATAGTATACATAAGTGACCCAAAAATTCTACCAGAGAACTCCTACAGCTGATAAACAGTTTCAACAGAGTGGCTGGACATAAAATTAACTCAAAATCAGTACCCCTATTTTATACAAATGATACAAGTGCTGAGAAAGTAATTAGGGAAAGAACACAATTCACAATAGCCAAGGATATTATAAAATATCTTGACATAGCTCTAATTAAGCACGTGAAAGACCTAAATGATAAGTACTTAAAGTTTCTGAAGAAATAAGTTGACAGAAGATGAAAAGATTTCCAATGCTCATAGATTGGTAGGATTAATGTAGTGAAAATGGCCATCTTCACAAAAATAATTTACAGGTTCTATGTAATCCCCATAAAAATTCCAACACAATTATTTACAGACATTGAAAGAACAATTATCAATTTCATATGGCAAACCAAAACAAGATAAAACCAGGATTGGTAGAGCATTTCTGTACAATAAAAAAAAAAAAAAAACTTCTGGAAGTATCACTACTCCTGATTTCAAGGCAATCATCATAAAAGCTGCATGGTACTGGTATAGAAACAGACAGTCTGATGAAAAAATTGAAGACACAGAAATAAACCCACATACCTATGACCACTTGGTTTTTGACAAAGGAGCCAAAACTGTACAATAGAAAAAAAGAAAGAATCTTCAGCAAATAGAGATGGTCTAACTGGATGTCTGCATGTAGAAAAATGCAAATAGGTTCAAATTTATCACCCTGCACAAAACTCAAGTCCAAGTGGATCAAAGACCTCAACATAAAATTGAATACAATAAATCTGATAGAAGAGAAAGTAGGAAATAACCTGAGTTCATTAGCACAGGAGACAACTGCAAAGAACACCAATTATTCAGGCACCGAGGTAAACAATTACTTAATGGGACCTTGTGAAACTGAAAAGTTTCTGCAAGGCAGAGAACACAATCAAAATGACAAATCAGCAGCATATGGGATGGAAAATATTTTTTTTACCAAATCTCATGTGACAGAGACCTTGGTATCTAAACTAAATAAAGAACTCAAGAAACTGATATCAAGAAACCAAAACCCCAATTAAAAATGGAGTACAGATTTAAACAGAGAAGTCTTGACAGAGGAATTTTTAAAGGCTGCAACAGTCTGCAAACCTATAGGTGGAACAACAATATGAACTAACCAGAACCCCCAGTGCTCGTATCTCTAGCTGCATATGTAGCAGAAGATGGCCTAGTCAGCCGTCATTGGGAAGAGAGGCCCCTTGGTATTGCAAACTTTATATGCCCCAATACAGGGGAACGCCAGGGCCAAGAAGTGGGAGTAGCTGGGTAGGGGAGCAGGGGATGGGGGGAGAGTATAGGGAACTTTCAGGATAGCATTTGAAATGTAAATTAAGAAAATATCTAATTTAAAAAAGAGAGAGAGAAAAAGTTAATAGATCACAAAAGATTTTTATCTGTTAGTCTCTGGATGTTAAGGTCAATGCAGAGGAATGGCTATTCAGAGCAATAAAGATGACCAGAAACAACTGAAAAAAAAAAAGAAAAAAGAAAGAAATGTTCAACATCCTTAGTCATCAGGGGAATGCAAATCAAAATGACTGAGATTCTATCTTACAACAGTAAGAACTGGCCAGGCAGTGGTGGCGCTCGCCTTTAATCGCAGCACTTGGGAGGCAGAGGCAGGTGGATTTCTAAGTTCGGGGCCAGCCTGGTCTACAAAGTGAGTTCTAGGACAGCCAGGGCATTACAGAGAAACCCTGACTTGAAAAACAAAAACCAAAATAAACAAACAGAACAACAGACAAACAAACAACAAAAGTAAGAATTGTTAATTGTCAAATGACAGAACATGCTGGTGAGTATGTGGAGAAGGGAAACACTTCTCCATTAATGGTGGCAGTGCAAACGTAAACAACTACTTTGGAAAGTCATCTGGTGGTTTCTGTGAAAATTGGGAATTTCAGATACCCAACTATACCACTACTAGGCATATACCCAAACAATTCTCTACCACACCACAAGGACACATTCTCAATCATGTTCATAGCAGATTTATTCATAATAGCAAGAAAAATAGAAACAACCTAGATAATCCTCAATCAAAGAATGGAAAAAGAAAATATGGTACATTTACAAAATGGAATATTATTCAGCTATTCAAAACAATGACATCATTAAATTTGCAAGCAAGTGGGTGAAACTAAAAAAAAAAAGAAACTCATACTGAATTCGCTAACCTAGACCCAGAAAGACAAACATGATACATACTCACTTATCAGTGGACATTAGCCATTAAGAAGATAACCATGATATAATCCACAAAATTAAAGAAGTTAAGTAACAAAGAGGTCCAAAGGGGGTTGCTTAAATCTTACTAAGAAGGGAAATAGAATTGACATCACTGATGGAAGGAGGTAGGAAACTGGTTGGGAGAGGAATTAAAAAGGGTAACAAGGGAGATCAATTATGGGGATGACAGAAGGAGAGAGAACTTGAGTTGGTTGGGAGGCATCTCTTGGATTGGCTAGAAACGTAAGACAAGAGAAACTCTTTGGAATGTACAAGGGTGATCCTTGCACTTAGCAAATAGGGCATATTGATCCTTAAATAACCACCTCCTGTAACTAGTCAAGAATTCCAGTGGATGGATGGGAACATCAACCCACCCACAAAACCTTTGACCCACAATTTGTCTTTCCTAGAAGATGTGCAGGGATAATGATAGAGCAGAAATTGAAGAAATGTCCAACTAATAATTGTCCCATACCATGAGAGAGTGCCTACCCCTGACACTAATATTTTTGCCATACTTGTAGATAGGAGTCTATTATAACTCATCTAAGAGCCTTTATCCAGCAATTGATGAAGAAACACACAGTCAAACATTAAGAAGAGCTAGGTGATCCCATGGAAGAGGTGAAAAAGGCTTGACAGAGCCAGAGAGATCAAGGACACAACAAGGAAGCCTATAGAATCAACTAACCTGGGCCCATAGGAGCCCACAAAGATGGAGTTACCAATCAAAGAGCATGCATAAGAAAGATCTAGGCCCTCTGCACATATATAACAACAGCTTGGTCTTTATGTGGGACCCCTAACAGCAGTAGCAGGGACTATCTATGACTCTGTGGCCGGCCATTGTATCTCTTTCTCCTAAATCAGCTGCCTTGTCTAGCCTCAGTAGGACCAAGTGGCCTAATCCTACTACAACTTGATGTGCCAAGGTGGTTGGATAGCCCAGGTAAGCCTCGCCTTATCTCAGGAGAAAGTGAGCATTATTGGTGAGGTAGGGGTAGGGAAGGTGAAAGGAAGGAACTGGAAAAACAAAGGAGGAAAGAGAAGTTGTGATCAATCTGTATGTAAAGTAAATAAATTAATTAATAAAACAAACAAAAATACAACAACAACAATAAAAGCATTAAAGGCTGGAGAGATGGCTTAGCAGTTGAAAGCACGGCTGCTATTCCAGAGGTCATGAGTTCATTTCCCAGCAACCACATAGTGTATATCACAACCATCTTTAATAGAATCTGATGTCTTCTTCTACCATGCAGTCACAAATGGAAATAAGTAGAATGATCATATACATAAATAAATAAGCTTAAAAATAAATAATCCTTCTTTAGCCTGCAACTAATAACACATATTGGCCCAGTGGAGAACTAGAAATCAAAGGCCTAAAACAGACCAGTGCTTCTCATTTTTCAACATGTTCAGGAATGAACCAGAAGTCTCAGGCTACTGCTGATTCCTGATCTGGATCAGGATGGCACCTGCGTAAATCTCCTTTGCACATGCTCTCAAGTAATGGTGCCAAGATAACTTTTGGAAGACTACACTTTCAGTAGGGAGGGTACTTCATCTAGAAGAACTATGCCTTTACCAATATTTAAAACTTCCTGAGCATTACTACACATTAATTTAAAAATATTTATTTTCCATTAACATATATTACATAATATTCAAAATGCCTCATTTGGGAAAAATAAATTTTCCTCTAATTTAAAATAGCTTCAGTCTCAATATTGTAAATATGCTTCACTCCCTACCCCCCACCAACTGAAGGATCTATTTCCTAAATAATAATATAACTAATCTTTCTAGATAATTCTAGAATGTTCTATTGGTTTAGTGCCCACACAGTGAAAACCTACCTACAGTATGTCACCTAAAGATAGAAAACTTATGCATATGTGTCCTTTATTATGTGAGAAGTTAGCAGGTTTGCACTGGACAAGGACAAGTCTTTTCCAGAAGTGTGGTTTAGGCTTTCACTTGCTGGCCTGTGAAACACACATTTCTGCTTACACTGGACCCAGTCCTCTAAGATATCAAGATCAAAAGTGGACGTGGTGGCACTCAGCTATCCTTATATAGATTGTATGCTGCTCATTAAAGACTTAACATATAAAGGCTGTACCTAGAAATGGATCATCATACTGGTCTTTTGGGTCTCATTCAGGGTAAGTAAAGTTTTTTCCAGCTCCAATTATTTGCGTGCAAATTTCCTGATTTCATTTTGAGAAATGTTCCACATTTTCTTTATCTGTTCATCTAGTAACAGATACAAAGTAAACACCAACAAAAGTACAAATTCATATGCTGGTGCCATAGGATCACAAGCTTATGTGAGTGGCCAGCCAATGTCTGATTAGATTTTAGGCCAGCTCTGTGAAGTGGAACGCATACTTGATAGTGCTTGGGTGGCCAAGGACCTGACACTAGATAGACAATGCTCCTAGGGATGGGGGACCAGATACTACTCATATCCTAAAGGAACATATTAATAAAATGACTCCTAAAACATTATGTTATACTCATAGATCAGTGCCTTACTCAGCTGTCATTAGAGAAGCTTCCCTTTGCATTAGATGAAAACAAATACAGAAACCACTAACAGAGACTATGTACAGAGTGAGAGATCTTGAGACACTCAGTTTTATTAAGTGGGATGTCTTTATTAAATCCCTTGCCTCAGAGTTCAGAGAATCTTGTGGAAGAGGAGGCAGAAAACTTCTAAGAGCCTGAGGGAATGAGGACACCCAGGGAATAGACTTTCTAAGCACAGCAAGACTGGCACATAGGAACTCACAGAGACTGTGGCCGCATACATAGGGTCTACATGGATCTAAGATCAATGGGGTCCAGTATTGAGAGGGAAGTAAAGCCAACCCTTACCCCTGACCCAGAAGCCATCTCCAATTGATAACCATTTACAAAGGATACATCAGTTTTTTCCAATAGTCTCATTGGGTATACAAACCAGTCTTAATGGCAGGCCTAATGCCCATCATGAGATTGCCAGTACAGAATGAGCTCGATAACATTTGGAGAGATTCTTTGTCTCATAATGCCTTTTCAGGACTTTATTTTTTTCCCCCTCCAGTTCTTTTTTGATGTATTTTATGGTTCCCAGTTTGCTCTTTTTATGGGATTTCCAAGTGTGAATCTGTGTATCTTTGAGTTTATATCTGTTTCTTGCACTTTTTCTTAGGTTCTTTTTCTACAATTTGTTTGTTTTATCCTATTTTATTTTATTTCATTTTATGTTTATATGCTTGTTTGTTTTCTCATGAGAGACTATGATAGAATGTAGGTTTGGGTGGTGTCTTAGTCAGGGTTTCTATTCCTGGACAAAACATCATGACCAAGAAGCACTTGGGGAGGAAAGGGTTTATTCAGCTTACACTTCCATGTTGCTGTTCATCACTAAAGGAAGTCAGGGCTGGAATTCAAGCAGGTCAAGAAGAAGGAGCTGATGCAGAGGCCATGGAGGGATGTTCTTTACTGGGTTGCTTCCCCTGGCTTGCTCAGCCTTCTCTCTTATAGAACCTAAGACTATCAGCCCAGAGATGGTCCCACACACAAGGGGCCTTTCCCCCTTGATCACTAATTGAGAAAATGCCCCACAGTTGGATCTCATGGAGGCATTTCCCCAACTGAAGCTCCTTTGTCTGTGATAACTCCAGCTGTGTCAAGTTGACACAAAACCAGCCAGTACAGATGGGAAGGGAATTAGTTTGAAGATTTCCCCAAATCTCAACATCTCTAAACTATATAACATATTTAGGAAGAGGATTCCTGACCTGCCCATCTTTAGGTGGGCCTACGCTTTTTAAAGGCTACTGGTTCATACTTTGCTATCCTGTCTCTGTATCCTTCAGGCTATGATGCCCATCTCCATGTCTCTGCTTAAAATAGAACACACAGTTGTTTCTGTCCAACAGAGACCAACAAAAGAATGAGAGTGTCAGATAGAAATGCAAGTAGTATTTCATCATCTCTTAGATGTTAGGCTTTGGGTAGAATAGTCATGCAGTAGTAGTTTCTTTAATAAAATGTGAAATTAGAAACCATTGGACTAAGCATGGGATCTCTAATGGAGGAGTTAAAGAAAGGACTGAAGGAGCTGAAGGGGTTTGCAACCCCATAGGAAGAACAACAATATTAACCAGCCAGGCCCCCAGAACTCCCAGGGACTAAACCACAAACTAAGGAGTACACGCGTGTGTGTGTGTGTGTGTGTGTGTGTGTGTGTGTCTGGGGGGTGACTCATGGCTCCAGTCACATATGTAGCAGAGGATGGCCTTGTAAAGCATCAGTGGGAGGGGAGACCCTTCGTCTCGTGAAGGTTCGATGGCCCAGTATAGGGGAATGCCAGGGCAGTAAGGTGGGAATGGGTAGGTGGGTGAGTACCCTCATAGAAGCAGGGGAGGGGGATGGGATTAGGGGATTTCTGGAGGGGAAACCAGGAAATGGGATAACATTTGAAATGTAAAATAAATAAAATATCTAATAAAAAAAAAAGAAATACTTTCTTTGTAAGATGTTTGGGAGAATTGCAGAGACCCACTGTGCTGATGTATGTAAGGCAGGTACATATACCTACAATGATTTATACAATTTAAGATTCTTATATCCTCTGACATTTTTTTTAAATAGCACTCTACTGCATGGCAGCTAGAATAAGCCAATATAACTGGAAATTTGAGACAATTGGTTTTCCAACTTCTGAGCATGTCACTTGAGAAAAAAAAAAAAAACTCTTCACCGCCATATTATCATTTAAAATTATCATATGTATTAAAGGAACTAGTAATGATCCCAGCCTAATCAACATTCACAAATGTTCCAGAATGTGGTGAGTGGGATTGCGAAGGAAGAAGTGCTCCTGTACATTGTGCTTGAGATTTCTTTTCCCCAGTGTTCTCTTTCTCTCTCTAGGTTCAGTCCTGGAGCCAGAAAACCTAGAGAGATACTCTGAGAATTCAGAAATAGAATGTGATGCTCAGGGAACTCTGGGAGTAGCCCAGGCCACACAGGGAGCTAATGGCCAAACTGACTGGAGCCCCGGCTCTTTCACAGTTCCCTTGGGTCTGACCTCTCTGCCACCTCTCATTTTGGTACCTTTTGACCTACAGAAGTGCACAGCAAGGCCTTTGACAAATAAACAGTGGCCAGGAGATTAAACTGCACCTGAAGCTGGTTATGTGGTTCACTAAGCATTGGGAGCAACAGAAGAAACCTCTCTCCCCAGACTGCCAAGGGGATTAATCCCATTCCCAGGCTCAGCCTGTGAATTATTGCCCACTTATTAAGTACCACACTGAAGAGAGGGCAGAAACACATTTCATTCAAGGGAATATAATACTGCTTCACTTTTAAAAGAAGCCAAAGCTAAAGACCAAATCGTACAGTTGAACAATCAATAAAGAAAAAATAATATCACCAACCAACCAACAAACAAATAGAAATGAGCAGTATTTAGCTGGTAAAAAGAAGATAATCCAGATAACATTTCTATTAATCATCCCAAATGTTACATATAAAAGGGAAGCAAGTTGTATAACAGTGAAGAATGCCATTTTTTTCAGATTTTCACTTACATGATCGAATGATTAGTTTTAGAAATAAGAAAAAGTACTCAAAAATTGAAAGACTCTATTGACCACCTCCTATCTATAATAAGTGGTATGCTCAAATAAGAGTTAAGGGATGAGAGAACATGGTCCATGGATGTAACGTGGAGAGATATTCTGACATTTCCTGGAGAGAGTAGCCATCTTGTGACCTGTGACTTGTAATGCTGAAACTCAGAAAGAGTAGGAAAGTTGCTCAGCTTAGCTGTCAGAGTGACACTTAGGAAATACAAGCTCTGATTTCTTGTGATTGTCGGGTACTCTACAGACAAAGAGACCATACACAAATTTGGAGAGAAGAACACCATTTTATATGGATGACTAGAAAGAAAAACTCATTGCCAAGAGCAGGTTTGGCATTTGATTTTGAAGGGGGATGGAGTGGGTGTGGTGGAATGGCTTAGCAGGTAAGAGTGCTGCTCTTCTTCCCAAGGATTCAATCCTCAGCATCTACATGGTGGTCCACAGCCACTAAACCCAACACACTCTTTTGGACTCTGAGAGCACTGAGCATATGTGGTACAAAGACATGCAGGGAAAACATACATGAACATTAAAACGAAGAAGAAAAAGAGTAAATGTGGGGTTGGCAGGCAGAGGATCAGCACTAATATATTCATTATTGTTTTCCTTACCATATAGCCTGATGAATCTTCATGTCAGTGAAGCTATGCTGAATCCCCCTGGGGCTTCTACCACCTCTTGGAGGAAACTCTGCAGTTTGAAAACTCATGTGCTTAGTGCATGCCCGTCCAGATCATCTTCCATCGTGCAACGGGAGGGAATAAAGGGACAGAATCCAGCCCTTTATATCAATAGTTCCTGTGATGACTCGTGCAGGCTGTGCACATGAGTGGCAGAAATTGAACACTTCATGAGCTTTCAAGGAATTCTTCCTATTGCATTTGTGCTCCAAAAGTACTTTATTCTCTAAACTTCAGCCAAATGGGGCTTTTGTCTGTGCCTTGAACAGGGCAATGTTGCCTCTAGCAGAGAGACTTTGTGTTTGTAATTTCTACTCTTTAGATAAAGTTTTTGGTTTAAAAGGTACCTTCACAATGATGACATTAATTTTACTCAGTCAATGATGACATTAATTTTACTTCCAACTTGTATTCCCTGCTAAATGGCTCTGCTTTTGTACTGGTTTCTGTTCACTTTTATTGTTAACTATCTCCAACATCCCTCTCTCTTATGTGTTATTTGAGAGATAGGACTTCTTCATTGTGTTTCTTTTTTTCTTTTTTTCTTCATTGTGTTTCTAGTGCTCTAGTCCTGCTGGTACCTCATGTGCTCTGGGTCATGATAGAAGCCTAGTCATTCTATAATAGTTGGAGAAATGAGTATTGGGGGGAACTTCTGTATAATTAAGTTCTACACTGTGGACAGTTGATTAAGAATCTTCCACACAGGTCTATAAGTAGTGTTATTCTTTCCTGGAGTCTAAAGGTGTTTGAAGATGTGAGAATTCCTCTAAGAGAATTCAAGGACATTCTATCACTCATTCTCCTTTGGAGCCTCTATAATGCACTTCTAATGCTTAGGATAGAATTACCCTAAACACCTGCCACATTTCCATTCTGCCTTCTTGAATCCTTATAAAATACATCCTAATTGAACTTGTTCAGAGGAAAGAATGACAGACAGCCTTATGTTTATAAGATGCTGAGCCCAGAGAGAAAATGAATGTGCCTGCAGCAACAGTCATTCCTTGTCAGTTCCCAGACACTCGGAGGGGACCAAAACACATACAAGGTGATCACAATCAACCTTCTTTTTCACTGACTTGAGACACACCACCTTCGATAGTAGGCATGGGATGGGAGTACAATTTTCTACATCTGCAGCACATTAAGCCCTTACTGGATACAATGCGATTGATTCAAAAACCAATAAATCAACAACAGAAACAGAACCCTGGTGGCTATTTGTGAGGGAAAAAGATTTTTTCTCTGTGACCCATGTTGGGTACATGTGCATAGTAAACTTCATGGTTTTAACACACCTAAATATATTTCTTGCTATGCATATAAGTCTTAATTATCTGGGTTTTAATTATATCTATACTCATGTTAATATGTGGCATTTTTGTGAGGTATCATTTTTCTATAATTCTTTTTTTCAGTAATTCAGACTTTTATTGAATATATTAAGATACTTTTAACATTATAAGCCAGAGTCTCATTTGGGCAATATCAAACTCTAATATTTTATATTAATTATTTATATACACTAACATAGATATAAATCATTTTTAAAGTCATGTATGGTACTGTGTGTGTGTGTGTGTGTGTGTGTGTATGTGTGTGTGTGTGTGTATGTGTGTGTGTTTGAATACATACAAAAATCAATGATATCTTTTATTTATATTCTACTGTCAATCATGAAATACAGTTTTATAAGTAGTTACAAGTCTGTTCATTCACAGAATTACAATCATCCATGGCATTTGCAGAGGATTGGTTCCAGGCCCTTGTTCAATTGCCCAAATCCACAGTTGCTCATGTCTACTATATAAAACTATATAAAATGGTATAGCATTTCATGTAACCCACACATATATCTCATGTTCTTTAAATTATTTCTACATTGTATTTAAGACAATGTAAATAGTATGCAAATAGTTGCTTTTCTGTGTTGTATAAGGTATAATGACAAGAAATATCTGTATTTGTTCAGCACAGACATAAGATTTTACGAGGTTTTGGTCTGTGGCTACTTGTGGAATCTGTGGGTATGGAAAGGCAGGTTCATAGACAACTGTTCTACTATGATGGGCAGATGTGTGGTCTCTGGCTGAATTTTAGCCTACTGAGTCCAAATCAAAATAACTTCAAGAAAGTGCTACCTGCTTAAGCCTTTTAATGGTCAATCAGGAAATTCTACTCTGGTTCCTTCTGAATAAACTGAGATTTCACTGATGTGATGTGATAACAGCTGCCAGGTTTGATCCGACTTATGAGATTTTGCCAAGCGTTTCTATGTCCCCTGGGCTGGAGACCAAAATACATAATTAATTTTTGTCCAGGCCTGTGGGAGTACATATGACTTGTAATAAAACAAGCTACTGGCATTTCCACCTTTAGAGGGTATTCATTTCACTAGGGAGAGTGAGGTAGAAGCTATTAGTAAAACTATGTTGATCTTCTTTCAGGGGAGGGAAAATTGAGCCTCGGGGTGAAAAGGAGAGGGTTCAGAAAGAATAGCTGATGTGTGTGAGATAATTCTGTTTACATGGGTAAAAGGTGTCAAAGTGGCATTACTCATGAGACAGATTGGAACAGAATGTTGCAAATCACTTTCAAGATTTTTGTTGGACTTCCCCATATATTTGGAGGCTGGAGTCAGGATTACTGGGTTTGGTAATTAATCCTTCTGAGCCTGCATTCTTTGCTACTGAGAAGAGGAGTGATTCAGGGGCCCAACCTGCTAAATCAAGATAGTGTGTGACCTCTGGAAGCAAGAGGGCTTTTCCTCACTTGGCCAGAAAAACAGAATCCGGGAGCATTGGGATGAGTAAACCAACGGAGGGAGGTGTTGTTTGAAGGGCTGCAGAGATCTCTGAGGAGATACGTTTGGGACATTTAGAGAATAAAATGTATGCAATGGCAAATTCAGAGAACAGCATTGACTAGGGACTATGAGAAATTACAGAAAGTAGGCCCTTAAAGAATGCCAGTATTTTTAAACAGTATACATTTCAACACCAGTTTATTAACATTTATCTTTCAGGGCTGCTCTGTATGCCTGTTTGTTTGTTGAGTTTTGATTCACAGGCCTCCGTGTATTAATCAATTAGTTAATATTAATTAATTAGTTAATTAATTAATATGATGGCTGTAAATAAAGGCATCCCATCAGTTTGCGATTATTTTGCCAAATAGGGTATCCTTATCTTATGTCTTTCTGCAATTACTTCTGGTATTTCCAGACACTAATTCAGACACCACAGCGACTCTATAGGTTAAATTTTTCTCTTTGCTTTTTGTCAAGGAAGAAATCAGAACACTCATCTCCTATTAAACTGACTAGGCACTATAAGAAGATAAGAGTAGAATTTGCCCCTTTAAAGTAGTTAAGATCAAAGAAGTCATGTCTCCTACCATCCTAGGACACAGGAGTATGATACAGTTCAGCTCTTTGAGAGACATTTGTAATATTTTTAATAAATAAATAAAATTGTATAATGTTTTTCCCTGTGGCGAAATTCCAGTCATTTAAAGACCATAAACTTATGATATCAAAGAAGAATATGTTGTTCCCGCTTACCATTATATATTTCCAACTTCACAAATGGAAAAGGCTTATTTCCTCTTTGAGCTTAAACATTAGCCTGAGCTGGGATGAGCCAAAAAGGGTCTTTTGAAAATCAAACAACATATGAGATCGCATCTTGTTCAGTGGGTTCTATCTCGGGCCTGGAAGCAGAATCAGAGTTTCTATTTCTTAGGGCCTGTGTCACTCTGTCCTGTAATGTTTCTGCTCTTCTTCCCATGTTCCTGGGTATAAACTCCTTTAGTGAATTAAATGGCTTGGTAATTCAAGCTTCTACTTTGTGCTTGTGGCAGAATTGGACCTGAAAAGTAGGCCATTGGATGATCATATGGCAGAGTTATGAAGATGTTTTAAAAGACTCTATTATTATGTGCAGGCACACATGAAGTGTATGTGCATGTGCCATGGTTCAGGTGTGGATGTCAGAGGACGACTTTGCAGAGTTGGTCCATTTCTTCTACATTTATTTTGGTTCCAGGGATTAAACTAAAGATGTTAGGTGTGCATAGCAAATACTTTTTTTTACCAGTAAAGCCATTTCATGCTCTCAGGAAAAATGTTTTAGAAGCTACTAAACCCTTCAAGCTCTGTGTATGATGCAAATGTCTGAGCCAGGCATTGCTAGCTTTAGTTAATTCCATCTTTGCCTTGACACACAGACTAAATGTAAGTTTACACTCACTACAACCTTGAACCTGGTACATAACACACACTCTATGACAGCAACTGTATGCACCTTAGATGTGCTTTCAGTTTGTATCTTTAAAAGGAAAAAAGAGCATGATTAGGATATTGCTCGGTGGTTGTTAGAGCATTTTTCTAGCAAGAATAAATTCCTGGGATAAACTGGAGTCAACTCTTGTACAACACACACACACACACACACACACACACACACACAGATTCATGCATGCATACACATACACACAGAGATGCACGCACACACACACACACACACACACACACACACACACACACACACACACACACATGGAATAAAAAAATCCACATTTCTTTCATTCACAGAAACCAAGTCATTTTCATAATTATCTGAAGTCTCAGGTAGTGATCTTCGACTAGACTGTTCTAAGTAGACATCCTTAAATAATTTGTTTTCTGGGATTCAGCTTGATGACCAGGCAGTTGTAAACATTGTTATTGTTCCTTAAGTGTGAATACTAGACTTCAATAAACCTTCTTTGAATGGGTGTATCTTCCTAAAGATGATTAACTTTGGAGTCCTACGGCTTAGGAGGCACATCATGGCTCCAGTTTCCCCTTAGGCAACCTTTTCTATTTAGTCTTTGTTCATTTTGACATCAAACATCCTAGATAGGGAAAGGGCAAAGCCTGCAAGTGTGTTTACTTCCTTTCCCTGCCTTAGTGCAATGGGCACTTCAGAGGGAGCGTTTGGAAGCTGTTTAAAGTCTAAAATGCTTGCTCCCTGCCTTTTGAGTACATGTGTTTGAGGCTGAAAATCTTATCAGCAGATAAGCACAGAGAGGCAGCCATCCCACATTCCACAAACTCAAGTCCAGATGGCAGGGAGAGTTAGGGGTGAAAACCCAAGCTCCTCAATCAAGCCAAACAGCCTGCACCTTTCCTGGGCCATTTGTTGTTCAGCCTGTCACAGGTCCCCTCACATCTCAGGATAGGCCAGATTGGCTGTTTAATTAACTCCCCAGGACAACATTTTAGTGAGGGCAAGTCTTGTGTTACTGAAAACAAATCAAAAGCTCCAGGTTTTTGTTCTTTCTTTGCTTTGGTGGTCACTGTTATCTGGAGACTCTGGTTCAATTCAAATGGCAACAGTGATAGGTTTTGTGCAAGGAACCACTTGATCTTTTGTTTTGTTATTTTTCTTGTTTCACCCATTCAGTCTGACAGCTTGAACGTAAGAGATTCATTTTCTCACTGCCAAGGAAACAATAGCATTTGTGTGTGTATATGTGTGGAGGGGGATGTACATTAGCGTGCATGTGTTAGTTGCAAAGGCACTACATTTGTTATTTTAATTCTTTTTTTTCCTCTTTTTTTAAATTTATTTTTACACTCTATAATCCATTCCCACCCACCGCCATCCATCCTCTGACAGCTCCACTTCCCACACTTCTTCCCCACACCCTGTCTCCACCTGGATGACCCCACCATTGACCCCACCCAACCTCTAAACCCCCAGGGGCCTCCATTCTCTTTGAGGGTTAGGTGCATCATCTCTGAAAGAACACAGACCCGGAAATCTACTGTATGTGTGTTGGAAGCCTCATATCAGCTGATGTATGCTGTCTGTTTGGTGGTCCATTGTTTGAGAGATCTCAGGGTTCTAGATTAATTGAGACTGCTGGTCCTCTTACAGGACCGCCCTTCTCCTCAGCTTCTTTTAGCCTTCCCTAATTCAACAACAGAGGTTAGCTGCTTCTGTCCGGTGCAAATATCTGCATCTGACTCTTTCAGCTTCTTGTTGGGTCTTTCAGAGGGCAGTCATGCTAAGTCCCTTTTTGTGAGTGCTCCATAGCCTCAGTAATAGTGTCAGTCATTGGGACCTTCTCTTGATTGTATCCTACTTTAGGTCTGTCACTGGACCTTCTTTTCCTCTCCATTTCCATCCCTGTAATTCTTTCAGACAGGAACAATTATGGATCAGAGATGTGACTGTGGGATGGCAACCTCATCCCTCACTTAAGGCCCTGTCTTCCTGCTGGAGGTGGGCTCTATAAGTTCCCTATCCCTACTGTTGGGCATTTCATCTAAGGTCTCTCCCTTTGATTCCTGAAAGTCTCTTGCCTCCTAGGTCTCTGGTGCACTCTGGAGGATTCCCCCAACCTCCTATTTCCTGAAGTTGGCTGCTGGCCCTCAGGGCTTCAATACTTTTCCCTCACCCAATACCAGATCAGGTTCCCCTCTACTCCCACTCACCCCATGTCCACTTTCCCTCCCAGGTCCCAACCTCCCTCCCCAATTGTAGGCAGTTAAAGTTGCATTCTGCTTGCAAGTGAAACATTGTTTGTGAATAATTTTCAGGGAAACTTAATTCTGCTCATAATGCCTTAAGAGTGTACTATGACAGTCTCTGGATGGTCCTTCCTTCCTTCCTTCCTTCCTTCCTTCCTTCCTTCCTTCCATCTCAGCTCCAAACTTTGTCTCTGTAACTCCTTCCATGGGTACTTTGTTCCCCATTCTAAGAAGGTACAAAGTATCCACACTTTGGTCTTCCTTCTTCTTAAGTTTCATGTGTTTTGCAAATTGTATCTTGGGAATTTTAAGTTTCTGGGCTCATATCCACTTATCTGTGAGTGCATATCATGTGTGTTCTTTTGTGATTGGTTTACCTCACTCAGGATGATATCCTCCTGATACATCCATTTGCCCAAGAATTTCATAAATTTATTGTTTTTAATAGCTCCATTGTGTAAATGTACCACATTTTCTGTATCCATTCCTCTATTGAAGGACATATGGGTTCTACAGAAAGTACCCAAGGAGCTGAAGGAGTCTGCAACTCTATAGGAGGAACAACAATATGAACTAACCAGTAACCCCCAGAGCTTGTGTCTCTATTTGCATATGTAGCAAAAGATGGCTTAGTCCACCATCAATGGGAGGAGAGGCCCTCGGTTTTGCAAAAATTATATGCCCCAATACAGGGGAATGCCAGGGCCAGGAAGCAGGAATGAGTGGGTTGGGGAGCAGGGTGGGGGGGGGGAAAGAATAGGGGACTTTCAGAGAGTAAACTAGAAAAGGGGATAGCATTTAAAATGTAAATGAAGAAAATATCTAATAAAAATTAACGTTTTTTAAAAAGGAAGGTACTGTGATATGCCTCTGAGTATTTTTCTCTCAGAAAAATATTGTTCTTTGAGAAAGTTCCACTTTCTGAGAAATCTGTTTGCATTCTTAATATACATTATATTTTCATTTAGGAATTTTTTTTGCTAAAGGAAAAATTGCAAAAGAACTATAGTATAATGTTCTTATATTCATTTCATCCACATTTCTGTTAATGTCTTGCATGTCATGGTCCATATAACAAATTAACTGTATCATAGTTCCCAAATGACAGATATATAGACTTTGCCTAGTGTTGTAGTTTGGATGTATGTTTCTATCTAAAATTTTGATTTCGAAACCTAGTTTGCAATGCAATGTACTAGGAGGCAAAAGTTTTGGGAGCTTGTGAGAGTGATCTTTGAAAGTAGTACTGATGTCCTTATAAGAGATTTCCTGAAGCTTATGTGTCTTTCTCTCTTTCATCATCTAAGGACAATGACAATATCTATCATCTACAATATGAAATAGAATCTGCTAGTGTCTTGATTTTGGATTCCCTAGCTTCCATGACTGTAAGTAGTAAAAAAAAAAAAAAAAATATATATATATATATATATATAACCCAATATTCCAATATTGTAATTTGTTATTGTAGCCCACAAGGGATAAGGCAGTTAATATTTTTTATAAATGATACATATTTTCTAATATAATTAGGTTCTCTCTTTGCATATAGACACAATTTCTCTGTCTATCTCCTCTAATTTGTGACAGCTTCTTAGTTTTCTCTTGTCTTTTCTGGTAGTGTCATGTATTTTGTAAATATTCCTCTTCACCCATCTATTAAGTACATATTGTGAGCTAGCCTGTTTCAGAGTACTCCAAGGAGGCAAGGTGGAGAGGCATAACATTGCAGAGATTTTTAAGTAAAAACTAAAGGGTCTGCCAGGTGTGGTGACTCACGCCTTTAATCCCAGCACTAGGGAGGAAGAGGCAGGCAGATTTTTGAGTTCGAGGCCAGCCTGGTCTACAAAGTGAGTTCCAGGACAGCCAGAGCTATGCAGAGAAACCCTGTCTTGAAAAACCAAAAAAAAAAAAAAAAAAAAAAAAAAAAGGATCATCTCATTTTTAAGAGGTTGGGAATGAGATCTAGAAAATATAAATCTGAGATGACTTCTATTCTTTCTATTTGTTTTAAACCAAACTGATGTAGATATCTTACTAAAGTATGAACCTCTACCTTCAGACATTTTAGGCAATACTAGGATCTTGGAACAGCTTACTTAATTCCTGGGTAAGCCTGACTCTGAAATGTGCTCCTCTGGTGCCTGGAGACTATCCTGCCTGCTTCTCAGAGCTCACATGTGTTAAAAGTACTAGGAAAATGAATCAAAGTGTGGTTTAGAAAACTAATCTGCGGTCTATGAAGGTGATCCTACCAGATAAGACCTAAAGCTGAAATGAGAGGCCAGAATGAGATCTAAACACTCTAGGCAGATTATCTGAATAACTTCACATGCCAAGCTGCAAGGCTAGGGAAGACCTTGCAGCTGAAGCAGAATTGTCCAAAACAGCAAGCAAGTCTCTTTCCTCACACCAGTCGGAGTACTTTCTGTCCCCCTAAAGGAAGTGGAAGGCACAGAATGTGGCATTTAGAGGTTCACAGTTGTGTTCCTAAGTTCAGGGTTCCTGACTTTATTGACCATTTGCTGAAGTCCAGACGTGCCCTAGCAAAGAATTATGAACGTCAAATCTTAGGGCTTAATACATGGCATGAAGAACTGGGTCTCATAAAATATCTCTAAGCCATTGAATGTCCTTCAGGAATGATTAACTCTGCATCATGGAATGGTCCATGAAGTAAGCTCATGATTCATTCTTCATGGTCAGATAGTGGTTCTTCACAGTTTGTGTTACAGTTCTGCATATGTCCTCCTGACATGCTATGTTGACTTTTCCTTGATTTACAACAGGTAGGGCAGAGTTATCTAATGCTTTGAAGTGAAGATACAACAGAGAAGATTTAGTATTAAGAGACCTAAGTTCCTTAAAATAAGTATAGGACCAGAGAAACATGCACATAGTCTCTGGTTCACATGAACCTGACTGAACTGTGCCTTTGCTAAATTCCACTAGACCAGCAGTTTTAAAACTGGGTGTTGGAGACACCTTCAGGTCCTTGGGTACTTTCTCTAGCTCCTCCATTGGGAACCCTGTGTTCCATCTAATAGCTGACTGTGAGCATCCACTTCTGTGTTTTCCAGGCACTGGCATAGCCTCACACAAGACAGCTATATCAGGGCCCTTTCAGCAATATCTTGCTAGCATATGCAATAGTGTCTGAGTTTGGTGGCTGATTATGGTATGGATCCCCAGCTGCAGCAGTCACTGGTTGGTCCATCTTTTTGTCTCAACTCTGCACTTGATCTCTGTAACTCCTTCAATGTGTACTTTGTTCCTAAACCTAAGAAGAGGCGAAGTGACCACACTTTGGTCTTCATTCTTCTTGAGTTTCATGTGTTTTGCAAATTGTATCTTGGGTAATCTAAGTTTCTGGGCTAATATCCACTTATCAGTGAGTACATGTTATGTGAGTTCTTTTGTAATTGGGTTACCTCACTCAGGATGATACCCTCCAGATCCATCTATTTGCCTAGGAATTTCATAAATTCATTGTTTTTAATAGCTGTGTAATACTCCATTGTGTAAATGTACCACATTATCTGTATCCATTCCTCTGTTGAGGGACATCTGGGTTCTTTCCAGCTTCTGACTATTATAAATAAGGCTGCTATGAATATAGTGAAGCATGTTTTTTTTTTATTACCAGTTGGAACATCTCCTGGATATATGCCCAGGAAAGGTATTGCAGGATCCACTGGTAGTAATATGTCCAATATTCTGAGCAACCACCAGACTGATTTCCAGAGTGGTTGTACCAGCTTGCAATCTCACCAACAATAGAGGAGTGTTCCTCTTTCTCCACATCCACGCCAGCATCTGCTGTCACCTGAATTTTTGATCCTAGCCATTCTTACTGGTGTGAGGTGGAATCTCAGGGTTGATTTGATGTGCATTTCCCTGATGATTAAGTATGTTGAACATTTTTTCAGGTGCTTCTCAGTCCTTCTGTATTCCTCAGTTGAGAATTCTTTGTTTAGCTCTGTGCCCCATTTTTAAATGAGGTTATTTGATTTTCTATAGGTGGAAGATCAATATGAACTAACCAGTACACCCAGAGCTCGTGTCTCTAGCTGCTTATGTAGCAGAAGATGGCCTAGTTGGCCATCATTGGGAAGAGAGGCCTCTTGGTCATGCAAACTTTATATGCCCCAGTACAGGGGAATGCCAGGGCCAAGATGTGGGAGTGGGTGGGTAGGGGAACAGGGCGGGGGAATGGGGGAGGTTATAGGGGACATTTGAGATAGCATTTGAAATGTAAATGAAGAAAATATCTAATAAAATTGGGGAAAAAAAGATCTGGACCAGGGGAAGACCCACTACTACTTTTCAGCTAAAGGAATATAGCAATAAAATGACTCTTGCCAGGCAAATAAATAAATAAATAAATAAATAAATAAATAAATAAATAGATTTTATGTTTTATTTTAATGGCTTATTAAGCTGATGGTGATAAATATTTATGTGTATGTGTTTGTGTGCATGTGTCTCTATGGATATATAGTCTCCATTCACTCAAGGAATAGGGTTAAAACTTGATTAAACACCATTTTAAAAGAAAAGAAAAGAAAAGAAAAGAAAACAAAACAAAACAAAACTGGGTGTTAAGAGGAAGCTTTGATGCTTTCCTCACAGAGATAAGAGATCAGCAAGGGTTAAAGTCCACCTAAATATTTTTCCATCCAACTATTCAAAACTTGAAACAATATTCTTTTTTTATTAGATATTTTCTTTATTTACATTTCAAATGCTATCCTGAAAGTATCCTATACCCTCCCCTAGCCCTGCTCCCTTACCCGCCCACTCCTACTTCTTGGCCGTGTTGTTCCCCTATACTGGGACATATAAAGTTTGTAAGACCAAGGGCCCTCTCTTCCCAATGATGGCCGACTAGGCCATCTTCTGCTACATATGCATCTAGAGACATGAGCTCTGGGGGGTACCAGTTAGTTCATATTGTTGTTCCACCTAAAGGGTTGTAGACACCTTCAGCTCCTTGAGTAATTTCTCTAGCTCCTCCATTGGGGGCACTGTGAGCAACCCCTTCTGTATTTGCCAGGCACTGGCATAGCCTCACTCAAGATAGCTATATCAGGGTTCTTTCAGCAAAATCTTGCTGGCATATTCAATAGTGTCTGCGTTTGGTGGCTGATTATGGGATGGATCCCTGGGTGGGGTAGTCTCTGGATGGTCCATCCTTTCATCTTAGCTCCAAACTTAGTCTCTGTAACTCCTTTCATGGGTGTTTTGTTCTCTATTCTAAGAAGGAATGACGTATCCACACTTTGGTCTTCGTTCTTCTTGATTTTCTTGTGTTTTGGAAGTTGTATCTTGGGTGTTCTAAGTTTCTGGGCTAATATCCACTTATCAGTGAGTGCATATCAAGTGACTTCTTTTGTGATTGGGTTACCTCACTAAGGATGATATCCTCCAGATACATCCATTTGCCCAAGAACTTCATAATTTCATTGTTTTTAATAGCTGAGTAGTACTCCATTGTGTAAATGTACCACATTTTCTGTATCCATTCCTCTGTTGAGGGATATCTGGGTTCTTTCCACCTTCTGGCTATTATAAATAAGGCTGCTATGAACATAGTGAAGCATGTTTTTTTATTACCAGTTGGAACATCTTCAGCCCAGGAGAGGTATTGCTGGATCTTCTGGTAGTACTAAGTCCAGTTTTCTAAGGAAACGCCAGACTGATTTCCAGAGTGGTTGTACCAGCTTGCAATAAAGGATCTATTTTAGAGTATTTGAAAGTTTGAAATCTGTTGTCACACAGATGTGGTTTCTCTACTGAATATGTTCTTAGGACAAGAGTATTATTGATTCTGTGCCTTTAGTTCCATCATTTTAGAATCTCCAAGGTCATTGGTGAGTATTAAATGGGCTATGGTATAAAAAATGCTTTCTACAGTGCCTGATAACTTTTGAGGGACCTGCAAATGCCCTTCCAATCTAGAGGAAGGCCAGGGAAGGTCTTGCTGGAGCTCTTTGACTGTGGTCACCATCTTTAACAAAGGAAATGTCAGAAGCTGGGGAATAAATATTCTAGACTAGGCTGAGAAGTAGAAGGGATAAGTGGGCATGATCTGCTGTAGTCTATAATAGCTTGAGAACCAGTAAGTAAACAATGGACTGACTATTCTCTAACCTTTGCACAGGGTGGAAGACTGCTGCTATTGTGTTCCCCCTCCAACCCCCTTTCTTCTTTTCTTACCTCAAGTGTGCAGTGCTATTCTAGGTGTGTGTATTTTGGGAGCTGTAATGAGGTACCTCTCAGAATACTTTGCCATTTTCAAGTGTCTTTTACTAGCCGCTTGGGCACTGAGACAACCTAGTAATTTAAGAGCTACAGTGCATGAAACTAGAAATAGAGAGGCCCACACTTTCAGAAGGCTGAAATGGGAATGAATACTGTGGGTTCTCTCTTTCACAAAAGAAGAATGCTAATGAGGTTGAAAATCATACACACAAGTGTCCCCAAAGGAGTAGTAGTAACTTGGCTTTCTATTTCTCCTCCTATACCCTGTCTGGAAGGATACAGAAGGATGGATGACCTCTTAAGTAGCAAAGAACTAGCATTTACTAGTTGTGAAGTTGATGGAACAATGAAATTCTTCATTCACCCAAGGGCCGTCTCTGTGAAAGATGCTTGACCATGATTCATGCTGAGCTCAAATTCTACTAGCATGGGAATAAATTCTAAGAAAGTAAAGATGTCAGTTAAAATAGCTTTGGAGGCAAAAAGTGCAACCCTTAAAATGCCTTCAAGTTCCAAATGACCAATCATCCTTTCCTTTGCTACGGCACACAACATTCTAGAATTTCAAAGCAGGTCTTTTCTGCACATGATTTTCCAAAGCCTGTTATAGCTATGAAGCTATGAAGTCATTCCATGGTGTAATTATTTCTGGATCTACAGCATTCCTTTCAGAAAGTACCTATTCTCTGACACTACAAGGGTTGGCCCTGGTAAAACACACACACACACACACACACACACACACACACACACGCACACACACACACAATGCAGGATGATGTCTGTTTCAAAGAAACAGACATGTTACTGTATTGCCTGTCTTTCTTCTCTCTGGGCTGTAAATAAAAGGAGAAAAATGCTGTGTGTGTTGTGTTTTGATCAGGTTTCCATTCCCCCAAATGCGTTCTTACTTTAAACACAGGATAAAGGAAATAGTTGTCTCCAGGAGCTGACACATCCCTGATCATATTTCAGATACAATTAGCCCCCATTGATGGTGGTGGCAGATCTGTCAAGTGAGTAGCTAATCTTATCTATGGTTCACAAATGACTCAGATGGTAGCTTGTGACTTTGATTACTGGGAGACTGGACCCCATCAGAGGGCTCTACTCCAAACAGTGATCTCTCCAGCCTCCTGCTCCAGGAGATCAAAGCCTTCTCCCTCTCCCTATCTGCAGGGAAGCTCATTAGAGGGAGGCTGTCAGGGTTATAATCATGCAACAGTTTTACTTCTGGGTTATAACGCTTCCCCTTCTTATCAGCCTGTGAGGTCTGAAGTGAGAAGGATAAAGGAGGTTCAGATGACACATGATACATTTAATAGGCTGACTGGTGACTGCCTGGGCCCCAGCTTCCTGCCACTGCTGCTTTGCTAACTACTGAAGGAATACCCACCAACCAGCCTCAAATGTGGAAGGATTAGACTTTACTCCTTGGAAGTCAGAAGGTGGAGTAGGGAGAGAAAGTCATAGTCCCCAGCAATTATGTTACTGTATAGAACGACAGAAGTATGCAAGTCTGTCTTTACCTTTCAGAGCCTGTATAAACTTAATTTTCTGATAATGTTTGAATAAAAATTAATGCTTCCCTCATGGAATTTAATGTACAGATTTTTAAAAGTCTTCTCACAAGAAGTCTTCTATTGCCATTTGATGATTTCAGTTCTCTCTCTCTCTCTCTCTCTCTCTCTCTCTCTCTCTGTCTGTCTTGACCTAAAATATCTTCATGCTGCTTGAAAACTCCCTCTGTGCTTCCACAATCCTTGCTTTCCTACCATTTGCTTCTTCCATAGACTCTCCAAGGGAGATTCTACTTGGCACACGTTTGATCATAAATGAGTTAAGGATTCATGGATCAAAGAAATTTACAAACTCAGGGTTGGTTGACTAGGTCTCCATCACCTGTACTCTCTGTGCAGTCTTGACTGTCCACACTGAGCCAGCACTTCCACTATAATCTGAAAGAGAAACAAAGACAGTGACAGCGAGGGGTGATTTCATCTGGGTTCATTTTACTTTCCCACATCCTTTGTGCTATAAAATTTCTCAGAGGCCTTAAATCCTAGAAAATGTATTTTGTTATTGTGTAAGATAGGAAATGAATCTACTTCATAGGGTTATTAGTACAATTAAAAGAAGTAATCTTTATGGCATCCTTGCCAGGTGTCTAGAGCATACAAAGCATGTTTGTCTAACTTCAAGTCTTATCTTTCCTTTTTTTTCTCCCTTCCTCCCTTACCCCCTGCCCCCAGAGCTACCTAATATTGTCAGAACTTGAGTAAAAAAAGAGTATAAGTCAGCCTGAAAAAGAAGCAAAACACATCCATCGTCTTACTCTCCTCTATGTAGCTTTGATGAATAAGGGTTCTTTGCTCAGCATTAATCTATGCATTTAAAATGTGGAAAAAAACTATTTGTTCTTAAAATAATAGCCTTTCCATTAAATATAATTTAAAAGGCATTAACACTAATTGTAATTATAATGGAATTCATGTCTCACACATTATATGATGAAAGAAAGCTAGGCACACTTCAGTAATTAGTGACAAACTTACCAGAATATTAATCTCCTTTAGTTGCCCTTTAAGAGAATAAATAAGTAATCACTCATTGACTGCTAATATAATAGATTGCCCTTTGGCTAAGATTGATGATAATTTAAACTTTAGCAGAATTCATTTATTTAACTAGCAGAAATTATGACTCAGTTTTGTTTGTTTTAAGAGATAACACAGTAAAAACAAGAAAAACTTGAATAATTAAAATTATAATTAACTTCTGTGAGAAAAAGAAAATGTTATTAATTTTGAGTAAAACATAAACATGTATCTGAACTATATAGTAACTATGTATTTGTTAAATGGAGTTTTGGAAACAGTCTTAATTAAGTCCCAGGCTACTTCTTAGAGCAAAACAAATGTAAAGACCCAAAAGCCGTCTTTTAATTTTAGCTGCAGAATTTTGAAACCTTAGATAAATGTTACTGAAATGGGCTCACACAAACCGAGAAGATCCTGAGTTTCTCTTCACGCTGTTGTGATATCTTTTGCTCCCTTAATGGAATTTATACATCTCACTGCTGAAGAAGACTCCATCTGCATTCTATTCATCATGGCTTTTACAGCTACATGCCACCAGCAATGAAATTTCTCCTAGATGTTCTTTTATGATTACAGAGAAACCCAGGCTCACAGGACTAAGAGTTCCCCCAGTTTGTGAGCACTATTGGGAAAGCAAAGTTTTTGTTTGTTTGTTTGTTTGTTTGTTTTTTCTATTCCTGTGTCACGTTAGTCTTCCTCACTGTAAGGTACTTTTATTTTTTATTAGATATTTTCTTCATTTACATTTCAAATGCTATTCCAAAAGTCCCCTATACCCTCCCCCTGCCCTGCTCCCCTACATAACCACTCCCACTTCTTGGCCCTGGCATTCCCCTGTACTGGGGCATATAAAGTTTGCTAGATCAAGGGGCCTCTCTTCCCAATAATGGCCGACTAGGCCATTTTCTAATACATATGCAGCTAGAGACACGAGCTCTGGAGATTCTGATTAGTTCATATTGTTGTTCCACCTATAGGGTTACAGACCCCTTCAGCTCTTGGGTATTCTCTCTAGCTCCTACATTGGGGACACTGTGTTCCTTCCTAGAGTTGACTGTGAGCATCCACTTCCGTATTTGCCAGTCACTGACAAAGCCTCACAGGAGACAGCTATATCAGGGTCATTTCACCAAAATCTTGCTGGCATATGCAGTAGTGTCGGCGTTTGGTGGCTGATTATGGGATGGACGTCCGGGTGGGGCAGTCTCTGGATGGTCCATCCTTTCATTTTAGCTCCAAACTTTGTCTCTGTAACTCCTTCCATGTATATTTGATTCCCTATTCTAGGGAGGAATGAAGTATCCATGAGTTGGTCTTCCTTCTTGATTTTCTTATGTTTTGGAAGTTGTATCTTGGGTAATCTAGGTTTCTGGGCTAATATCCACTTATCATTGAGTGCATATAAAGTGACTTCTTTTGTGATTGGGTTACTACCTCACTAAGCATGATATCCTCCAGATATATCCATTTGCCCAAGAATTTCATAAATTCATTGTTTTTAATAGCTGAGTAGTACTCCATTGAAATGTACCACATTTTCTGTATCCATTCCTCTGTTGAGGGACTTCTGGGTTCTGTCCATCTTCTGGCTATTATAAATAAGACTGCTATGAACATAGTGAAGCATGTGTCCTTATTACCAGTTGGAACATCTTCTGGGTATATGCCTAGGAGAGGTATTGCCTGATCTTCTGGTAGTACCTTGTCCAGTTGTCTGAGAAACTGCCAGACTGATTTCCAGAGTGGTTGTACCAGCTTGCAATCCCACCAGCAATGGAGGAGTGTTCCTCTTTCTCCACATCCTCTCCAGTATCTACTGTCACCTGAATTTTTGATCCTAGCTATTCTGACTGGTGTGAGGTGAAATCTCAGGGTTGTTTTGATTTGCATTTCCGTGATGATTAAGGATGTTGAACATTTTTTCAAATGCTTCTCAGCCCTTCAGTATTCCTCAGTTGAGAATTATTTGTTTGGCTCTGTACCCCATTTTTAATGGGGTTATTTGAATTTCTGGAGTTCAGGTTCTTAAGCTCTTTGTATTCAATGCAATCCCCATCAAAATTCCAACTCAATTCTTCACTGAGATAGAAAGGGCAATTTGCAAATTCATCTGGAATAACATAAAGCCTAGGATAGCAAAAACTATTCTCTTTTTTTTTTTTTTTTTTTTTTTTTTGGTTTTTCGAGACAGGGTTTCTCTGTATAGCCCTGGCTGTCCTGGAACTCACTTTGTAGACCAGGCTGGCCTCGAACTCAGAAATTCGCCTGCCTCTGCCTCCCGAGTGCTGGGATTAAAGGCGTGCGCCACCACGCCTGGCCCTCAAAAACTATTCTCAACAATAAAAGAACCTCTGGTGGAATCACCATGCCTGACCTCACACTCTACTACAGAGTAATAGTGATAAAAACTGCATGGTACTGGTACAGAGACAGACAGGTAGATCAATGTAATAAAATTGAAGACCCAGAAATGAACCAAAACAACTTTGGTCACCTTATCTTTGACAAGGGAGCTAAAACCATCTGGTGGAAAAAAATACAGCATTTTAAACAAATGGTGCTGGCACTACTGGTGGTCAACATGTAGAAGAATGCAAATTGAACCATTCTTATCTCATTGTACAAAGCTCAAGTCTAAGTGGATCAAAGACCTCTACATAAAACCAGAGACACTAAAATTTATAGAGGAGAAAGTGGAAAAAAGCCTCAAAGATATGGGGACAGGGGTAAAATTCCTAAACAGAACAGCAATGGCCTGTGCTGTAAGATCACAAATCGACAAACGGGACCTCATAAAATTGCAAATCTTCTGTAGGGCAAAAGATACTGTCAATAAGACAAAAAGCCACCAATGGATTTGGAAAGAATTTTTCCCAATCCTAAATCTGATAGGGGGCTAATATGTAAGCTACTTTTAGAGTCAGGATAGTAGGGTATATGGAAGTGGAGGCCAGCTAGCTACTAACTAAGGATCTATCATTGAGAGAGCTGTTAACATATCTCTAGTTGTGTTCGTTCTAAAGGGCACTCTCAGCCCTTGACGCTGTGTGTGACATGAATGTGTGAGCATGAATGCTAATATCATGGGGTGGAAGCTCTCTGATCTTTCCATATAGGAAAGATGCAGCCACTCCTGCCTCTAAGCCTTGCACTCCTTAGATGAGGGGAGGTGATAGGGGGAGAAGGATTAAGAGCATAGTTGGTGCATTGGAAAAAATAAACTGGCATCATCTGCTTTTAGAGCCAGCTTGTGTATCAGAAAGAAAACCTGGATCCCAAGGTTCTGTTTCTTCAGCCATCTGAGGAGTTAGCCATCGCTGCTAGTTATGGGATAGTAATTTTTTTCTAAAACTGAAGTGAATTACTAGTAGATACACTTGGTTGGAAATCTAAAGCCAATGTCTTTAGCTATCTTATGAAAAAACACAGGGTAAAGGTTTATTCACCTACTTATTTACCTTTGCCCTTCTATAGCAGGGCTAGTTAAAATCATGAATCTCCCTTCCTAAGACAAGCAGCTCCAGACCAAGATATGGACAGGGAAATAATGATGGGGCTCTTCAGAATCACTCGACTAATAAAATCACTGGTAGACTGATACAGTATCCCATGCCATGGCCATGGTGAGTTTAAAATGTCTAGAAGAGAGGTGAAAATGGACCACATATGTGAAAACTTAAGACTTTCCGTTGTGACATTTTTCCAAGAAGGCAAGGACAGGTCTGGTGAACGAATGACTGCTATTCCTATCATTTGTTTTTAATCATTTCTTCAATACCTTCAAAGTTTGGGCGTCTTCCTGTCTTCAACCTCTTTTACACAAGGCCCATTTTCATAGACAAGGTTTTAGAGTTTTATGAACAACAAAATAACATATTATAGTGTGCATTTCAGCTTTCCTGAGAGTGACAAGATCTTTCATATGCCCCAGTGCAGATACCAACCACAACTGTCACTTAGACATGGGCTTTATGCTTTCTTGGAATACAGACAGGTCTTGTCACTTTTCAGAAAATGTTACCCTCTTGAGGATATGGATAGGTATCAGGAGCTGTAATTGAATCATACTTTATTCTAGAATAGAAGAAGTTGAGAACATAGATCTTTAGACAAAAGAATAAACTTCACTCTATCTGTAATTTTATGCTACTAGTAGGCATAGGGAGGTCTGCTCATGACTAAAAGAATTTGAACTACAGCTGGAAGGTGGTGGAAAAGCTTATTCATCTAATATGGTGGTTCTCAACCTTCTTAATGCTGTGACCTTTTAATGTAGTTCCTCATGTTGTGGTTATGTACAATCATAGTCTTATTTTTGTTGCTACTTCATAACTACATTTTCTACTGTTATGAATCATAATATAAATACCTAATATGCAGATGGTCTTATGTGATCCCTGAGAATGGGTTGTTTGACCTCCCAAGAGGGTTGTATGGACATAGGTTGAGAATCATTGTTTTAATACTATGCATTTATTAATGAATCTATCCATTAACCAGCTACATGTGAAATGTCTACTCTGTATTATGTTCTCCACTAGTAATGGGCATGGAACACAGAGAAAAATAAGACATAAATCTCCAGGACCTATAGGTAATTGGAGGAAAGCAACAGGATTACATGAAATCAAAGAAAAGTACTATATAACCTATGGTACTGGGCACTTGGAAGGAGGCTGTAGGGCTTTTTCTTCTGGAGCACGAGGCAAGAATTCTCCAAGTAAATGGTTGAGCGAGTTGTGAAGAGCAGGTTCTGATGTGGCCACTGAGATAAGAATATCTCAAGCAAAGGAGAAAAGATCATTGGATAAAATTTACTATGGTTTTGGAAGGTAGGAGGAAAGGCAGTAGGGTTTTGATTTGTCTTGTCTGTTAGGCCAGTGTAGGGGAACTCCAGGACAGGCAAGCAGGGGTGGGGGGGGGGTGGGTCAGCAGGGGGAGGGGAAATGGGATGGGGGGTTTTGGAGGGGTACCAGAAAAGGGAATAACATTTGAAATGTAAATAAATAACTAATAAGAAAAAGAAAACCCAGAATAGTAAAAATAAAAAATAAATAAATAAAAAAGATAAGTGTAAGGTTCTGCATCTATTGTCAATTAATTTCGAAGCTAGTGGCCTTTCCTTTCTTCTGCTTTCTGTCCCTCCACATCCTCCTCCTCTTTCTCTTCTTTATCTCCCTTTCCTCCTCTCCTCATTGGGATTTTATACATTTATATTTTAGGTATTCCATTTCCATACTTAAAGTTCATACTTTGTTCTAACTTTCCCATTGCCTTCCCTGACTCTTATACCTAATTCTTGGTGATTATTCTGCAGGAGTCTCTATTTATCTTGACACAGTGCTTCTGTCTTCAGAATCCCAGTTTATGTCTGATAGCATAGCCATATATCACTTAAGCATTGATTTTTATAAAAAGCTCAAGGGCATTATTAAACTTACATGTATCAAAGAAATGAGAGCCAAGATATATGTGCATCCAGGGTCATAATGGAGAAAACAGTATATTCCAGGATGTTTTCATTAGGTTTTTCTGTATCACTGTGCAGCAGAAATCCTTCCATCACAAGGAACCTACCAGTGGGTAGGGGTCTTCTGCAAAGCCTGTGTGGGCTTGCTGCCTCTCATCCTGACACCAGCCGCACTTGATGGTGAGCAGCTCTTATCTTCTGCTGTGACAGGCACCTGCTTGTCTTTAAATTTACCAGCTGTCTCTGTGGATTCACCTTGCTGACTTCATTTTTCACTTGGCTTCTTTTCCATATTAATTGAAACCTATTTTTATACTATGTAGTCTCTAGGCCAAGAAGAAACCCTGTTTCTTGCTTGCTAAAGAATCTTTCTCTGCCTTGGAAGTGAAAGATTTGAGAATATGGGAGAAGTAAAGTTCTATTTTTTTCTCTTCTCATGTCATCCCACTTTTCTCCACCCTAAGCTTCTTTTAGAAGAAGCACTGATCAGCTGGTGGAAGTAGAGACTAGCTGGCTACGAGCCTGAGGATGGATCTATGAAACTGCTATATCTATAGACTATACACTAGCTAGCTACGAGCCTGAGGATGGATCTATGAAACTGCTATATCTATAGACTATACACTAGCTAGCTACGAGCCTGAGGATGGATCTATGAAACTGCTATATCTATAGACTATACACTAGCTAGCTACGAGCCTGAGGATGGATCTATGAAACTGCTATATCTATAGACTATACACTAGCTAGCTACGAGCCTGAGGATGGATTTATGAAACTGCTATATCTTCCCCCTTGTTCTTTCTTTGAGTTTTAATTGGAACTGTGCTTAATGGACCTCCTGGTTCTCAAAGACAGAGTGGATATATTTGCAGCTCATTTTCTCCATGCAGTTTTAACCAAGTATGCCTTCAAACATATCACATAACTAAAAGGGAGAATTAAGCAAGAATGGCAGAACTCTGGCAGCAAGTAGTCCCCTGCTCATGTTTTTCATTGCAAAGCATATAGGATTACCTTATTGTTCCAGATATTAGCTGTGTATATCCAGCATATGCATATTTAAACAGCATAACAAATGTGCTACAGTACAAAGCACCTATATGTCACCAAGGCCCACAAAACTTGTGCTGTGCCAAGGCCTGGAGACATCTTCCCAAGTTTCCCTCCCTCCTGAGGGGCAGATCATCTGTTGCTTTGGATAGGCCAGGCAGCCTAAATTTAATAGCAAACATTCTCTAGCTTTTCAGATTCCATGTATAGAACAGCTTTTATTTGAATGTGGTATCTCCCCACAAAGGAGAAAAATCCCCAACACTACCAGTGTGGTAAACCCCAGACAGGCTGCCTTTAAGTTTTGTCTCACACAATAGTAAAGGACGGAGACTCCAGGTTTCCTTGGCTCACTCTGGAGGATATTATCAACCTCATGCTTCAGGGTTAAGGTTTGGGGCTGGGATATTGTTAGTGTTTTCAACACTTGTAGAAATGTACAGTCTGACAGTCACCATGCCTGTAGATCAAAGGCACAGGGAAGTTATCTACTGCCGGCTGTGCTGTAACTCCAAGCACATTTCTGGTGGGCTGACCCCAAGGTGAGCTGGGGTGAGAGAGTCCTGCAACAGATGGCTGCCTGGGAGTGGGATTGAGTAGAATGGTGTACCAACAGCAAAGCCTCCATTCTTTCTTTCGGGGTTAGCCCTACTAAGTACACCCTTAAATGAAACAGTTGTTCAGAAGTGCTCTCTAACAGTGAGGGGAAGTCGGGAGGGCATATATCAATTTGTATGGAAGGAGGCAGAAGTGAGTTTCTCTATATTGTAATCCTACCAGAGATCAGCAGTCTGACAAGCTCTGAGACTCTGTTCTAGCTGACCTGACCCTTTAGGTCAATTCTTGCTTAAAACATGACCTCTCCCTTTTCTGCAAATCCACCATTCCTCAGGGATGGTACTTTCTCTGTTTTTTTGCTTTGGATACCTGGAGCTTTTGTTCCCAAGGCACAAATGACAGAGTACCCCCTGTCTGCTGCAAGGAACTTTTTGTTGTTTTTCCCTTAGAAAATCATCTTGAGTGAGATAACTGAGAGCCAGAATGACACAGATGATATGTACTCATGTATAAGTAGATATTAGCCATAAGGTATAGGATAACCATGCTACAATACACAGACCCAAAGAACCAGGGTAATAAGGAAGTCCCAAGGGAGAATGTGTGAATTTTACTCAGAAGGGGAAATTAAAGATAGATAGGGAGGGGCAATTGTCTAAGAGAAGTGGTAAGCTGAAGAATGGGGAAGAACCCGGGCGGTAGTGGTGCACACCTTTAATCCCAGCACTTGGGAGGCAGAGGCAGGCGAATTTCTGGGTTCGAGGCCAGCCTGGTCTACAAAGTAAGTCCCAGGACAGCCAGGGCTATACAGAGAAACCAAGAAGAAGAAGAAGAAGAAGAAGAAGAAGAAGAAGAAGAAGAAGAAGAAGAAGAAGAAGAAGAAGAAGAAGAAAAAGAAGAAGAAGAGGAAGAAGAAGAGGAAGAAGAAGAGGAGGAGGAGGAGGAGGAGGAGGAGGAGGAGGAAGAAGAAGAAGAAGAAGAAGAAGAAGAAGAAGAAGAAGAAGAAGAAGAAGAAGAAGAAGAAGAAGAAGAAGAGGAATGAGGGGGTGTGGTATTGAGGATCTATGAAAGTAACCTTAACTGAGATTCCAACCAAAAGGGAATACAGAGACTAAAGTGGCCCATTTCTACATCAATCCCTCCACAAAAACATCAACTCAAAATTTGTCTTGCCTACAAGATGTTCAGGGATAGAAGGAGCAGATACTGAGGGAACAGCCAATGACTGCCCCCATTTGAGACCCATCCCTTTGGAGAGAGCCAATGATACCTTTCTATGTTTGTAGACAAGAACCTAGCATTACTGTCTCCTGAGAGACTTCATCCAGCAACAGATGGAGGCAGATGCAAAGATCCACAGCCAAACATCAGGTGGAGCTCTGGAAATCTTGTGGGAGGGTAGGGAATAGAACTGAGCAAACTGGAAGAGTCAAAGATACCACAGAAAGACCTACAGCATCAACCATCCTAGGGGTCTGGGGGATCACAGAGATGCAGCCATCAACCAGGGAACACGTAGAGGCTAGATATAGGCCCCCCTACATGTTTGTAGTAAATGTTCAGCTTAGTCTTCATATGTGTCCCCAAACAATTGGAGCAGAGGCTGCCTCTGTCTCTGTCCCCTGACATTGCATCCCATTCCCCACTACTTGGTTAGGCCTCAGTGGGAGAGGATATGCCTACTGCTTCTGGAACTGGATGTCCCCCAGTGGAGTGGTACTCAAGGGCTGCTTCTCCTTTTCTGAGGAGAAGAAGAGAGGGTGATGGGAAAAATGTATTTGGGAGGAGAAGAGGGGTGCTGTGATCAGGACGTAAAGTGAATAAAAATTAAATTATAGGAGAGACAAAAAAATAATCTTACCTTTTCTGTTTCCCTTTGGAACATGGCTTCATTCTGTATGACTCATCACTCAATTATTATACCTTAGCTTATGGAAAGAGACTTCTATATTCATACTTTAGAAGAAATAGAAAAGTAATTGAGGAAAGAAGGACTAACCGTTCTTATACAAATAGTGGGAGGGGAGGGGAGGGGAGCAGGGTTGGGGGTGGGTATAGGTGATTTTTGGGATAACACTTGAAATGTAAATGAAGAATTTCTCTAATAAAAATGTTTAAAAAATGATACTGAAACTACAAACATATATTCTGAATCTAATCTTTCTCAGGAGCAATTCAATATGGGTTGTATACATAATCACAAACTATTGCTTGGAATATTAAATTACTCTGACACACATGACCTTCAGTATATCTATGAAGTTAATGTCTGGAAGACACACACACACACACACACACACACACACACACACACACATATCAGGGTCCTGTCAGCAAAATCTTGCTGGCATATTCAATAGTGTCTGGGTTTGGTGGCTGTTGATGGGATGGATCCCTGGGTGGGGCAGTCTCTGGATGGTCCTTCCTTCTGTCCCAGCTCTGAACTTTGTCTCTGTAACTTCCTCCATGGGTGTTTTATTCCCGATTCTAAGCAGGAATAAAATATCTACACTTTGCTCTTCCTTCTTCTTGAGTTTTGTGACACACATACCTTTTAAACATTATATATATTTAAGTAAATATATAAAAATTTAAACACATATATTTCTTCAAAGTGTGTTTTGTGGCCCTTCATTACCCTACTACACTGTTCCTCTTTTATAACCTCTTGTCCAAATTCCTTTCTTCTACATGGTCCATGTAGATTATTTCTACCAGGCACTGGCCACTCAGTAGTCTTTTTGAGTCTGTCACTGAGAGAGATGTGAGCATTTCAAGGATAATTTCTTTACACCTTTTGGGGAAAGATGAACAAACATGGATGGGTGGGTGTATGTGTATGAGAAAAAGTAGATGAACTTTGTTCTCTAGATTCCCACAGAGAAAGCTCACAGTTTAGATGCAGGACACCTCTTCAGGTCTAAAGGTAGAAACCTCTCTAGCTATTGTTCTTGTTCTTTATAACCCATCTATGGCCATCAGAGAGAAAAAAAATCTATACTCTTCAACAATTCGGTTCTAGGTTCACTGATGGCCTGGAGTCTTATTAGTCTCAAACTCTGTAAGACATGAGGTTTACTTCACAAAGTGTTCTCTTCCTCCTCAAGTGATAATACGGGCACCTGTTCTCTGACAATTTCTTTTGGGATACTGTCTTAATCAGAGTTTCTATTCCTGCACAAACAACATGACCAAGAAGCAATTTGGGGAGGAAAGGGTTTATTCGGCATACACTTCCATACTGCTGTTCATCAGTAAAGGAAGTCAGGACTGGAACTCAAGCAGGTCAGGAAGCAGGAGCTGATGCAGAGGCCATGGAGGGATGTTCTTTACTGGCTTGCTTCCCCTGGTTTGCTCAGCCTGCTCTCTTATAGAACCCAAGACTACCAGCTCAGGGATGGTCCCACCCACAAGGAGCCTTCCCTCCTTGATCACTAACTGAGAAAATGCCTTACAGCTGGATCTCATGGAGGCACTTCCCCAACTGAAGCTCCTTTCTCTATGATTATTCCAGCCTGTGTCAAGTTGATACACAAAAGCAGCCAGTACAGGGAGGCTATATAGAAAAAGCAATTTTTTACATTATAAGCACTTATACAGTTAGTAATGTAGAGTAACAGGCCTGAGACATGTCAACAAAAATGGAGATGGCATCAAACTATAGTGGTCAAAGACTAATTGCTGAAAAAGCAACTTTTATCAAGGATTAATTTAATATTTTTATTTTTTTTTATTTTTAATTCATTTTTACACTCCATATTTCATCCTCCTTCCACTCTCCGACTGCTCCACGTAATTTAATCTTAAAAACAATATAAACCAGCAATTCACTCTTTCTCAACTTGACAGTTCACCAGTGGTAACACTGCTAGGTAAAAACATAATCTTTACAACTTGGTGGTCCCAAGCTAATAAAAGAAAGAAAGAAAGAAAGAAAGAAAGAAAGAAAGAAAGAAAGAAAGAAAGAAGAGAAAGAAAGAAAGAAAGAAGAGAAAGAAAGAAAGAAAGAAAGAAAGAAAGAAAGAAAGAAAGAAAGAAAGAAAGAAGAGAAAGAAAGAAAGAAAGAAAGAAAGAAAGAAAGAAAGAAAGAAAGAATTAGAAAGGAAGGAAGGGAGGAAGGAAGGAAAAACTGCACACAGCACAAAACAGACTTTGTTCAGCTGTTTTGTCACAACTGGAACCACCAACGAGGCTTTGCTGAATTAAGCCCCAGTTAGGAGAGAGTATAGGGGGCTTTGGGGATATCACTTGAAATGTAAATGAAAAAAAAATATCTAATAAAAAAAGCACATAGAACCACAAGGGTTATAAAGCAAGTAAAATAAATAAAAAATAATTATAAAAAAAGATTTAGAAATCACCCATGGTCATTTCCCATCTAAACTCTGCACACTTTGCTCCGTCCTAGATCCATGCTGCTGTGCCTATCCCTCAGTCTTGGATTTGTTTATTTCTTCTTTTTAGACTAAAATTCACAAGAAGAGATTGAGTTAGTCCTTCTATGGTGACAGCTGCTTCAGAGTCCACCTGCATTGTATCTCAAGGTATACTTTAAATCATAATAACCATGGTCCGAGAGAATCAGATTAGACCCTAGGGTTTGGGCTTAAGGAAATAAGGTGTAAATAGATGTTTGTCAATGGGGACAGAGAAGAGAAGATGTAAATACTTTTCATTCATTGACCCTAAGCATTCTAAGACCAGGTGGTACAGAATTTCAGTAATAATGGATAAAATCCCAGCCATTCATACATGATGTGGGACTGTGGTCTTATTGACGACAAATTCTCTTATCTTGGTTTATCTCTTTCTTTTGCTATCTGACTAATCTTTGTAGTGTTTCTGCATTTAAAAATATTAAATTAATCCTTGTTTCTGCATGGCTTCTTTTGCCCTAGTCTTTGTGGGAACTGGCTTGCACATCATCTTCACCCATCAGATTAGATAGACCTCCATTATGTTCCCATACTACGTTCTCATACATATCCCACTGTCTCTTTTCATGCAGTACTCTAATTATTAATTTACTCATGTCTTTCTCTTTCTGGTTTACTTATATAGCTCTTGAAGGTAGAGATCACACTATTTTGTGTCTTTAGAACTTAGCTTAATGGCTAACAGAAAATAGAACTCTGAAAAATGGTATATATTTTCTGGATAACCATCTAAAAATAAAAGACCTAGATTTCCTCTGATCAGGGAGAGAACAAATCTATGACACGTTTTAAGTTGTTTTCTGTTTTACTGGGTGGTCTCTTTTGGGTTTAGCTTAATTAAGTCAAGAATGATGTTAACAGATCTTATGAGCTTATAATTATTATCCAATAATTATAGTAATAATTACTACAATATGCTTGGCACAGATATATAACTGCACTATCATAGATGTTCAATGTGTATAATATCATTCATTGAGAGAATAGATGAAGTTGTTTTATATACTGGAAAGCTATGGGAAATATAGACTTGACAACTGGTATTGATGGAAGATGTACTTGAGAGCATATGAAGATTTATTCATTAATCATTTTTATTTGTTTTTACTTGTTATCCCCTATTCTACCAGTCTTCTTGGAAATACCCAAGGGTGGAGCTTTCTTTTTTTAAAAAAAGAAACACTCATTAGCCTTCACTTACACACTTTGCATGCTGAAAGTTTTCCTTTTTTTTTTTTTCTTTGCATGAATCTTTGGCCTATACTCTGAAATCAATATGAGGCTTGCTACTTGTACCATGACCAATGGAAAAGAGTGATTTATTTTATTTTAACTTTTATGTCATCAGATTTTTATTGTTTGGGAATTATTTACATATGTATAATGTGTTTTGATTAAAAACACTCCCCATTCTCATTGCTCCACTCCAACCTCTCTCCTATCCTCCCATGATTTCCCTAACAATTTCATGTGCTCCTTTAAAAAATACTGAGTTTTCTCAGTGTGCCCTGTATGTGCATTGGTGTAGAGCCATCTCCTGGAGCACATGAAATCTCTCAAGGGCCACATGCTTGAAAAAAACTGACTCTCCCCTTTCCAACAACTATTAATTGCTAAAATGCTCCTCAGCTAGGCATTAAACTTCATGAGCCTCTCTCCTCTGTCCATCCTGGAATTTTGTATGTCTTAATCTTGTGCAGGTTTTCTGTATGCAATGATAGCTCTGTGCGTTCACATATGTGATAGCCCTGTCACATTCAGGAAATAATATCTTGCTGCAGCCAGCCACTCTGCTAGCTGTTATATTCTTTCTCCCCTCTCTTGTGAAATGATCCCTGAGCCTTGCAGCTGGGAAGAGGATGTGATGTAGATTCATTTAGAGCCAAGTATTCTTAAGTTTCTTAGTCTCTGCCTGTTGACCAACTGTGGATCATTGTATTGTCATCATATAATGCATCTGATGAGAGTTAAGAAATACTGTGAGTAAAAAAACAAATACTAAGGGGGGATGCATATTATAATAGTCATTTAGCTGAGTCATCAAGTTTCCCCTTTTGATCCAAATCACTGATAGCACTAGGCATGAGTTCCATCCTGGAGAATGAACTTTAATTCAGAAACATAGTTAATTACTTCAGTAACACTCATGTCATTATTGCATTGATTAGCATATCTTGCCAAACAGGTCATTCTTGTAGCTTTACTTTTGGATGACAAGATAATTGCCTTTCACTCCCAATAGCACCGTAGCATCATCCAGCACTTTAGAAACTAGCTAGTATGGATGGAGATTTCTGGTCTCTATCAATTTCTTTTCTCCATGTGCCATGAATTAAATTTTTGGTATGTTAACCAGTAGGATCTTGCCGTCAAGTTCTCTAGGGTAATCAAGACCAATGGCAGCAGCCTTTAATGTTTAGGAATAAGAGCCTATGGAACTCCACTTACTAACAACTACAAAAGAGGGAATCCCCTCCCCCGCTCTCTCTTTCTCTCTCTTTCCAACACCCTTCTTAAATGCAAAGTCTTCTCAAATTTCTTTTATTAATGCATATGTGTGTATGAAGTCTCTATAGTATATTTCTTTATGCCATTTTCAAATGTCTTTATTATTAGTTATCCTGCTCTTTACTCTCTAGTATACCCTGTCCCCTCCCCAACCCACTTAAATTTTGCTATTCTATTGCTCACTTTTCCATATTCATACCACTTGCATTCTATTCCCCTCTCTTGAAATTATCTCATGTCCCCTTACACATTTCTTGTTTTCTATGCATAATCCAGTGTAAACACACATTTTTAAAGAGTCAATGCTAGCAGGTCCATATGAGGGAAAATATGACATTTGTCTTTCTGAATCTGTATTACTACTCAAATAATTATTTCTAGTTCCATCCATTTTCTGGAAATTTTCATAATTTCATCTTACTGTAGAGATGACTGATATTCCATTGTGCATATTTGGTAAATATTCATTATGTGTTCATTGGGTGAACAGCTAAGCTGGTTCCATTTCCTGGATATCATGAGGGCAGCAGTGGGCATGGACGCACAGTTGTCTTTACAGGAAGAAACGGGGTCCTTTGGGCACATGTTCAAGAATGGTGTAACAGATGAACACTGTCACTCTATTTCTAGCTTTTGGAGGAACCTCCATACAGATTTCCATATTGGTTATTTCAGTTCATGCTCCTAACAGCAGTAATGAGTGTTATTGTTTCCCCATATCAATACCAGGATTTGTTATTATTTTTAATGTTAGCTATTCTAATAGGAATAAGATGAACCTCAAAGTAATTTTAACTTACACTTCCATGCTGGCTACAGAGAGTGAACATTAAAAATTGTTTTCTTAGCTATTTGTATTTCTTCTTATAGGACCTCTCTTCAGTACCAGGTACCAATACATAACTGAATATTTATTTTCTTGATGTTTGCTTCTTTTAAAATTATCTGTATATTCTATATACTAGCACAATTAGATTTATAACCAGGGCCTATAGAACAATTATAAGAGTTCAAAATTGACTTTAACCCCTTTTTCAACCCCCTAAAATGAAATCAATATTCTCTGCATGTAATACAGAGGTATAACTTTCTACAATGAACAATTCTCAAATGAGTGATGGAAAGTGGGGGCACAGCTCTCTGACTCAGAGGTTCAGGCTAGACAGCTGAGCTCTGAACAACTTAGACTGTGACAGTGAATTCATCTCAGGCAGTGGAGTTGCAGCTAAGGCATGGAGATATGTCTATTATTTGCTTTCCCTCTAAAATGCTGTGAGGGTATGTTGGAACTGCACATACACCCTCTGCTTGTTCTTCCAACTTCAGTTTGGTTGTCAGGATTTCACATTATGATGTAATGCAGCACAACTTGTCCAAAACGATATTAGATTTATTCCATTTGTTAAAAGGAAGATAACACTAGTATGTGGCCCTTCTGGCAAAATCTCAAGTCTTTCATTCTAGGCATGGCTTCAATCACCTGTTGCTAAGATACTGTAAAAAATATTATCTGTTTTTAAATGTTTCCTTTTAATTGAATAAACTGTTGCTTTGAAATATCAGTGCAAAGGTTAAAGAGGTCTTTGAAATTGCATATATAAATTTTATTAATTGGCAGAGCTATCTATGTGGACTCTGAATGCAGCAGCTGCTGTAGTAATGGAATCCTGGTGGAGCTTTAAAGGATGTAGCATTGATATTATGTAGCACAACTGGTAGAAACAGCTGGTGAATTACTACTGGTTAAAAATGCGGTTACTGTCATTGATTTTAATGTATTAAAGCCATGAGGGTTAATATGGATATAGAACTAGGATCCTGGTTACCAATACAGCACCAGAGTGTCAGGAAGGAAGTACTGCCTCAGCACCTTATAAGCCAAAATATTAATATTTCTGTGAAAATGTTTTAGTATCCAAACTAATATTTCATATCAACTTTTGTCCCACTCTACAGCCAAATGGATTTGTTCAAACCTTTGAAGAGACTTGAGTTTTAAGGTAATTTCGGTCTGTCTGGCATTGCAAGAAAGTTAACTGTGGACCAAGAAAAGGTAGAACATCAATGTGTCCAAATTCAGACTAATTTCAGGATCAATGTAGATACTAATGAGTGGCTCCTGTAGTAGCAACTTTGGGAATGCTGTGCATCGAAGTGGGTTGCGAAAGCTTCATGGAACAGATTAAAATATAACCTCATAAAAATTAGTTATAATCAACATTGGCCAGCAGATTCCAGAATATAGAATCAAAGGGACAAATATGAATTGAGAGACTATCTAACATAGGTCCTAAATGCAGTCATTTCTCTTCCTATATAGTATGATCACACTAGTCCAGGTCTCTACAACCCCATATAATCTCTACTGGTCTTCCTAATGCACTTCTATCTCATTACCTGATTATTGGTCTTTTTCACTGTCTCCACTACAGGTTTCCAGATTATGAATCTGACCTTGAAAGCCACCACTGAAACACCTTAATAGGAAGGATCTTCAGGAGTTGGAAGACAGGCAAGTATATGATCAAAATTCACTGCACACACACAAAAATGAAGGAAACAAAACAAAAACAAAACAAAACAAAACAAATAAACAGAAACATTTCAATTTCCTGAGTGTTGAGAGTTGCTAGGCATGGGCCTTGTTTGTATGCTAGTGTACACAATTTGCTTTATGTTTCTCCTTCAGGAGATGTCCTCCCAGACAAGGTTATTGGGGAATGTCCTCTTTGCCAAGGTTAATGACACCATGATAATCAGAGATAGCAGGATTTTATTAGGTGATGGTGTGTCTCAGCAAAATGGTAAACACTGTGACCTTCAGGAGAGCCCTTAAGGTTGTGAAAAAGAATGCTGAAAATATGAGATCAAGAATATATAATTTCTTTAAGTGCTTGTGTGTCCATTCATTCTGTTGAGAATTCTCCGTTTAACTCTGTATCTCAATTTTTAATTGGGTTACTTGTTTTGTCCTCTAAAGAGTCCCAGAGATCTGAGATGTGGGAGGCTTCCATGACTCAATAGGGGTGACCTTTGCTCAAATGCCCAATAGTGGAGAGATGGAACCTGAAGAGACCACCTTTGTTTTGGGGACAAGGCCCCCAGTGGAGGGATAGAATCACCAACCCACCTTCAAAATTTTTGATCCAGAATTGTTCCTGTCTAAAAGAAGTATGCGGACAAAGGTGGAGTAGAGGCAAAAGGATAGGTCGTCTCTTGACTGGCCCAACTTGGGATCTATCTCATGGGTGGGCACCAAACCCTGACACTATTTCTGATGATATGTTACACTTACAGACAGGAGCCTAGCATGGCTGGTCTATGAGAGGCTCTCCCAGCAGCTGACTGGGACAGATGCAGATACTTACAGCCAAACATTGGACTAAGGTAACAGACCTTAATGGAAGATTTAGGGAAAGGATCAAAGGAGCTAAAGAGGATGGCAACCCCTTAGGAAGACCAATAGTGTCAACTAACTCTGACTCCTTGGAACTCCCAGAGACTAAGCTTTGCAATTTTATGAGGTCCCATTTTTGATTCTTGATCTTACAGCCATTCATGTTCTGTTCAGAAATTTCTTTCCCCTGTGGCCATATCTTTGAGGCACTTCCCCACTTTTAGTCTATATGTTGCAGTGCCTCTGGTTCTATGTGGAGGTCTTTGATCCACTTAGACTTGAGCTTTGTACAAGGAGATAAGAATGGATCAGTTCTTATTCTTCTACATGTAAACCACCAATTGTGCCAGCACCATTTGTTAAAAATGCTGTCCTTTTTCCACTGGATGGTTCTAGCTCCTTTGTCAAAGATCAAATGACCATAGGAGTGTGGGTTCATTTCTGGGTCTTCAATTCTACTCCATTGATCTACCTGTCTGTTGCTGTACCAGTACCATGCAGTTTTTATCACAATTGCTCTGTAGTATAGCTAAAGCTATCTTCTGAAAGGCTCTGCCAGTGCTTGACAAACACAGAAGTGGATGCTCACAGCCATCCATTGGACTGAGCACAGGGTCCCCAATGACGGAGCTAGAGAAAGTACCGAAGGAGCTAAAGGAGTTTGCCCCATAGGAGGAAAAATAATATGAACTAACCAGTACCCCCAGAGCTCCCTGGGGCTAAACTACCAATCAAAGAAAACACAAGGTGGGACTCATGTCTCTAGCTGCATATGCAGCAGAGGATGGCCTAGTTGGCCATCAATGGGAGGAGAGTCCCTTAGTCCTGTGAAGATTCTATGCATCAGTATAGTGGAATGCCAGGGCCTGGAAGCAGGACTGGGTGGGTTGGGGAGCAGAAGGAGAGGGAAGGAGATTTTCTGAAGGGAAACGAGGAAAGAGGATAACATTTGAAATGTAAATAAAGAAAATATCTAATAAAAGAATAAAAAAGAGAAGAGAAGAGAAGAGAAGAGAAGAGAAGAGAAGAGAAGAGAAGAGAGGAGAGGAGAGGAGAGGAGAGGAGAGGAGAGGAGAGGAGAGNAGAAGAGAAGAGAAGAGAAGAGAAGAGAAGAGAAGAGAAGAGAAGAGAAGAGAAGGCTTAGTAGGCCTATGTGCCCTGCATTTTAAATCTTTCTCTCTCTCTCTCTCTCTCTCTCTCTCTCTCTCTCTCTCTCTCTTCTTTTCTTTTTTTTGACTATGGGAGATTTTCATTTATTTTTTATTTATATGAACAAAACTTTCATGATTTGTATTAGAAAAACATTTAATAAATTCCATAAAGGACACAGATCTCAGCAATCTGCATGTTTATTATGCTTGAGGTCCTAGGTTCAGTCTGTGAACTATAAGCAATTATAATATATTATATCTAATATTTTTAATTACTTACTTTTTATTAGATATTTTCTTCATTTATATTTCAAATGCTATCCCGAAAGTTCCCTATACCCTCCCCCCTCCTGCCCTGCTCCCCAACCCACCCACTCACATCTCCTGGCCCTGGCATTCCCCTGTATTTGGGTATATAATCTTCACAATACCAAGGGCCTCTCCTTTCTTTAAGGAAAAAAAACCCAACCAACCAACCAACCAAACAAACAAACAAACAAACAAAACAAAACAAAACAAAAACAAAACAAAACAAAACAAAAAACAAAAACAAAAACAAAAACGTTCTTTTTGTCTTCTAAGAATCAAGGAGCTAGGGTCATAAAATGTTGATTAATGGGATAATTCAAAAGGAAACCTGGAGTAAATGACTGAATTAATATGTAAATAAAACAGCTTTGGTTTATAAGAGAGAGCAACCCAGTGAGAACTTCTTGGAGAGAGAGAGAGAGAGAGAGAGAGAGAGAGAGAGAGAGAGAGAGAGAGAGGAGAGAGATCTTTTAGAAACTGTTCTAGCAGGATTTTTGACTTGTTCAGAAAATCCAAGAATTTTTTTAAAGCAGCTTTTCTGACATTTGTTGGAAAACCCATGAGTTAGCCAGAGAGCTTTTAGAATTTTTTTTCTAGCATGAAGTTTTCAAGCAGAGAGAACTGTCTCAAACAGAAAGCTAGCTTGAGCAGACTACAAAGCCAAGAGCTATCTCCAGAGGATTGTCTAGGGAGCCATCTTGAACCTACTACAAAGCTGTCAGTTGTACTCATGATCAACTTTGAGTCATCCTTCACTGCTCTCAAACACCCCTTCCTTAGAAAGCCTCTTCAAGCCAAAGATCCTCCTTGGCTCTTACTTCTCACATTATCTGTCACTAAATAATGGACACTATAACATTTCACGTTATCATTCATTCATTCTCACTTTCTACTTCAGACAGTATCACAGGGTTTTCTGTGTCAGAGTGACAAGTCTCATGGAAATATTCTCCTACAGTTTCTACCTTTCCTTAAGGACTTGCCATTATACCCTGAGCTTGCAAAACAAAATTGTCCATTTGTGGATTTTCTCTCCTTTAAACTTCTTAATGTCAAAATCTCCCTCTCAGGATTTAGAACAACTGCTAGGACACACATAGTTTATGTTCAATATATAGAGTCCAAAGAGTCAGAAAACATGAAGAAGCAACACTCACAAAATTCACTTAGAGTTCCAGAGTTTCACTTAAGAGTTTCATTTAGAGCAGCAGTTGTCACAAAATAATAAAAATGAGCATCCTTATCTGGAAATGTTAGATGTATTTCATTAGAGTGGTTGTAGAAACTTAAACTATCTCGATGCCCAAAATATAAACTGCCACTTCTTATCTATAAGGATATACCAAAAGACACAGAAATGTTTTAACCAAAGGGAATGGAATTCCTTACAATGAAGTTGGGTGGAAATGAGATGGCTTTAAGTGGGCTTTTTTTTTCTCCTGTGTATCAAGTAAAATAAAGTAGGGAATGAATGATGTTAACCTTCCTCCACAGAATGATAAGAATTATATAAGGTAAATTAACTTGCCATGATCTTTTAAACGTGATTGTATTATAGATGTATCAATTGAGACTGGGCACCATATAAACTCTTGTTCTCTGAGTTTTGATTGGTTGTGGTTTTCTGTAATGATCTCCATCTGTTGCAAAGAGAAATTTCTTTGCTGAGGGGTGAGAACTACACTTATCTGTGGGTACAAGAATAAATATTTAGAATGTAGTTAAGGATTATGCTGGTTTAGTAAAGTGGTTGTTGTAGATTGACCATCAAGATCTGTGACTTCATTAGCCCTGGGTAAAAATTCCATGAATTTGAGAGAGAGACAGTGATAGAGACAGAGATGTAAAGAGAGACACATGGACAGGCATATATGTTGGGAGGGGGAAAGAAGGCTTCATGGAAGGGGTTGGAAGGAAGAAAGTGAAGAGGTCAGCTCAGAAACTTTGGAAAATTCCACCAGACACCTACCATCCTGGAAGAGAAAGGTCAAAGAGCACAAAGGCACCCCTCCCCTCCTCCCCTCAGGAAAGGAGAAGCTAATTACATTCCTCAGATCATGGGGGGTGGGAGAGGGGGGAGGAGCCACCTGCCAGTAGGGGAGACACAGAGCACTTAAACACATTACCTGACCTTTGGCCACCTACAGACAAAGGAAGTCCTTTCTACCTCATTTCCTAAAGACCAGTCAGTTTAAAAGTCATACTGTTCTGCCAATCACATTGTGCCTAATGGCTACTGCTCAGGAAACTGGCTCTCCAAACAGGTTGCATGGGGACATTCTCTCTCTCCTTTGTGTACAGGGCAACCCCTGCCTGCTGGAACAATAAAATTGCTCTTGCTTTTGCATTGATTTCCCAGCTCTGTTTTATTCACTTGGCAGGGGTGGTCCCTCTGGTAAGTTAAGGCTCACCAGAGTCTTACAAAAGAGAAAGTGGAATTATAAGAAAGACATGTAATTATAATTTCAAAAGACATTAATTTTTGGAAGTGATTGATTTTGGTTAACATTTGCTGATGTACTTACTCCTCTATAGAGGAGATGTTAAGCACAGAGTTCTAAGAGATTTAAATCCAGAGTGGGAGAGTAGATAAAGCAGTCACTCGGGGGACAAAGGTCCCACATGGGAGTGGACATATGTGACTGCTGAAATGTTCTGACAAGTATAATCTATATCAGAGTCACTCATTTATTGGTTCATGCAGAGATTTCAATTTTGAATGTTTAGTATAAAGCTGGCATTGATCCAGTCATAAGAAATTCAGCAAGGAATAACGTCTATGACTGTTTAGAGCTCATGTGATAAAGGATTTAGACTTATAATTCTTCTTTACATTTTTTACCTGTCTTTTACCCAAAGGAATAAAAAAGATGTTAGAATAATAAAGAATATGAACTCGGAAACATTTACCACGGACCCTGAAGAATTCCATGCTATCACCTACCATATACATCTATGAGATTCCCATTTTGAGCTGAAGAGATGATATGAACTTCAGCTGACTGGTAATTTATCTTTGATTTCATTTGGGAGCTCATATTGCTCAGTAGTAAAGGTCTGTATCTGAAGGGATAATATTTGAAATGTAAATAAAGAAAATATCTATTAAAAAATAAAATCTAAAATCTTTAAAAAAAAGTTTTGTATCTATGGTTTTGAAGATGTCTTAAGATGCATTGAGACAAGCGGTCTCAAAGTTTTCATCTTAAAACTATGATTAAAATGGAAGCGATCTGAAGTGTGGAAAGCACTATTTGACAAGTGGACAGTGTGCTTATGGCACGTTGACGCTGTTAGCAGCCACTGCTATCACAGTTTGTTGCTGTTAGAGCATCATCATTGGCAGTGTATGTATGATGGAACCAAACCTTTTGGATTTCCTATAATGAATGTTGTTCTAATCAACATTTTAAATCATTTTCTAGGATTTATCTAGAACCTTACACGCTTGAAGAATCTACTTATTTTTCTGCCTTCAGAAGATGAAGTCTTTGTTTGAGAGCTTGGCACAAAATGGGAAAGGCAAAAACATCTTCTCTTCTCTTTATTTCTACAGAGTAAAGAGTTGCCCTGTTTTCCTGAACTTTTAAAAACAAATAATCTAAGTGCCTGTGATTCTTAGGCTATGATGAAATGTTACTCTCAAGTTCAAGTGCTGAATGCTTGGTCTCCAGTTGGTGAAGATATTTTTCTCTGGTGGAAGCCTTAAGGGACGGGATCGATTAGGAGAAAATTGGTTATATTTGGTCCTTAGTGTCTTTCTTTCTTTTACTCACTCTTGTTTCCTGACTATCACAGAGAAAATAGCTTCCTCCTCCATATATTCTTACAGCTATGATATTTAGCCTTTCTTCAGACCCAATTCAATGGAAACAGGTGATCATGTGCTGAAATCATAATACAAAATATATAATTCCAATTTAAAATGCATTTTTGATGTATTTTGGTCACAGTTCCAGAATACTCAAACAAAAAATACAGATTTATTGAATTTTAAAGTTTGAGAGAACTTTGGACCCAAATTCATGTGGTGGAAGTCAGTAGCCCAAGTTGTACCATAATATTGTCCCAGACTATTACCCCAAATCAAATAATAAGATTGATACTATACTAATAAATGAAAAATAGAAACATGAAATAGTGGTTTGGCGGGGTAAATAAGAATGACTCTGTCTAGTAAGCACAGAATAAAAGGCGTGGCCATGGGTGTCAGTTTTGCTCTCCATCAGATTCCATAAAGTTCACACTGTAACAAGTCACTGACATGGGCACAATGAGAATTTACAGGCACAACCAAAAAGAATATTGTTCTTATACTCCTATCAATAACTCCTACTGTTGATAGGTGAGTGCAAACCAGGATAATTCAGCCTAAAGTGTATTTCTGTTAGAGTGTGTCTACTTCCACAATTGTGTAACTTCAGAGTACAAGTCAGAGAAATTTGAAATGCATTACTTTGCATTGACAAATTGTCACAGTAAGCACTCTTGCTTTGGGGTATCTGGGCATAAACTAATAAGGGCTAATGGTCTATGTGTCCTCTGACTTCCTGTTCCCTTGACCCCAGGCCACTAGAACATTGAGAGTAATAGCGACATACAATTTGGATAACTCAATAAGACTTCTCCCTCCTTCGGAAGAGACAATGTGATTCAAAATGTGTATATTCTTCTTATTTCAGTGAGGAAAGCCCTTGCTGCTTGAGTGTCCAGTGAAGACTAGTGTTCAGATACTCAGTTCCACATAAATACTGGATGATTTTGTTGCTTATGTATAATTCCACTGCATGGGAGCAAGGTGGCTACCTAGACTAGTGAAACTGGTGAGCTCTAGGTTCAAACAACAGACCCCATTCTAATAAATAAGTTGCTGAATTATCAAAAAAGACATTTGATGTCAAAATCCTGTCTCCATATGCATGAACACACATGTGAGCCCACACATATGCAAACATGCATATTTATAACCGTACTAATCACATTCATAATAAATACACACATACATACATACCACATGTACACACATGTATATATATATATGCACACCACACATGTAATATATGTATATATATATATATATATATATATATATATATATATATATATATATATATATAGAGAGAGAGAGAGAGAGAGAGAGAGAGA
>LR749498.1:2620689-2668863 GCA_902729485.2 Mus minutoides | reverse complement strand
GCTCCTCCTGTGGTCATCTCATATACCATATGTGGATGGACATTCAACCCCAAAGTGCTGTAGCTCTCATATCTATATCACACTTACCACCCCTCTCAACATCACATTTCAAGATAAAAAAAAATAGTGAAAGTGGAAAAAAAGGATGACATGCAAGCTTTTGAAAAACATAGATTATCCCATTTGACTCACTCAACTCACTGGCTGAAGTTGAGTTGTGTGGCATGTCTTGTCAAATACTTTTTCTGGGTTTTGTGACAAAAATATCATTTGTATGCTGCTCCTAATTCCAAGGCATTCAGTCAGTCATGAAAGAGAAGGCTTGATGATAGGAGCACAATGAATGAATCTGACATCAGATAGTAGAGATGTATGTAGGTGGTCAGATCAACCCTCTCCATTCTCATTCCAGAACTCCAACCCACAGAACCATGCAGCCAACATTCAACATTTAGGGTGGCTTTCTCTTCTCAACTTCATCACTTCATCTAAGATATCTCTCTCTCTCTCTCTCTCTCTCTCTCTCTCTCTCTCTCTCTCTCTCTCTCTCTCCCTCAGAAATGCCCAGAGAACTGTTTTCTAGTTGATCCTAGACTCATATTAACCATGACAGCTGCCAAGGAAAGGCTACAAAGCAAGAGGCTATACTGTATCCACTGCTCCTATGTAATGCTAACTTATCCTTTTGGGCTTGCACCTCAATGTTGAGGTGTCTTGTGTATACAGTGTCAGAGCATCTTGTTGCTCTTTGGGTCCTTTTAGGTCATTTTCTTTAACCAGCAGGATTGGTACCCAACAGGATAAAAACTTTCATAACCTAGTAGATTTTAGAGGGTGGGGACTATGTTTTATTCTTTGAGTTACCACAGAGGTAAAAACATAAATATATCTTACTGTTCTATTAATCTACCTTAAACAACAACCACAGTAACAACAACAATAACAACAACAAATTGCTGGATTCTAGAATGCTAGCGATAGAGTTCTATCTCAGTTGATAGTACGCATGACTACATCTAGTTTGCAATGGAAATAAGAACACATAAAATACTTCACAACTTTAAAGTCCATAATTTTGTAGATGGGATTTTCTTCTGATTAAGTTTTACAAGCCTTATATCACCTACCTCTATATTTTAAGTAATTAGTTTTCCAAAATGTTTATTGACTTCAATTGAGTTTGACTGGAAAAAGAAACAGGACAGAGGCCACTTTAAATAAAGGTTCATAGGAAGTGCACGTCGACTTGCTTTTGTCTTCCATACATGTCTATGAGCCTAAGGTCACAGTCATGTGATGCTCATTGTCAGATACCACTTTCTGGCCTCAGTGAAACATATTATTGATTACCTCAGATGAAAACAGGACTGGGTACCACCTGTGAACGCTTGGAGATCTGGTCTTCATCTAGTAACAATCTGAGGCATACAGATGACAGTTCTGGCAAATGTAAGAGGAGTTACTTTTAGAAAAACTAAGCTGAACTACAGTCCTTTGTGAAGATGAACACCTGATATCTGGAGAATGAGTAGATCTTTATTTGATATGTCTCTGAGAAGATCCTCTGCTCTCCGTAAATGAAGTCTCACTGGCCTCTGCTATCTCTTAGAGGCCATGTCATTGGAACTGAATTTACTGAGATAGTCATGAAAGTTCAACAAGAGCTGTAGGCCACATGGATAGATATATTAATAATAAAAATAAATTTGGAACCAGAAAGCCAAGGAAGTATTATTGAATTAGTTTGTTTGGCACAAAGGTTGTTTGTAACCACTGAAGCATTGTGATTTCAACTTAAAGGAAACTATATTTGCAATAAAAATACCACTGAATTTGTGACTCCCCCAAACAAACACAAATTAAAACTATGTCTTGAAATTTATCTGCTTCCAATGTATTTCCGTAGTGCTGAGATTGTTGAAAGTTCAACTACAGAAATTATTCATTTTCTCGAAACTAGGAGAGCAAGAGTGGAGAAGTAAAGACTATCATGGCTGTTCACAGGCATATAGAGCAGAGAAGAGAGGCCACGCTTACCTCTAGTCAAAATAGCTTGGACATGTCCAGGTGAAATGTCCTGTATATAATTTCAGCAAAGATTCAGATCCCGGTGAGCTTTCCCTCATGCGGAGGCTGAACACTTAGAAATCTGCTTCAACAGAACATTATTGTTCCATTTGTTCAATATGGATTTCTATGAACATGCTCCATGTGCCAAACGCGGCATTCCACATAAAAGTTTCTTTCCCTTTGAAGCAAAAAAGCTCTTCATAATTACTATATAAATGTGACCTGGCAAAACCAGTCTGTCACTTCTTATCATTCCACATTATACAAGAGAGTGCTGGATGAGTTAAAAATTGCATCCAACTGTCGATAAGAATGACGTGAAATAGGAATGTCTTAAGCCAGCAGGGCCGTTACTTATTGTTGATCATGAAAAGTCAGGAGGGAGGCAGGCCAGGGAGAGTGTGATAGACATATGCTATCATCGATGCACTAAGATGCTTTCATCTTTAAGTTCCACTCTCCTCAGCACATGGTATCCGTCCTCAAGATCATGAGATGGCAGCTGGAAGTCTTGATGTCACATCCCTGTTGTACAGAGAGAAGAAAACAGCTAATACAGAGAATCCTGTAATCTCTTAATGGAGTCTGACCCCTAAAATAGATTTTTTTCCCCCGCAAGCTCCAATCAGAGCATTTTCCCCCATTGCATTGACAACTCCTCAATGCAAGTCACTTTGGAAAATATTTCAGATGGTGGTTACATCTTTATGTCATATAATATAGAACATTTGCTACTTAAAAATTAAAAGAAAACTGGATATCTGGATGTAATTGAAGGTCTCTACCACTAGGCTCTGGAATGAAGGCGAGTGTAAGATGAAGACATAGATTTCGCTTCAGAAATATGCTGGCATTTACTACATAATATACACTGTAATGCCAATTGTATGGTGATGGGTGGTCCTAGCAGTTCAGATTCTCAAGGTCATACTTACGAACTCTGACCTTCTGGTAAGACCTTGCTTGCAAGATTACCTTCAGAAGATACAACACAGCTCAATGTGGTATTGGGTGGCTGATCCTATTTGTGTGTTTTGCATTAATATTTTTATTGCTAACAAAATATGGAGACATCTATACCAACAAAAAAGATTTAAGGTTAAAATGTCAAAATGCAAAGGAAAATCATGATTACTATAAGGCATAAAGGTATTCAAAAGGAAGACAAAATAGACTTCACTCAGGCTAGACACAAAAAAGACTACACAGAGAAACATGGAGATGTTTTGATCCTATAGTCTCTTCTCATGGCACAAACAACCAAGGTGTGCTTCAGTGAAGAAAATGAAGAGTTATTGTGCTACCATCTAAAGACTGGTGTCTAAACCTCTCTGAAGCGCTCCCTATGTACTTCTGTTAGCCCATACCTTTCATTGTACAGACGTTGATTTCTGCATGCGATGTACTGAGGTTGCTAGCTGCATTACTCCTTTATTGAAGTCCCATCTTATCTTTCTTTCCCTTTTGATGCACATTAGATTCTACATGATCCATATTTCACCCTGTTCCTTTTCTTTCCCTACTCCATCAGTTCTTTGATAACAGTGAATTACTTTTTATTCTGCACAGAAATGGTGGCTAAATGACACGTAGCACATAACAGGTGCTCAGGAAATATGCCACATTGTGTGCTAACTACATTTTTTATCCTGCTGCTCTCCCAAAGTACTAACTACCACATATATTTATGAGTGCAAAGACATATATACTCTATCTGATGCTCCATGATGGTCTTTAATCTCTGTGAGATCAAGGGTTTCATTGATTTTGTTTACCACTCTTTTCTCAGCACCTGTAACGGAGCCTAGCTTTTAGTAGGTGTACAATTGAAGTTTGCTGATGATGATTTCCTCATTAATTCAGAGTCAGTGACTCAGGGAAAACCTCTGGCCAGGAAGTGTGGGATCAAATACCCATTTAGCATTTTGAGCCCTTGAATTCAAAGCCTCTGGCTTTGTATTAGTATGTGACTCAGAAACTTATAGGACTTGTGGTAGATTATCTGGAACTAACAATTTTTCCATGTTCCATATGTTTTCAAACAAACAAAAAAATAAAATGGCACCTCAGAGCTACAAAATCATTTCTGTATGATTGACAGCATTAGCATTTTAAATAGTTGTATATTGATGTGCACACTGCAGGCATTAGCTTAATGCATATTAATTTCTTTGTGGGCCTTCTCCATTACAACACTCCCATCCTTGTAATAAGCCAACAATTCCTTACAGGCAGGAGTAAGATGAGAGCCTTTGCTTTATTTAAGTGCCTCACTTGGAATACTGCTTATTGGACATTTGGCCCAGGACATCCTAGAAGATGGTGAAAATTCTGATAGAAACTGACAAATATTCTGATGAATTTGAAAGCCTAAACTGTATTAGGCACTTGCCTAATATCAAAACTCATTTTGACCAAAGGCAACAACAATTGCTTCACACAGATTAAGAGAAAATTCCTACTGCTGAAAGCACTACATACTTATGGTAGAATACTTAGAAGATTAAAGCTGAATCTAACATGAATCCCTTCCTGCCTGGTAGCACCCTAAGGTGGTTATGCTCATATATTCTGGTACCATGATTGTAGTGTCAGTAGGTTCCATGCAAGTTGACAAAGAAAGGAAGTAACTATTAGTATTACGCAGCTATAAATTTTATGAACCATGACAATGGCCAGTACAGTAAGATATCCATAAAGGTGTAATGGTGGTTCCCATGTTGGTAATCCAACATTAAACAGTAAGCCCTAGCCAGGCTGTGGTGGCACACACCTTTAATCCCAGCACTTGGGATGCAGAGGCAGGCAGATTTCTGAGTTTGAGGCCAGCCTGGTCTACAGAGTGAGTTCCAGAACAGCTAGGGCTATAAAGAGAAACCCTGTCTTGAAAAAGCAAAACAAAAAACAAAAAACAATAAAACAAAACAAAAACCCATCAACAAAGCAAAACAGTAAGCCCTGAAATCATATACAAACAAGCAGTATTAAATAGACACAATGAGGTGTGTGAGTGAGTGTGTAAGTGTGTGAGTATGTGTGAGTGAGTGAGTGTGCGAGTGAGTCAGTGAGTGAGTGAGTGAGTCAGTGAGTGAGAGAGTGTGTGAGTGAGTGAGTGAGTGAGAGAGTGAGTGTGTGAGTGAGTGAGTGAGTGAGTGTGTGATTGAGTGAGTGAGTCAGTGAGTGTGTGAGTGAGTCAGTGAGTGAGTCAGTGAGTGAGTGAGAGAGAGTGTGTGAGTGAGTCAGTGAGTGAGTGAGTGTGTGAGTCGGTGAGTGTGTGAGTGAGTGAGTGAGTGTGTGAGTGAGTGTGTGAGTGAGTGAGTGAGTGAGTGTGTGAGTGAGTGAGTGAGTGAGAGTGAGTGAGTGAGTGTGTGAGTGAGTCAGTGAGTGAGTGAGTCAGTGAGTGTGTCAGTGAGTGTGTCAGTGAGTCAGTGAGTGAGTGAGTCAGTGAGTGAATGGGTGAGTGAGTGAGTGAGTGAGTCAGTGAGTGAGTGAGTGAGTGACAGGGGGAGGAGCAGAGGAGCGTAGGGAGAAAGCGAATAATCAAAGAAAAAGAGGGAGTGAGAACAGGTTGGAGGAGTTGAAGGAGGGAGCAGTGCCTTGCAGAGTGCAGGGCTGAGTCTTGAAAGGAAAGGATAAAGGTGCTATAGTTATATTTTAGTTAAAATTTGCAAAAAGCTTTAAAAGATATTAACAAAAATGTATATTGACCAACTAAATAGGTCAAACAAATGTCCCCACTAGTTATGAGTTTAGGTTGGAGAAGAGAATCCTTAAACTCCTGATGAGAATCAGCTTGGTGACACTGGAGAAAACACATTGGTCCTGTGGTATGGGAACAGTCATTTCACAGGCCAGTGCTTTATGGTTTAGATCTTTATGGGAAAGAGAGCCTGTCTCAGTCTATAGTACAGGAAAAGAGACATGAGAACTTGGATGTGAGCAGCTTGTGCTAGAAGAGACTAGCTTCAAGGCCGTGCTACCTTCTCTCCTCATATGTGAATGAAGATGGAGTAAATCAGCAAAGAGAAGGACCAAATCTCTGAGGTGGAGGGCAGCCTTCTGCTGTGTGTGCAGGAAGCCCGTGAGCTCCAGGCAGCAGCGATCAAACTTAATGTGATCAGGCCAAGACTCTGTTAGCTTTGGATGGGATTTGACTCCTGTGTCGTCATTTGTTAAATTCACCTTTCTCATTTCATGCAACTTACTTTTATCACAACCACGTCGTGACAAACCCAGCAATTCTTTTGAAATGTCCATCTTTTCCTTAAGCATAGCTTTGTAAACTTCTAATCGTATTTGTTTGTTTTAATTGAACAAATATGTTCTATGTCATGGGTACAAGTGATGGCTCCTAATTGGATTCATGCTAGCTCGGCTTGTAGTTACAGAGGATGGGTTTCTCTGGTTCTGGCTGGGCTTGTGGAGGGGGAGATAACTTTAAAGCTTGATTAAAGCACGTTTCTCTAATGTCAGGGTTCCCTCTGAAGAAGCGGGTGTAATCTGTAGGGAACAATGGAGACTTGCTCAACTTTAAAAAGTCAGAACAGAAGTTAAAAAAAACAACCCTCTGTCCAATTTTCAACAGGATTGTATAATGTTCAAAAAATGAAAAAAATCCCCCCCACTGTAACCGCAGGAAGCCAAGCATTAAAGTCAGAAAAAGAGAGAGGCCCCCAACTCCACCCCCAGAATGCATTGCACCATATTGTTTTCCTTTCGTGCTTGCCGATAGTTTCATTTTCTGTACGTTAAAAAGGAAAAAAAAAAAAGACTTAAGAAAATATTCGTTAGCGGTTTCTGTCTAAATCTCATCATCTAATTATTTTCATAGTGAACACTTGAAATGGCAGAAGCAATTCTGCCAAGAGCCCTCTCTCCCTGGATTCCAGGAGATGTTTCACAATAATTAGAAACCCCAATGGGTCTCTTAAGAACCCTTAAAGGGTTCCATATGCAGACTCCCATATGAAGTGGGACAATGTGTAGTTCTTCATTTTCCACAATAGGGCTTGACAAGTCTTAATGTATATTATTACATTAAATGAGATGCACATTGGTCGGTCAGACTGCTGGGTAGCTGGTCATAATTCACTGAGAAATGCAAGCCAACCCAGTAACCTCATTATTTCCTCCTTCCTCATCACATGTACTCACTAGTGCACACATATTCACAAAACAGTCACATACACACACACCACACTACACACACACACACACACACACACACACACACACACACACGCACATGCACACTGACAGAGTACTATTAATCACTTTGTAAATATCCAAGTTCTCATTGGCTGTTTGTTCCTTGAGTGTGAATTAATAGAGTGTGGTTTACTCGAGTTTCAAAGTTAGATTTAACACATCTCAAGCAACAAACACCTAGGCTAAACCAGGCATCATTCAAGGGCTACATACCACCCACTTTCCATTGAACAAGTAGAGAAGACCTTTATTTGATGTTTGGGCAGAGAGATACACTTGACCTTCAATAAGCTAAATAATCAAAGCATCTTCTACTTAAAAGACATGATATAACTAGATCTTGAAATTCTGTTACTCATCTATGAGATCTGTGTAGGTAACAGGAAATGGTCATATCATTTTGTAAGGTTCCTTTTTGACTGTCTATTGCAGATCATTAAGGGATGTTTACCTATTTTACATTAACTAGGAAGATCCAATTTGATACACTTTTGTTAATAGGAGTATTCTGTCTTTTTTTTTTTTTTTTATAAGTTATGTGTAGTCCTTGGGTAGATAACGAGTCCATAGTTTATTGTTCTCTGATGAGATTTCTGGAGAGTGATCTTTGATACTTTGTAAACAAATGATACATATAGACCTCCAGTGTGAATAAGAAAACCAATGCAGTTTCTTTTCTTGAAAAGTTTATGTTCTCAGTAGACTAGACACCTATATTTCACACTTCAAAAATATGGAATAATAGTTCAGAGGTATTGCCTCTTAATTGCTCGTATTACCAGCATTTCTTTCTCCATTCTTCCTCTTATGACCCTGCTTTTGCCATTTTTATCCTAGTAAAATGACTAGCCCATGGTCTTTGAACTTACTGAGGAGAAATAAGGAGTGAGCTATGAGACAAGAATAGCTGGTGCATTATCATTACCATAAATCACTTTTAAAAGTTCCCAAATAACTTAAGACTTTTAAATGAAATATGTCCAATATGCAACATTGATGCATAGTTATGTTTTTCTCTCTGCAACTACGTTTTCAAAATAAATATTGTGTGTTTCCAGAGGCAATAAGCACAATACTCATTTAAAAACACTGGGATAGAATTTCCTCACACTACAAAGAAAGCAATAACTAACTTGCTTGATTCCCCAGGTACTTAAATTATCTTTACTATGTTATAGGAACATGACACAGATTTAAAAATCCAAACCAGAAAACACATGATTAACACTTCTGTTACTTTTCTATATTAGAAAGTCAATAATTGGAGACAATAGGTATTTGACTTTTCCTAGCTCTTGAGGCTTTTAAAAAAAAAATCTTAGATTTAAATTTTCATCTAGTAACTCATACATTATTCTACAGATTGTAATTTACTGAATATTCACTGACTTATCACTTCTCTTCTCTTATAATTATCACAGAAATGTTACTTAAGAGTAAAGAAAGAAAAATACTGTATGGTCTTGTGTGCATATAAAAGTTCATGAAATTGAAATCAAAAATAGAGTTAGCATGGTACTCATTAAGGCTAGGGCAGTAGTTTTCAAGATACTTGATGTTGTGACCCTCTAATACAGTTCTTCATGCTGTGGTGATCCCAACTATAAAGCCATTCTCATTGCTACTTCATAACTAATTTTGCTACTGTTATGCATCACAATCATAATGTAAATATTTGTTTTGTGATGATCTTAGGGAAACAGCACAAAAGAGTTATTTAACCCCCCCCAAAGAGTCACAACACACAGGTTGACAACTACTGGGTTAGGAAGTATGGAGAAAAATTTAAAAATATTAGATTCTTCTCTAGGGCATATAATTTAGCCAGGGTCAGATTGGCATAATACTCTTATTCTACTGAATAGACCCAGTATTAAGCTGCCTGCTGAGTTTCTATCTTGATAGCTATAGATCTGTGCATCTCTCAGTCTTCATCAAAGGGACTTCTTTTTTTGAAGTATTTGGTTATTAATACAGAGAACCACAACTGGCCAACATGTAGAGACAGACTGTCCCTAGCTCATTATGAGTCTCTGTGTTAATTACCATCTATTGTAAATAGAAACTTCTCTAATTAGGGTTGAGAGATGCATTAATCTATGAGTATAAGAGTAAAGCTTTAGGAGTCAGTTTAGAACGTGTCTATTTATAAGAATACTGCTAGTAAGTACTCCCTTATGGCCTCTGACCCATCTAATCACAGGTTCTTGGCAGAATACCGGTACAGCTATTAAATAAAGCAGAAAGTGAGTAATTGGTGACCCCTATGATGTTTGTGCCACCGTAGAACTATTGGACATGTCCATTTCCAATGGTTTGCATCTGGATAGACTGATAATTATGCCTCTCCTCTTGCAGCATGCATGCTACCTTCCAGTATTGTAAAACCTAGCCAGCAAGGATGAACATACCCAGCACTACCATGTTTATTTCTTCAAGGTCTATGATTCAATTATGGGATGTCTTTGGCAAAGGGGTCTTAGTCCTTGAGTGTAACAAAGAGCATCGGCAGTAGCCTGTAATATTTGCAGCCTTTAGGACCTTACTTGTCAGTCTCTCTAATTGTACTCATCCCATTTATGTACAAGATTTAGTGTATAAGAGAAGGCAAAACTAGATCTAATGTGTGTCTATAGCAACACTGTATTTTCTGGAAACAACCGTCCTATTGTACATTGAACTTACAGAAGCTGTAATTCTTGTACAAGATCCAGGCAGTCCAAATCCTAGCATGGAGGAAGAAGAGGCTCATGATGTCTTTCACCTAACTGAGGAGCTGTTGACTATTGGTGCCTGTTGAGGGTGGAGTACCAGTTTTCATCTAGGATGTGGTCCCTGATATGGTATCTATATTGAATAGAAACCCTGCACCTAGGCACATACTGACAGCACTAAGTGGACTCAGTGAGTTTTTCAAAAGAGCACATGGCATTTGGAAGAAAAAATTGTAGGGTGATAGAGCAGGAAATTAAGGGAATGATGGGTGAATTGGATTAAATCATATATGCATATATGAAATCCTCAAGAAAAATAAATGTAAAATGTAAGTTAAAGCTTATAAACTTTTAGTTATAAAATGAATATATCCAAAGGATCTATATACCCTCAGTAATGCAGTTGTCTATACAGAATTATATATTTTTGATTTAGTGTTCTCACCAAGGACAGAAGACAAAGATAACAAGGTAGTGTGAAAGACTCGAGACTAGGAAATAATAATAATTCACAAATTATGTGCTAGTAAATTATCATATATTGATAAGGTAAATTAATCCAGTTATGTTTGTCAATTATACTTTATGTAAAAATATTTTTTAAAAGTGTAAATAGAAATAATTTGAAGGAGGCAGGGATGGGAGAGTTTAAAGAGACAAGAACAAAAATTAGTTATTGGTTATCAGAGGAAAAAGGAAAGAATGAAGATACAGAAGATAAATTTTGATGCACATATCAACCTACCACTTGGAGGGACAGAGAAGAAGAGACCCTATCTAGGTCTCTGATTAGCACTAAGGATGTGTCAAAAGCATCAAAATTCCTCTAAGGCAGTTCTCAACCTTCCTTATGCTATAACACTTTAATACAGTTCCTCATGTTGTGGTGTCCCATAACCATAAAATCATTTCATTGCTACTTCACAACTGTCATGAAATGTAATGTGAATATCTGATATGCAGGATATCTGATATATGATACCCAAAGGAGTCACGGCCCATAGACTGAGAATCACTGCCCTAAAGGACCAAAAATAATACAATAGAAAGGTTTGATGAAGTGAGTTTACAGAGGTAAGATAAATCTCCCAAGAGAATTATTCATGAACAGCCAAATACCTAAGCCTGTGCTCACTTCTTTCTCACACACCATAAACAATAGAGTTTGGGAAGGAAATCTGATTGCAATTTTGAACACCAGCTGCTCATATTTAACAGAGTGTTGTTTTCAGGGTGGTCACATCAAATGACCAGTAGTGACTCCTACTTGACTATTTGGAGATCTGGAAATCAGTGGTGACAAGATAATCTCCTGAGTAGCCAAAAACCAGAATCCTGCCTGGCATGACAGAAAGACAAATGTGGTATCAAAATCAGTTGGTTCTCACCTCTTGAATATAACCATATGAAGCAAAAATAATTTGTTTTTGTGATAGCCATACTAAACAACTATTAATTGAAGTTTTTAAATAAATGTGCACCATGTCCAACATATGTAGCCATGATTCTAATATCCTTGCATCACTGGGAGACGGGGAAAATGAGATATATTTCATCAAAATTCTAAGCAGTACTTGAGAATATATGAGACTTGCACGTACATGCCCTAGGTTGCGAACTCACTGTGGACCAGTGTTTTGGGACAGTGCTAGCTAGTGATCCAGCCCACCAGTATTTGCAAAGATAAAGTATGAGAAGTAGGAATCTGGACTTAGAAGCATCAAATTGCAACTTGACAGAGTGCTTTAATGTCTGTGGAATTTTTTTGTCTCTGTTTCCTGGCTTTCTGACTAATATATTTGTATTGCATTTTAAGAAAATTTGATTAGAGATGAATTAGTGAACAAAACAAACAACAAAACTAGTCCTCCTTCCCGATTCGAGACTGATGGTCCCAATTGAAGAGTTGTAGCAGTCATTGCCATAGACTAAATGTATGACAGAGTTCATTATCCAGACTTTAATCTCAAACTCTTGATAGCACAATGTTTAAAAAAGAGTATTTGGCATAGAATATTAGATCCCAAACACTGTTTTAACAAAACAGAGGTATTCAAAGACAAACATATTTGAATAAAATCATACTCACTCAAAATTTTAGTGTACCTAGACATACTAAAATTTCAAATGTTTTTCATAATAAATAGATTTGTATCAATTTGACGACGTATTTCCAAACTTTGTCGCTTACAGAGTACCTTGAATTGGTAGCTCTTCAGTATCCATCAGTGTATATAGTATACTATTGCTCCTTGGAACATAAATGAGAAAAGTCTTCTTTTTATTCCTGACTACAAGCCCCAGTAAAAAATATCAAAGGACATAAATTTAAAATGTATCAAGATCTAGTATTAAAAGGAAGATATGTACTGTATGCACTGTAAAATCATAGATCATTTGATAGGTTCATTCCATCTCTTGCTATTACCACATAAAACTCCTGTTCTCTTTATCCTTTTTTTTTTTTTCTGACATTCTCCTTACAAATTCTGACTGCCCCACTTTGTAGCAGGTGTGTCCTTCAGATACCCAAGGCAAGCTTGTTGCTCCTTTTCAACTTCACACCTAAGGAGAAATTGTAGGAAATAAGAGATTTTTCAGTTTCTTAACTTTATGACATTTGGACCTCTCTCTATATTTTCAGGCATTTAGTCAAAACCCACGGATTCCAAGTAAAAAGTAGAAGGGTCAATTTCAATGGCAAAATCTTCCTTATATCCTCTTTTAAAAGGACTGTAGCATTTGCCCACATGGCTAGGAGCCATGATCATTGATGTCTGCAGTGGTCCTGATTTGTAGACAGATGTGGATGATTTATAGTAGAACCCAAAATAGGGTTTTATGTAAAGCTTAAATGTTCTGTTTCCCCCAATTTTAAGTGATTATAGAATCACTTTAATTTGCTTAAAACTATTTTTCTTTCTAAAGATATATTTTATTCCAAACTCTATTTCTAAAAAAAACAACCATTCAAACTAGTTGACCTCAAAGAAAGAGGTGGCATTTGGTTTCTGTTCCCAGTGGTGTAAGAAATAATATAAAACATAGATGGTGCAAAAAATTCAACATTCCATGCTCTTTTTTTGGTAATAGTTGTTCTGAAAATAAATCCTTGTTACTTGAGGTTAAAAAAGTATCCCTGACTATCTCAATTTATAACTATTACCTTACTTCATTTCTTTCATAGAAATAATGCACATTTGTTATCGCAATGCCTACTAACTCTACAACTTGTACATTTCAGTTGCACAGTTACTACATGAGAATATAAGCTTACAAAAAGATATGTCTTTCTGTCTCTCCAGGAATAGAGAGAAGAGAACCAGATCATCATTAGCAGGTGCAAAACAGATGTGTATGTAGCATGAACTGACAAGAGTGCTCATAAATGGATCAGGCTTGCTGGTGTTGAGGACACCAAATATCTTCACTTCGAGCAAGTGGCTTCCTATTAATCAAGAGAAGTTCCAGCTTCATCACTACTCATTGAGCTTCTCAAGAGGGAGTGAGTCTCCTGAAGGCCTCATTCTTCAGGTACATGGTGGACTTATAGTTCATTGGCAAGTTTAGTGCTACTGTGGATGCCATTCTTTGACTGAAATTAAACACACATGATACAAACTTCTCAATAAACTGGAGAAATAGGGAAGAAGAGGAATGAGTGAAAGAAGAGGCTGAAGTGGCGCGTGAACATGCACGCGCATGCGCGCGCACACGCACGCACTCGTACACACACACACACACACACACACACACACACACACACACACACACACAGAGAGAGAGAGAGAGAGAGAAAACACTGCCATTAACCGCCAAACAAAATAGATAGCTAAAATTAACCAAAAATATAAGAAAATAAACATTATATATCAGCTCAACAATACTTTTAAAGAGAGAACCTAGAAAACAGCATTTTTATGCCAAATAAAACAAATGAAAAATCATAACTCACCCCTCAGAAAAATAATTAAGAAAGTCAACGTTTATTAGAAGAGCTGGAATCAAGAACTGATATACATTCTCAAGAAGATAATAAGATAAATTATTAAAGAGTAGAAAAACTAACTGTGGTAATAATAAAATAATTGCTTAATAAATTCTAAGAAAAAATATAACATGAATAGAATTATTTTTCAAGTTGTTAGCTTTAAACACATCTATATACAGTAAATGGATTCATCAAGTTGTATAATAATAATGATGATGATAATGATAATAATAATAATAATAATAATAATAATAATAATATTAATTCATTGAGATGCACAGAGAGGGATTAGGCCTGGATGGAGTTAAAGAGTGGACTAAATTCAGTAGTCGTGAAATCCTAAAGCATATTAAAATAAATAAAAGGAAAATTGAATCTTCAGATATGTAAAAGCATAAGACTATTCAAGTCAAAATTAACATCAATGTGATGTCAAGGTAACAAATATATATACACTATCTATTTCATTCTTTTCCTAATATTCCAGAACACACACACATACATAAGGAAGAAACTTTTGAATAACTAAAGCTCATTCATTTTAGAAGATAGAAATCAACTTAGAGTAAAAATTCTCAGCTCCAGTATTGGCTTCATGAATTATAGCAGAAAGCCTTCCAGGCTATATGAGTAAATCAACTTAAATCAAGAGCATTGATATCTAAGTTAGCAGAATCTATGCACACAACAGCAAAACTTTTCTAAGGTTTTAAAAATAGGTCAATAAATAGAAACTACAGCAACATTCTAAGCTGGAATTAACAGTGAAGTACAAAGAAAACAAATCTCATGGGCATTAGCTGGTCTCGCCAGAGAAGTGGTGGGTTGGGAGAAAAGAATAGATCATTTTTTAAACTAACAAAAAAAATACTATTTTAGTTTATAGAAAACAATTTATTTTCTCTGGAAGAATAAAAGAAAGACAGTTAGCATTATCTTACAAAATGCAAGTAACATGCATGGAAAAATATGAAGCAAATAAATTGAGTAATGTTTTCTAGAAAATTCTGTGGAATGCAAGAAATCTACCATAATTTCATTTATGGTTTCTGTTTCCTGTTTTGCTGAAAGGCATTCTCTACCCTGAAATATCGATATTTTCTTAAATGTTTTTTAGTTCAAATATTATATTTTATGTTCTTAAAGCTTAGATCTCTAACCGTATGAAATTTATTTTTACATGGAATCAAATAAGTATCTAACTTAATTTTTTTCTATTGACATGGAGATAAATATGGCAATGTTTTGTATTAGATACATTATTATTTATTTATTGACTTCAAATATCAGTTTACTTTTTCTTCAAAGATATATTAGGGAATAGTTTATGGTATAGGCTAAAGAATATGGGAACACAAGATACTGTCCCATCAAGAAGAAATAAGTCTTTGATCAAACAGAACAAAGAATACCCTTAAGAAAACACATGTATATGACACAAGTCACTCCATTGACACAAGTAATTCCACCGACCAGAAAAACATAGTTATAGCATAATGTTTTTAAATTGAATGAAAATAGATTTCTTTTTCTATGGCTTTTCAAGGAGGAGAAAAAAGGGAAAGGAAAATGGAAAAATGGAAGAATGAAACACTAATGGGAAATAACTGAAAAATCATATATGTTTATTTACTCATGCAGTGTTTTACTTCAAAATTAATCTTTGTTTTGACATCTTTGTATACAACTTTTATTATTTGCTGAAGAAAAATTTGTATTCAGGAAGAGTGTAGAAAATGTTTTGACAAAATCCAACATTCATTCCAAATTAAAAACAAACAAGTAAAAAAAAAAAAAAACAAAAAAAAACAAAAAAAAACCATGCACAGCACACAAGCAGCTGAGTGGGACTTCTCTCCAGCAAAGGACTATGAGACTAACTGATAGATGCTTTCAACCTTGAAGGCATGAGGCTCAAATGCTTTTATCATTTTATGAAGAAAAAGATAACCTGTCCATTCTCATTCTTGCTGAAGAGCTATAGGACATTACTAAAACAAGAGGGGGAAAGTATGAGTTAGAGTTCTTGCTGTTCATAAACATCATATTTGTCTTCATAGAAAGTCTTATAGAGTTTAAAAACAAAGTTCTTCCTTTTAAAAATTTTTTTAAATTAAGGGCAATAGCATTTCAAGGTGAATTTTCTATATCCAGTTATATTCATACATACTTGCAATAAACAATCACAACTTGAACTAAAATATACCATCTAAAGTAGTATCAAAAGATGATATAAAAAGTTATCAAATTCGCAAAGCCGTTGAAGCTATGTTCATTTTAAAACACAAAACTGTTAGTTTAAGACCTAAATTAACAGCAAAACATTCTGTGTTAATGAATAAAGTACAGATCATAAAAATGTCCAGGCGCACGCCTTTAATCCCAGCACTCAGGAGGCAGAGGCAGGCAGATTTCTGAGTTCGAGGCCAGCCTGGTCTACAGAGTGAGTTCCAGGACAGCCAGGGATACAAAAAGAAACCCTGTCTCGAAAACCAAAAGAAAAAAAAAAAAAAAAAAAAAAAAAAAAAAAAAAAAAAAAAAAAAAAAAAAAAAAAAAAAAAAAAAAAAAAAAAAAAAAAAAAAAAAAAAAAAAAACTTTTCTTTTCCTTTTTTTTTTTTTTTTTAAAGAAAAGGAACATTGGATAATAAAACACCTAACATTTCAAGTCTTAGCACAGAGCTGACTCCATGTGTGTTGTATTGACATAGAGGTAGACATATCAACTGAAAAAGGCAAAGACCACCACAGATTTACACATATGTGAACAAGTTATTTTTCACAAAAATGTAAAAGGCGATCAATCAGTACAGGAAACAGATTAGTATATTTTCAGTGAAGGGTGTTTATGAAAAATTTCTCCTGCTTCAATCCTTGTTAAAAAGGCAGAGATCTGATTTTTTAACCATCTTCATTAGTCTTTAGGAATGTTGCCTCTGAAAATCATGTGTAAAAGAATAATTTCATCAAAGTAAACTGGCATATTAATAATTATTGTGTTTTTATACAGTCAGAAAAGATTGACATTAATGATGTATTATTATTTTATATAAAAACAGTGAATTCCTTTTTCTCACACAGTTATTTAATTTATTTTCCTTTAATTGATGAACATCTCTGTGGAATCATAAAATCTTAAATGTATATTATAGCCGTTTATTAAATTTGTTATTACTTATATACCATGCTATTTTTAAATTGCATTATCCAGTTAGTTATTCTCAGTATAGAAAACTTTAAAGAACTATTAAATAACAATATAAAGGTTAATATATATTTACCAAATGTTACTGATTTCTATTAAATGTCTTTCATTAATATAGTAATAGAGGAGCCATAGTTTTCCATCTATTCACTCTGTATAATTAACAATATCATTTTTTACTTTATTTAAGTTGTTAAATTACATTAATAGGCAATTCTATTAATCAAGCTTTGCACTCCTAGATTATATTAAAAATGATTACATTTTTTTTATTATTAGAGAGTTTCTTCAATTACATTTCAAGTGTTATTCCAAAAGTCCCCTATATCCTCCCCCCGCCCTGCTCCTCTACTCTCCCTCTCCCGCTACTTGGCCCTGGCATTCCCCTGTACTGGGGCCTATAAACATTGCTAGACCAAGAGCCTTTCTTCCCGAATAATGGCCAACTAGACCATCTTCTAATACATATACAGCTAGAGACATGAGCTCTGGGGGTTCTGATTAGTTCATATTGTTGTTCCATCTATAGGGTTGCAGACCCTACAACTCTTGGGTACTCTCTCTAGCTCCTACATTGGGGACCCTGTGTACTGCCCTATAGATGATTGTGAGCATCCACTTCTGCGTTTGTCAGGAACTGTCAAAGCTTCCCAGGAGACAGCTATATCAGGGTCCTTTCAGCAATGTCCTGCTGGTGTATGCACTAGTGTCTTTGTTTGGTGGCTGATTATGTGATGGACCACCCGGGTGGGGCACTCTCTGGATGGCCCATCCTTTCATTTCAGCTCCAAACTTTGTCTCTGCACATCCTTCCATGTATATTTTAATCCCTATTCTAGGGAGGAGTGAAGTATCCACGGGTTGGTCTTTCTTGATTTTCTTATGTTTTGGAACTTGTATCTTGGGTATTCTAGGTTTTTGGGCTAATATCCGCTTATCAGTGAGTGCATACTAAGTGACTTCTTTTGTGATTGGGTTACCTCACTCAGGATGATATCTTCTAGATACAGCCATTTACTCAAGAATTTCATAAATTCATTGTTTTTAATAGCTGAGTAGTAGTACATTGTGTAAATGTACCACATTTTCTGTATGCATTCCTCTGTTGAGGGACATCTAGGTTCTTTCCAGCTTCTGGCTATTATAAATAAGGCTGCTATGAACATAGTGGAGCATGTGTCCTTGTTACCAATTGAAATATCTTCTGGGTATATGCCCAGGAGAGGTATTGCTGGATCTTCTAGTAGTACTATGCCCAGTTTTCTGAGAAACCGCCAGATTGATTTCCAGAGTGGTTGTACCAGCTTGCAATCCCAGCAGCAATGAAGGAGTGTTCCTCTTTCTCCACATCCTCGCCAGCATCCGCTGTCACCTGAATTTTTTATCTTAGCCATTCTGACTGGTGTGAGGTGGAATCTCAATGTTGTTTTCATTTGCATTTCTCTGATGATTAAGGATTTCGAACATTTTTTAAGGTGCTTCTCAGCCCTTTGGCCTTCTTCAGTTGAGAATTCTTTGTTTAGCTCTGTACCCCATTTTTTAATGGGGTTATTTGAATTTCTGGAGTTCAGCTTCTTGAGCTCTTTGTAAATATTGGATATTAGCCTCCTATCAGATTTAGGATTGGTAAAAATCCTTTCCCAATCTGTTGGTGGCCTTTTTGTCTTGCTGACTGTGTCTTTTGCCTTACAGAAGCTTTGCAATTTTATAAGGTCCCATTTGTCAATTTGTGATCTTACAGCACAAGCCATTGGTGTTCTGTTTAGGAATTTTATCCCTGTGCCCATATCTTCCAGGGTTTTCCCCACTTTCTCCCCTGTGAATTTCAGTGTCTCTGGTTTAATGTGGAGGTCTTTGATCCACTTAGACTTGAGCTTTGTACAAGGAGAAAGGAATGGATCAATTTGCAGTCTTCTACATGTTGACCGCCAGTTGTGCCAGCACCATTTATTGAAAATGCTGTCTTTTTTCCACTGGATAGTTTTAGCTCCCTTGTCGAAGATAAGGTGACCCAAGGTGTGTGGGTTCATTTCTGGGTCTTCAATTCTATTCCATTGGTCTACCTGTCTGTTGTTATAACAGTACCATGCAGTTTTTATCACGATTGCTCTGTAGTACAGCTTGAGGTCAGGCATGGTGATTCCACCAGAGGTTCTTTTATTGTTGAGGATAGTTTTTTGTTATCCTAGGTTTTTTATTATTCCAGATGAATTTGCAGATTGCCCTTTCTATCTCAGTGATAGACAACATTGAATCATATAAGTTAGTGTTTCAACAATCATACTGAGGTTTAATTGACATAAATTGCACACATTTGACTGATGGGTTTATATATATATATATATATATATACATATATATATATATATATATATATATATATATATATATATATATATGCTTTGGCATATGAATAAATCCATTATCATCATCAAAGTGTCAAACTAATTTATGAACCTGAAAATAGATGTGCAGAACACAATTCCTACAATTCCTCAAAAGACTTAAATAGAACTGAGAATTTAGTATCTATGGTAAACATGTTCATCAAAAACATTGAGCAAGGAATGACTAAAATAGTATTGGGGAAGGATTCTCTTCATTACATAAAATGTACCTTGTTACTTACTAAGGTGTACAATGTTAAGAGACTTTACATTAAAAGGTAAAAGTCAATGAAAATAAAAACTACAAACAGAATGCTTTTAAGGTTGTCCTACTTAGGAAATACCAGGAACATGAAATATCGGAAAAGAAGGATTTGCAAATGCACATGCTTCTGCTTAATTAAAAAAAAATATTATAGGTAGAGTTTAGATAGGTACTTCAAATCAGTAAAAGATGATAATTCCATAGAAAAGTGGTCTGTGAGCATAATATGTTCAGGAAAAGGTGTACAATACCATTGCTTATTTAAACACACACACACACAACTTAAAACAGGAATGAAGTATCACTTTACCTCTGTCAGATTAGTAAGAACTAGAAAGTCTGACAACCATGTTTTTAGCAGCAAGCAATCCTTTATACATTGATTTCCATGTGCTCTGAATGAGACTACAACTTCGTAGCTACATTAATACTGTGTCTACCCAATGATTCAGTAACATGGGGCCAAGCACACATCTCAATGAAAATTTCACAGAGATTCACAAAGAAAGGTAGAAGTACAAATATCAAATCACTATTTTGTTGCATAGAGTTAAAAAGAAATTCACTGTCCATTCCTCAGGGAATATGGTTTGTAAAGCTAGTGTGAGTAGCATGCAATCTCATGATGCAGAAGCCAACAAAACACAGGCAACACCCCAAAAGCAGATGTACGAAAAGCATCATGGATAGATGCAGAACTCAATATTGACACAGCATATTAAGATGGGTTGAGTTCTGAAACTCTAAACCATTTTGTTAATTAAAATTACATGTTCCCAAAGCAAAAGTCAGCAGACTGGATAGATGTAGATTTATGCATTTAATTTTTCCATGAGTGCATGCATGCAAATATAGACATGTTTATAATTTTACTTATATCCTGAAAGTGAAATAATTTGGGAAATAAAGAATGAACTTCAAAAAGGGTTGCCATATATGAACCAATCATTATAGTTTTAGGCACACAATTATTTTAACTCAACCCTGTGCACCTGAAACCCCAAAATAAAAACAAATTAAGACAATCCAAAAAAGAAACTGTAGTTGTTGCTACCAAGTACTAGACACTACAATTTTCACCACCGCTACTCCTAGACCTCCACCAAGTATCACTTTCAGAGGCTAGATCTTTCTCCCTTTGCCTACTGCCACTGCTAAAGAGAGTTTTTGAAGCCTTTGCCCTCTGGCTACTTCCTCCAGGGAGACTCAAGATTGGCTGACTGGGAACTCCAGATCATTATCATTGCCCTAAATTAAGGAAAAGATCATTTAAAAGTACCATTGAGGATGGTCCCTTGCCCGACCACTACTGATAGCTCAAGGAACAGTTGCCTAGGTATATCAATACATATCAGAGCACCTCAGAAATGGACAGATGGATGATCAATGTTCAGAGACTGCTCATACATTGTCATTTGTAGTCATGTCTCTGGAACTTTTTACCCTAAATCCGCTCCTGTACGAAAATGCATAGTGAGGTCAATCTGTTTTTGTTTCCTCTTAGTAAGTTTCAGGAAACCTTTCATAAGTGCATCATTGAATGTTTTATTGATGTCCTCTTGGGATACCAGCTATGCAGACTTCTGTATTCCTTTATATGTTTTCTACTGTATCACCTTCCCATTAACTTTTTTTCAATTTTTTATTAGATATTTTCTTAATTTACATTTCAAATGCTATCCCGAAAGTTTCCTCCCTCTCCCATGGCCCTGTTCCCCTGCCCACCCATTCCCACTTCTTGACCCTGGCGTTCCCCTGTATTGGGACATATAAAGATTGCAATACCAAGGGTCCTCTCCTCCCAATGATGGCTGACTAGGCCATCTTCTGCTACATATGGAGCTAGAGACACGAGTTCTGGGGGTTCTGGTTAGTTCATATTGTTGTTCCTCTTCTAAGGTTGCAGACCCCTTCAGCTCCTGGGGTTCTATCTCTAGCTTCTCCAATGTGGGCCCCATGCTCCATCTTATAGATGACTGTGAGCATCAACTTCTGTATGAGACAGCTATATCAGGGTCCCTTCAGTAAATACTTGCTGTCCTATGCAATAGTGTCTGAGTTTAGTGACTGATTATGGGATGGATCCCCCAGTGGGGTAGTCTCTGTATGGTCCATTCTTTCATCTTAGCTCTAAACTTTGTCTCTGTAACTCCTTTCATGGGTATTTTGTTTCCTATTCACAGGAGGAATGAAGTATCCACGCACTGGTCTTCCTTCTTGAGTTTCTTGTGTTTTGCAAATTGTATCTTGGGTATTCTAAGTTTCTGGGCTAATATCCATTTATCAATGAGTGCATATCCAATGACTTCTTTTGTGATTGTGTTACCTCACTAAGGATTATGTCCTTCAGATACATCCATTTGCCCAAGAATTTCATAAATTCATTTTTTAATAGCAGAATAGTACTCCATTGTGTAAATGTACCACATTTTCTGTATCTATTCCTCTGTTGAGGGACATCCGGGTTCTTTCCAGCTTCTGGCTATTATAAATAAGGCTGCTATGAACATAGTGGAGCATGTCATTTAAAATTTCCAATTCATTTATCTTTAGCCTACCATTCTTATTTCTATTTTCTCAGAAGTGTTTTTTTTTCTCTTTCTTTTCTGCTTCTGTCTGATTTAGTTTTATCTCTTCATATTTGTATGTGAACGCTCTCTCTCTCTCTCTCTCTCTCTCTCTCTCTCTCTCCATAATATTTGGGAAAGGGGTTCTCACTGAACCTGATGCTCACCAATTGTCTGGTCTAGGTGACAACTGAGCTCCAGGAATCCACACATCTCTTAACCTTCATTGACATGATGATCACACTTACACATGACCATGCCTAATTTTGTGTGTGGATGCTAGGGACCTGAACTCAAGCCCTCATACTCATGTTTTGATACAGTTTTATTACGTTGTGCTGCTATATGCATTATGGATGATAGTATAAATACCATCTTTTTTTTTTTGTCTTTACTAGAACAGCTTTTCTGCGCAAGATATTATAACTGGATTCTGTTGAGAATGAACTGGTAAAAAGGAGCTGAGAATAGAAGAGTTTCAGTAGCAAGCAGGGAGCTTTAAAACATATGTAGAAGCTTTCTCAGTTGTTTGCTATAAAAATACAAATACTGTCCATAAGAACAGAGAAGCATTCTGCTTCCAGTGAATTAATATGAAGCTTCATGATACAGATATGAGAGAGGGGTGTGTGTGTACAAGCAGGCACACAAGAGAGAAGTACAAGCTAATATAATCTTATTTTCACCATCTGGTCACAATAGGCATCTGGTCACAATAGCCATCTGGTCACAATAGGCATCTGGTCACAATAGGCATCTGGTCACAATAGGCATCTGGTCACAATAGGCATCTGGTCACAATAGGCATCTGGTCACAATAGGCATCTGGTTTTTCCTAGAGGACATTCCATTGTCAGTCACCCCAGTTGCCTGGCATTGCAGAGTCAAGTCAGATTCTGATTGGTTTGTGCAGCAAGTTTACAAATGTTTCTTGTCCCGTAGGAAACAGAACACAATGGTGCACATCTTACTCTGGCCTGAGATCTCTAAAGACATGTGTCATTCTTACTGTCCTTGTTTACTTATCCTTCCTACGTCATTTTGTTCGAAGGCTCCTCTTTATATATTGTGGTTTAGAGCTATAGACATTTCATAAAACTCAGCACAAATCACATCTCTTTCTGTCTTACTTTTTCTTTGAGAACTTTAGCTTTCAGAGAGAGAGAGAGAGAGAGAGAGAGAGAGAGAGAGATTTAATTTTACATCTAATGCCCAGAATAATCCAAGAGCCCTTCTGAGTGATAATGGATGGTCTGTGGCTATGAAGAACTGAGGATCATCATGGTAGTTAGGCCTTGTACAAAGGGCAATGCCAACTGTCTGACTCAAGATCATGTCCTCTAACTGCCAAATGAAGGTAAATGTTTCAGAGATGGGCTATTTGAACTGAGCCCCTCATTCATATCATCATTATTCATTAAGCTTTTATTTGAAAAAGTACAGTTTTACCTTAATTTCAAATTATGAAGTCATGGACATTTGAGAATTTTAATGGTCTTGAGTTACATTTGAAGGCCAAGTCACAAAGTAATTTTGACCAACTTTCTGGTGTATTGGATTTCTCTTTTGGTATATTTGTTGTGTTGGTAGAATTTGATTGGTTACATTAGAGTGGTTATGGTCATCATATCTCCAAGTTTTGGAGGACATGTATATTCCCTACATACAGTTTCTGCATGCTCTGAATAAGGACTAATTTAGATGCTAAGAGGGGCTTGATGATTTATAAAATCAGGACCTACCAAAATACAAGTCTCCGATGATGCTAGTTCAGCTAAACACATAACTAAAATGCGAAATTCCAAATCATTCCTCCATAGGATTGTCACATATTATAAATCATAACATTTCATGGGAAGCATTCTCCATCTTTAATAAATATTAGCTTTTTATTGGCATTATATTTGTCATCATGATCATCATTATCATCAGTACTAAGAAGTGGTAACAAGCTTCTATGAAAGAGAAGTAGGACCATTCCTTCTGTTGTTACATGGGTCCCTTGGTTAGTCCAAGTACCACAGATGTGGGCTCTTCATGAAGGAGAATCTATATGGAAATTCAGAGGAAGACATAAGGTGTACTTGAAGGGAGAAATCGGGCTAGTTAGGTCTGCTTATAACAAAATATTCTTTGGTCTTTGCATCTAAAGAGTGACCTTTGAGTTTTATCTCATCCTCTCTAATTAGCTCAGTTCAACTTGGTGTTTTTTCTTGAGTGCAGCGTTTGGCATCAGTCTGGTCTGGGTATAACAATTTTGAAAGAATGAAAGACATGGATGGAAATAACCCCTCTAAAGTTACAATGACCTTCTCCATAATGTATTGTACTATGGTGGTAATGATAGATACACTTGCTTCCGTATTTGAAGTTAAAAGAAAATGCAACTGTGTTTTCTTTTCACAGTCCACAAACTGCTGTTTTGTAATAACAGAGGGGAGAGTTTGCTATAGTTGCCCGGACAGTGGTTCTAAACTAGAAATAACATCCAACCACTAACTGCTGTTTAATTTTTTTTTTTTTTTGCTCTTACTTTATTTCATGCATAATTTTGTTTGCACAGCAAAGGAGCAAGAAACTGAAAAAAAAATGTCACTTGAAATAGCAAACAAGCTAGAAGGCCATCATCTCTGCTTGGGGTTTTACTTTGGTGAACAAGTTGATTTAAAGGAATGAATAGTTCTTAGTCCTTAGAGTGACTTCATGTAAATGAAATAAATTATGTGGGAGCATAAGAGGGAAAATGGTACTATTTGTGCAAATGTGAGACCCAGGCTCATAACTCTTTACCTAGAATAGAAAAAAAATAATTATATGTTCCAAATAACTAGCAGTGAGAAAGATACCAGTATTTTCAACACACACACACAAATAAAATGACAAGCGTTGGGAGAGACGGAGTGACCAAAGCTTGGTCTAATTATTACCCATTCTATCTATGTTCAGAAATGTCTCACTGTATCCTTCAAACAGATAAGTCACGATGGATATCAAATTCTTTTAAAAACTAAGAAAAAAATTTTTCAGAGCAATGAAAAAAAAAAAATGTAAGAAAAGTCCTTCTAAAAGAAAACTCACCCAAAGAGGGAGGCTGGCTGCTGAGCGACTCAGAGGCAGACAAGCGGCTCGCTGGGAATTCTGTAAGAGCAAAGCCAGCAGAAGCCAATCTTTACATGTAACCGAATCTCAGACAGACTTCTTGTGTTTCTGAGGGATGCTCCTGTTTTTTCTCAGGGGTTTCTATTTTAGGCGTTGGCAAAGGGAGACGTCAGCGGATGTTGGCAAGAGCTATGCCTCTCTCCAGCTGCAGCAATGGAAATCGTCACGTTACCATGATCATCTTTTTCCTTTGCTGCTGGGATTTTACTCGTCGTCCCTGTTCAGGCATTCTTGGTCATCAGGAACTGGAGAGATTCTTAGACTCTGGGAGTTTAAAGCCTTCTCCTTAGCAGAAGGGTCTAAATTCAAACAATAAAACCCTCAGTATTGGGTTAGATGCTAAAATTTTTTTTCCTTAAAAGAGTTTTCTCACTGCAGTGGCAGGATGGTGGGCCAGGAGGTAATCAAACAGATTTGCTGCTTTGGCACAGTTGCCAAATATTAGTCATGCCCCGCCTCAGCTTTCTCCTTGGAGAAGACAGAAAGGCAAAATTCTTGGGTTCCTGATAGGCTTCCTAGTTTGTATCTTACCTACTTTGTGCTTCATTTGACATACCAGTCATAAATGAACAGTCACCACTTCCTTGGGGAGGTTGAGAAGATGAAATTGGGTAATTGAGTTTAGCACTTACGAAATATTCCCACCAAGCTTCTTCTGGAGGTAAACATTTTTCAATCCAAGATTTCCAGTCTAAGAGTTACCTTTGAAAAACAACTTCCCTGGGAAAATTTTACATTTGCTGTTTGACTGCTCTCTTTCTGACACCTCTGATATTAGTATTTTATTATATATAATACAAAGCATCAAAAATGATTTGATATATCGAATAAAACTGAACATTAACCTTTTTTTCTCTATTGTTTGTTTTCTTTTGAAAGCATGAAATCATTCCTCACAGTGTTGTAAGCATGAGTATAAGGACATTTCAGAATTATGCTCCAGTCACTATAGTAACCACCACACTGCATAGTACACACACACACACACACACACACACACACACACGTATAATATCACAATTGTTATATCTTAGTATACATGGTTATGCACTACCAACAATACTATGTGCAATTCCCTACAAACACGCAGGGTGGACAAAGGGGTAATACTGAGTAGATTACATTTCTTGGGGAAAAAAAAAAAACAAACCAGTTCTTGTACTTGGCCCTGAAATTGAATATTGACACCATGTATAATAAAGCATAAATAGGAAAAAACATGGATTTCCAGTCAATATATTTTCCCTTTGGGCTTATTATTTGACTTACAGTGGCTTTCCTTTTCCTTTTTAGCCTTGGGAACACAGATTTATTACGGGAAAGTGAGAAAAGACTTCTAAGGCTGGGACGGGTTCCAAGAGACAGTCGTCCACAATGGCTTTTCGTGATGAATGACTCCATGAACTGTTCCTCTATCAGAATTTTGATACAGAAGGAAACCATGTGAAAGGTCAGATCCTTAATAGCCACTCTGAAGTGTTTCTTTCCATTGCAGCTGCTTGTTCTTGGGTTAGGTTGTATCTGAGGCAAGAACAGTTCTCCACATCAGGCCATGTGATTAGATGGGATCTAAGTCCCTCACTCATGCTACGATATGGTGAGGCTGCTCTGAAAGTCCTACCAAATGGAGCCAAATTGATCTTGAGTATCCTAGAAGCATCTGGAAATGTGAGAAAATAGCTAATAAGACAGCTCTATTCTGAAACATGCAGAAAGGGGCCATGCATTCCACGGTGATGTGCTCCAAAAAATGTTAACAAAGAGTTGGTTTTTACTATTAAACCATCAACTGATTTTGGCCTGCAAAGTACCAGCTGGCTTACATTACTTGTAATGTGCTTTGGTGTGTCTCTGATGATAAATATGAAGGGTTCTTTAAGATATACAGAAATATTAAGCAACTGAACATGCTTTTCCATCGCTTTGAAAATTTAAGAGTCAAAGGAAACATGGAGGCCTTTTAAAAATAGGAAAAATTCATGTATAGCTAAGCCAGTTTTGCTCAGCCAAGGAAAGAATATTCTCCTAGGGGGTGAAAATAATCCAGTTTGATTCCCAAACATGCAGATTCCAGCCTTCTATCAAATAAAAACCAATATACTTTTTAAAAAAATACTCTGGCCTCAGTCTTCAGTCCAGGCCCTAAGCAGTGTCTCAATCACATTACGCATTATGTCTCCTACCAATGTTGAAAATATCCTTACCTTGGCACGCACCAAACACATCTCATCAGCAATGCTTCACAGACTGTTTCTGACAAACAGCAAGCAAGCAAACCAAGTGATTTCCTTTGAAAACCAAAGCCTGAGAGTGCTCTACTGATAGGAAAGTAAAAAAGTGTGGATTTTGGACTCAAAAAAAAATGTCTAATATAGTCATGTGGTGAGAACTCTATGGTTATCAATGGATATAATAATATAGAAAAATGGGCTTTCTCTCTAGGAAGAATGATATGAGGTGAGATATATTCAGCCAGAAGTATATTTCAGAATGAGGCCAGCTCTCAAGGGCAGACTGTATAAAGTGAAATAGTGTGTCTGGCAAAATACAAAAGTGAGGAAATTTCTCGACTTTTTTCTAAGAATGCTTGGGAGCCTGAATGGTTCAAGAAGACCATTGTAAGATATGGTTCCTGTCTACAATTTCCAGAACTGCTAAACATGTTGTAGAGTTTGGATTAGTCTCTTACGAGCAACAAAGGTCACTTTCAATATTTATTAAAGAGAGAGAGAGAGAGAGAGAGAGAGAGAGAGAGAGAGAGAGAGATTTTTATTTCCATAATGCTTTTTGCTTTAATGCTCATTTTCTAAATGGGAATGTTAGGATCTATTTCCAAATTGGAATTTTAGGATATGGGCGGCTCTGAATGAAGGTAACACATGAAGTCATAAACCATAAGGCAAAGAAAATTCCATGTCCAATGAGTCAGGCACATCACAGGAACTAAATCTAGAATTAGCCCATAAGAACAGAAAGTTGGAATTAATAGGTTTAGGATAGGGTCTTGAATGACTGACAGATGAAATAAGACTAAGTTTGATAACTGAAGGGGTCAAGAATGAAGGGTAAAGTATGAAGAAGAGTGCCAGCTATAGACGCTCAGAATCTTTCCTTACCTCTTCAGCTGCCCATTGAGGAATCAGATATAGCACAAACAACTTAAATATTTTAAACATTTTCACAAATATGTTTCCTTCTGAAGCATGGTCCTGCTCATGAACTTCTCTGAAGTTATGTTTATCCTTGATCTATAACACACACTTTGAAGCTCAGAAATTTAATCTAATTTGCCCACAATCCCATAATTAATGCTACCTTAAAGGCTAGAACAAATACCTGCTGCTAATGGAATGTTCTGAACATGATCAATTATTCTGGACAATGAAACAATAAACAGATGTTTATAAGATAATAAAGATTTTGCACAGCTCAGAGCCTGCTGAATTAAAAATTCTCTAGGAGACTGAGTGTGGTGGTACATACCTTTAGTACCAGCACAAAGCAGACTCAGATAGATCTTTGTGAGTTCAAGGACAGCCTTGTCTACAAATCAAGTTCAGGACAGCTAAGGCTGGACAGAGAAACCCTAACTCAAAAATAAATAAATAAATAAATAAATAGATAAATAAATAAATAAATCCAAAAACAAAATCAAAAAAACAAATGATCCAACATATATAAATAAATAAAATACAGCAAGATAGACAGTAAAATCTGTATTTAAAATACAAGATAGGCAAATCGAGACACTTTTCATGGAGCACAGAAGTCTTCTGGTTAAAACTGCTTTATTCCACAAAGGCAGGGCATACAGGGAGACAGGACTACTGATACTAATTTCACACCTAATTAGAGCTAATCTGGGGCTATAAGAACTTTGAACTTCTGCGTTAATGAACAATAACAGGAACCAGTTTTCTCTAGTGCTTTGTTGCTTGTTCATTTTCTTTCATTCATTTTTTTTCCATTTCTACCCATTACATGTTTTTAACAAGCAAAAAAGAAGAAGTTGAAAATGACATGGAATAATAAGCAATGCTTTGTCACAGATGTTGCCAACAGAGTACATGAACATTACTTGATATTTTGACTTCACACTTAGAATATCACCTGAATAGCAAACCTTCTTAAATCTGATTTTAGCAACTTCAAAATAGTTTTCTGAGAGAAATTTGAAGAAGTTGAACAGTTTAATTTCTTACTTCTTCAGTAAATATGGTAATAGAAAGTGAGGCACATATGTAGACATCTAGAAATTATCTGTGTGCTACCTAAGTTGTGTTTATCTTATCTAAGATTCTCTTCCCTCATCTATTAAGTGGGACCATTATGTCTGCTTCTTATTATCTTGATTACCTTATGAGTGTGTCTCAGAATGAATAAGAACCATGGAAAAAGCAGAGCAAAGTCTGTGTCTCATCTCCTCTTTAGAAGCATTTTCCATGAATTGTTTTGTGTATGAGTGTGTGTGTGTGTGTGTGTGTGTGTGTGTCTGTGTGTGTGTCTGTGTGTGTGTGTGTCTGTGTGTGTGTCTCTGTGTGTGTGTGTGTGTGTGTTTGTGTGTGTGTGTGTGTGTGTGTGTGTGAAGTATTTTCACTTCCTAGTTATCTTCTCTCTGTTGATATATCCAAAGGACCATCTCCCGATCACTTCAGACATTAAGTTCTGTACTTTTGTTACTCTAAGAGTATTTCCTCTCTAGTAACCTAGAATGGGGAACTAAATTTATCACTGTAACTTTGGTGGAAACATCAGTATCCTCAGAAATTTGTTAAATGATCTCCATAAAATTTGTTTGCATTCAATGAATCCTATTTTTGCTATTATTATTAGCATTTTCTTTATTTACATTTCAAATGTTACTCCTTTTCCTAGTTTCCTTCCAAAAATCCCCTATTCCCTCCCCTTGCTCCCCAACTTACCTACTCCCATTCCTGGTCCTGGCATTCCCATATACTCGGGCATAGAACCTTCACAGGACCTAGGGCCTCTCCTCTTATTGATGACCAACTAGGCTATCCTGTGCCACATATACAGCTATTGCCACAAGTTCCACCATGTGTTTTCCTTGATTGGTGGTTTAGTTCCAAGGAGCTCTAGGGGTACTGGTTAGTTCATACTGATGTTCCTCCTATGAGGCTTCAAACCCCTTCAGCTTCTTGGGTACTTTCTGTAGCTCTTTCATTGGGGACCTCATGCTCCATCCAATGGATGACTGTGAGCATTCACTTCTGTATTTTCCAGGCACTGGCAGATCCTCTCATAAGACAGCTATATCAGGCTCCTGTCAGCAAGCTCTTCTTGGCATCTGCCATAGGGTCTGGGTTTGGTGGTTATTTATGGGATAGATTCCCAAGTGGGGCAGTCTCTGCATGGTCGTTCCTTTAATCTCTGCTGCAAACTTTGTCTCTGTAACTCCTTCCATGGGTATTTTGTTCCCCATTATAAGAAGGATTATGAGCTTCTGGGCTAATATCCACTTATCCGTGAGTGCATATCATGCATGTTCTTCTGTGATTGGTTTACCTCACTCAGGCTGATATCCTCCAAATCCAACCATTTGCCTAAGAATTTCATAAATTCATTGTTTTTAATAGTTGAGTAGTACTCCAGTGTGTAAATGTACCAGAGTTTCTGTATCCATTCCTCTGTTGAGGGACATATGGATTCTTTCCATCTTCTGGCTATTAGAAATAAGGCTGCTATGAACATAGTGGAGTATGTGTCCTTATTACATGTTGGAAAATCTTCTGGGTATATGCTCAGCAGTGGTATTGGTGAATCTTCTGGAAGAATTATGTCCAATTTTCTAAGGAACTGCAAAACTGATTTTCAGAGTGGTTATATCAGCTTGCAGTCCCACCAGCAATGAAGGAGTGTTCCTCTTTCTCCACATCCTCACCAGCATCTGCTGTCCCCTGAGTTTTTGACCTTCGACATTCTAACTGGTGTGAGGTGGAATCTCAGGGTTGTTTTGATTTGCATTTCCCTGATGACTAGGATGTTGAACATTTCTTTAGGTGCTTCTCAGCCATTTGAGTTTCCTTAGTTGAAAAATCTTTGTTTAACTCTATACCCCATTTTTAATAGGGTTGTTTGATTTTCTGGAGTCCAACTTCTTGAGTTCTTTATATATATTGGACATTATCCCCCTATTGGATTTAAGATTTGTAAAGATCTTTTCTCAATATGTTGGTTGCCTTTTGGTCTATATATATATACCAATTTTAGGTGGATTCTGGGTTCATTGTCATGTTTTGGTTTATTCTATTATCTATCAAAGTATCTGGTAAAGGGTAATCATTTGGCAGAGACTTTCATGATAATTTGCAGTCATATTTTTGCTTGAATTCTATTAATTAAGCTGATGCAATAAGAAAGATGTGAATCTGACACTCTATTGCATTGACTGTTTCCTTCATTTTTAGTTTTCTTTGCCTACTAATGCTTTCTCACTAACTTTTTTACCAAGTGCCAATTGCTGGCCCATACTACTACAACAATAAAACCACTCATAGTGGCTTGTGAAATGCTTCCAGAAGCAGAGGACATGGGACCCTAAATCATATTTTTATCATTGTAATGGCTATGATTTAGGTCTTTAGTAAAAGACAATTTTACATGACGAATTATCTGACAAAAAAAAAAGGGCTCCAACAGTGAATTAAAACAGAGGAGCAAATATAGTTTACAAATATTCCTCTGTACTTGTTTCTGCAGGTATGTAAGCCACAGCTAAAGTCATACTCTGTTCACTGTGGGAAAATATACAATGGAACACAAGTCATCCTACCTTTCCAAGACTGTTGACTTATCCTCAATCTTCTCATGTCCTCCATGTGTGATAGGGTGATTTTGTGGTATACCCTTCTATCCCTTGAACAGGAAAGTGTTTACATGTTAGAATGAAATGATTAATATTCATGAGGAATGGATCCAAATTCAAAGTAAATGCACATTTTTGCATCTGTCCAAATCTACCCATGAATTATCTCAGGCTATCAATAGAAGAAGAGGAACTTTGCTATCTGTAAATCCTTATTTGTTTTCCCAAATTGCAACCTTGGCAGTGTGTGTGACAGAAAAATGTTGAGTATTCCTAGGAGTCTAACCTGCCAAGAAAGATAAAGTCACTTTGAAGTACAGGGACGAGACTACACAGATTTTTTTTTTCCCTCAAATGGGCCGCAAGACTTTCTTAGAGAGAAGCAGGATGCATCAGCCTGTCTGCTTCACATTCAGAGAGAGAACCAGGAGGTGAACCCTGATGCCTCCAAAAAAGGGAAAATTAAAGTTAGTAAACTACTCTAGTCAGCAGTGATGTTGAGGATAATGCAGAGAAGAGCAATAGTAGACATTAGCATACATAATCAACATGTGCATACCAATGAGGTGTTTGCACCATGCTAGGGCGCCTGGTGGCATTACTCTGCTCAGACTTGCCAAATTCTTATGATGAAGTGGGTGGAACTTTGTGAAGTGCCAGAGGTCATGTGAAAAGTGTCAGGGCTGAGGCTTTCAGCTCTCCTCTGCATCGACATTCTCTTTTCTATGCTACATATGCTGCCTCCTTATCTCACTATACCTATCTCAGGTAACATCTTTAGTACTCAGCAAGAACTTCTCCTGCTCAAAGAAGCCCCTCCATTAGCATATACCCACATGCACACATGGCTGTGTCCAGAAGCCAGGAGTAAGAAATACTTCAGAAGAGATTTGGTTTAACTACAAAATAAGTTGCCGCTGCCAAGTTCTTTGGCAAGATGTCTTCATTGCCCTGACTTCCCTGGTGTTCCTGTCTGTCACTGCACCTGCATTTGTTACTTGGTGTGCATGTTGGAACTTCTCAATATGAGGTCAGAGGAAAAGACTCATGCAGCTTTTCTCCTCTTAAAGACTGACCTTCTTATGCAATGATTTGAAGAGGTGGATCTATTCTTTGGTCAGCTACTGTGCACCAGCACTGGGCTAATTGAAACACATAATATTCCCATGGATTCTCTTTAAATGCTAAGTTTTATTTTGTTTGCATTGGCCAAATGAAGAAAATTACACCTAAACAATTAGCCATTTTACCTCTGTAAAGTCATTTTAAACTGATGATTTTCAGTGAGGAAAGATTTTTAAATCTCCTTCTGCCAAAGGATTTTAGCAATGGTTAGAGACACTTTATGTTGTCCCATCTGGGTGAACATAATAGTTCCTACTGGATCTATTAGAGAAACACTAAAGATTGTTATTTAAAATCCCCAAATCATGGGACAGTCTTCCAGTCACAAATATAACTGGTACTAAAGGCAGGGCACTCTGAATTAAACAGAAGGGGCTATTCCTGGATGCTGTGCTGTGACCTCTGGATAATGGCAAAGATGTTCTTAGATTCTCAGCTTTAAGTCAGAGCTTCTGGATGCTTTGCTGTAAAAGTCAAATCTTCAGTGTCACAGAGCAGGGTTGAAGCTGGGGTCCTCAGACCCTGTCAGGCAGGGATCTAGAATGGTCATGTCCTTAAGCCTTGAAACTACTTTGAACTCCCACATTTTGCATCAAAGATAAATGAGAAAGCACGCATGGCCCAGATAACCTTGGCAATGGAGATATTACTTAAGTTCAAGGAACCTTTCCCTAAAGGGAATTTTGGCTTGAGGGATACCACAGAGTCACCTCCCTTATACTGTTTCTAGTTCACTGATAAAGAAGAATGGAAACTAAGCATTTCTTTTCTAGATCATAGAACATATTTAGTAGGGCTAGAACAGGACTCAGGAATTCAAAGTTTATCTGTGCCTACCTACCATCATGTTGAAAGTTTTACAGCAAGAGGTGGTAGACACATTTACTTTGAGAGTTTCTGGGACAACCCTTAAGATGGTAGTATATAAACTAATGTGTTGGAAACAAAATAAAAGGGGGGGCTGGTGGCCCTGGGAAAAGTAGGGGAGGAAAAGAAGCCCACTGCCCCGCCAGAGTTTCCCTATTCTCTGGTCAGTCAGGCATGGGAAGGCTGCTACTTATCCTATCCATTCATCCCTGGATGGGCATTCCTCTATCCCACTCTTCAGGGGGTGGTCAAGGGACAGCCCTGCCTGGGGACACCCCTGGAGCTACTTAGCTAAAGCCACCAGGGTTGTGGGAGAGAGGGAATAGGGGAAGAAGTTCCCAACAATAATCAGAGTGCTCAGCAGAACTTGAAGGACAGAGACTATCTATGGTTTAAGAGCTTTATTATAGAAATGCAGGGGGAAAGAGAGAAGAGAGGAGAGAGAGAGAGAGAGAGAGAGAGAGAGAGAGAGAGAGGGGAGGGGAGGGGAGGAGAAGACAAAGAGAAAGGGAGAGGAGAGAGAAGTGAGAGGACAAAGGAAAAAGGGTAAGAGAAAGAGAGCAAGAGTAAGAGAGCAAGGTGTGGGCTGAGCACCCCTTATTATGGTCTTCACTGTTGCTAGGTAACTGGGGAGGAGTTTAGCCTGAAGGTGAGAAGCTTGGGCAATTGATTACTTGACCACTGACCATGCTTCTCTTGTGGAGGCTGTGGGAGGTGGTACCTTAGGCAGGGGCTGGAGTTCCAGGAACATGAGGGAATGCCTACCGTGTCATGTTGGTGAATTATGACCATTGGGGTTCAGACCTCCTCAACTGGAGACCAGCCTGCAATTCCCCACACTAATGCAGGACACTTTAGGAAGATTATTTATTGAAAAGATAATATTCTAGATCTGTGTCTGCATTTGTTTCAAACATTGAATAAAGGTTGGATCATGCAAATACTCATTCTTGTAAATGGGTATTCAGAGGGAAAGGAATATTAAAATCAGTTGAAGACAGATACAACAAATAAAATAAAGGAATCAAGAAAGAATGGCCGTAAATATGGTGTGGTGAAAAGGGTCCTAGGACAGAAGAGGGATCACAAGCTACTGCAAGAGAAAAATTGTAGGATGGAAAGCAGTATGAGATGGAGAGAGAGCAGCAGGGAAGAGCTTACATTCAGTTTAAGGTGCATGCCATGTTGCTCAGTGATACAAAGTCCAATTCAAGTCTCAAACGGTAGGGAAGGTTCAGAAAGGTCAGTATGACATGGCCACAAATATTCAGAAAAAAAAAAGATAATGTTCAGATAATGTTTTTGACTGTAGCTGTGGCAAGAATGTAACATATAAAGGCAGGCCTATTAGAATTACACCAGATTTCTCACCAGAGACTATGAAAACCAGAAAATCCTGGGCAGATGTTATACAGTCTCTAAGAGAACACAAATGCCACCCAGGCTACTATACCCAGGAAAACTCTCAATATGAACTAACCAGAACCCCCAGGGCTCATATCTCTAGCTGTATATGTAGCAGAAGATGGCCTAGTCGGCCATCATTGGAAAGAGAGGTCCCTTGGTATTGCAAACTTTATCTGTCCCAATACAGGAGAATGGCAGGGCCAAGAAGTGGGAGTGGGTGGGTAGGGGAACAGGGCAGGGGTGGGTGGTAGAGGGCACTTTCAGGATAGCATTTGAAAGGTAAATTAAGAAAATATCTAATAAAAAAAAAAAGAAAAAGAAAAAAGAGTTAAACAGCACATACCAAAACGACAAGGGGAAAGGTGTGGTTTTATGTTCACCAACATGAATTTGGCTTTTAAAGCTTGACGTCTATTCAGAGTGCCATGAGAAAAACTGAACCAGCCCAGCTTGGTTGCTGAAAAGCTTGGGGAATTGGGACTAGACAATGGAAACTTTCTCCTGAATTGTTCTACTGACTTGCCAAAGAATGGCTGGTTCTCACTAGTCTCAAAATTATCCAGATAGCTTAAGGCCATCCAAACTGAAGGGAAGAGTTCATTGGCTTGTTGCTACAGCATGACTCCACAACTATGTCCTTTTAAAAAACTCATTTGGTAGTTTTAGAGGGCTGAATAAAGGTTAAATAATCTCAGCCTGCATTATAAAGAATTTTGGAGGATTAAACCTCAGCCATGCTTCTTAGCAATGATGTAAACTTCAGGGTTACCTGAGAAAATTTTCACTTTCTCCAGATTTATTTGATGGTAGAGTTGTGAAAGAAAATGAGATTATAAGTTTGAGTACATAAATTTACATTGTAAGCTGCAAGATGCTGAGAAAATTAGAAAAATATATTTATTGTGCCTATCTAACTTTACATAAAAATGAACAAAACAATACATGTGTTTGTATATGTGCTCATGCACACACATATGTACATGTACATGTGCATTCAGGCATGTGAGTATTTGCATTCCTTTCTTGAGAAAAGTGGAGTGGGGCTGGGAATTTGTGAGTTAAATTACCAGTGCATGTTTAAAGTCACAGTCTTCCAGTGGAGTGTTCATATCTAAGTGCTATATCTGTATCATATCCTCCCAAGCTTCAAAAACATCCTGAAGAGGAGACAGAAAGAATGAACAAGATGGAGAATGGAAAGGCATGTCCCAAATTATGATGTCTTATGGACATGGCATAGCTACTGCTATCATCAACATATGGTGACTCTGATTATTTGCACACAATGCACACAAGGCTGTGTTCTTCAATACTTACGTTGGTGGAGGGGCTATTAGGTCCCAACCTCCCCTGAGGACCTCTTGTCACTTAATGGTTACTGGATAAGAAGAAGGCAGTTTTTACCGGTGGTATAGCCACTGATAGATCACTATGTATTCGAGAAGGTAAGCTCCCACACAGGCTCATTTAAACAACTATAATTCAATTCAGTGAGTCAGAGTAAAGGGAGACTTTAAGTCAGGAGCCAGAGAGATAACTCAGCCATTAAGAGCTCATAGTGCTCTTGCAGAGGGCTTGAGTTTTTTCATAACACCCACATGAGCATCTTACAACCATCTGTAACTGAAGCTCAAAAAGATTCGATGTCTTCTTCTGGCCTCTGTAGGTACCTGCATTGGTGTGCACATAGCTACACATAGAACACATGTAAAATATAGGGAGGATTTTTGGAAACTAAAACAGGGTTTCATTAGAAGGAAGGACATGAAAAAGAGTAAGAGTGTCATGGAAAGTATTAAAATCCTTTATTTAAATATACAAAACTATCAAAAAATTAAAAGCAGGCAAACCTTTAAAATGTTAAATTAAAACCCATAACAACATGTATTCTAGAGGAAAATGTATTGATCATCTGAGTAGGTATCTTAGAAGCTCTGAACTGGGCTTAACCCAAGGGCTCTCTCTTTGTCACAAGGGACAACTGAAAAAAAGCTACTAAGCTACTTCTTATCTCCACCCTGACTTGTACTGATAACATAAAAAGGAGGAAAGGGTATTAGGATGCAGCTACCAGTCTCTACTGTGGTCCATTATTCTTCTACCCACCTCTGTTTTCTCTCGAGTCTTTCTATTCACTACCTAACATGATGGCTTCTTTGAAGAAACAAGTGAGATCAGGGACCTAGATCACTAGGGGTGGTGACTAGTTGAGGCTCAAGGGACTAGACCCAAAGCAAAAGGGGAATTTCATGATTACCACATTCTCTGCATAGACCAGGAACCATTGAAGACTCCAGTTACATAAGTATAATTGAGTTTGTTTAAAAATAAATCTTCAGTATTTAAGGCCCTTACTTTGAACTATCCAGAGTCACTCAGTTTAATTTTATGTCATTTCTAAAATGAAACAAGCTAGTGCCATTACTTTTCAGCCAAACAAAGAAGCTGGTGATCATTAAAACGATGGCTATGGATTATTCTATTTTGTGGGAAAGAGAACTTCCTGAAACATTAGCTCGTCACCCTACACCCTTCCTCTTAACAGAGGAAGGAAGAAGTCCAGAGAAAGGGGGGAACCTAGTGGCATTTTCTGTTTGTCAAAACATCTTGAACAATCTTTTTCAAACATTTTGGGCTTGCTAAAATCCAGACTGCATCATGCCAAAGGAGTTTTGCTTAATTTCTAAACCCCTGAGTATTTAAAGGGAAATTTAATAGGTATTTTTCTGAATCGTTTCATTTAACTCATCAGTGTGCTGTTTCATAAGAGCCATTTGATGCCAAAGAAGACCTTTTGTGCCAACCTAGTTATTTTACTCTCAAAGCATGTGAGGAGCCAAGAACAGAAAACAGAGCAGCAGAGACCTGAGGCACTACACTGGCACAAATCAAGACCTAGAAAAAGATTCACATTCTGTGGTCAAGCACCCCTCATTCTCTAAAGGGGAAGGGTCTTGTTTTCATCAACCAGGATAAAAATTGAACACTAATTTCTCCATATTTTCCAAAGAATTATTTTCTCTATGTTAGAGTAATATAAGGGCCTATGTTGTAGATCACATATTTCTGTTTATCAGAGACTGGCCCATTAGTATGAATGGCCTACACTTTATGGCTAGAATACATAGTAACTCATATTCCTGAACAGTTCACTGTATACCAATGATGTGGAAAAGCAAACCTGTTTCGCCACACTGGGGGCTCCTACTGTGTAGGAAAGTCGTTTCTCAAAGAAGTTTTCTGAGGTTCTCTCTCTACCCTCCTCTCCCCACTAATTCAATGGAGATGCTGAGTACCAGTTGTTTTCTATATATTAGAGGGCAAAGCATAATCATATGACATTCATATGCACATTCCAGTGCCATTAGCATTTCAAAGGGATGTCTAGAACTAATTTTTAAGAAACAGGTCCCTGTTCCATAACTCAAGAATTTTCAAACCAGTGGTTCATTACCTAAATAATTGTCAAGCCAATAGTGTTGTAATGACATAATCCTGAAGGCTGCTGAGATGAAAGCTTCTTCTGTATCTCCTCTTTCCCAAGCACAGTGCCCATGGCTCTATGTGCCACTCCATTAGTCTCTAAAATAATCCTGAAAATTAGACTGCATGGAGATCCTTTCAAGTTTAAGTCACTCATGTATGATCATCCTGGGAGTAAAGGGTCAAATAAAGCCATTGGAGCAGAGATTCATGGACTTTAAAGCACATATTATTTCTATTTTCCATTTCTATTGCTACAAATTTACCTGATTATTGAGACAATATTAACATATGCTATACAGTCACATGAGTAATATTTGGATCTGGTTAACAACAGCTTAATTAAATACTGTTATCAATAAAAACAATTGTAGGCTCTCATGATGCATAGATATCTTCCATTTATATACAGAATTTCTAGAAAGCAAGTGTGAGTCTCAGAATTCCAGAATACTGGCAAGTACATGTCTCAGACAGAGGGGCACACTTGGGATTATATTCAAGTAAATTCAGTAGTCAGAGCCTTCTGTGTTTTTGATCACAGAAACTACTCCTGGCTGAACCCTCAATCTCAGGAACATCTGCCTGCCTCATTTACTTGCCACTCCCTGGATTAGACACTCCCTGAATTAGACTCATTTGCCTGCATATTCATTTATTCAATTGCTCATTCATTGGCTTGCTAATTATTTTACTCACTCAAAAAATACAAAGCAGATTCTGAGTGTAAATAGCACCAGGTTACCAATAATTGTAAGTTATGAATGTTGTCTTCAAGTGAGCCATGTATATGTGCATTAATCTTTATGAAGCACCTATGTTATTCTATAGCTTAGAAAGGCCCCAGGAGGAAAGAGTCAAATGCAACCATCATCTTCCTGGAGAAACCCCAACTGGAAAAACAAGCTTCGCCCAACCCTAAAAAATATAGGAAATGCAGAAACACAGACAGAGACATCGACAGTGGTGACAGTCTGTGATAGAGACCCCAATATGTTATTTCTCCAAGATCAGAAGGAAAAGAATTCATCATCTAGATAAAAACATAAAGCTGAGTCTTGAAGAATCCTAATTTTAGGATGGTACACACAATCGGGTGTGATTTATACAAATCTTCATTACTCTAATAGTCCCTAGAAAGCCTGGGGGGAAAAAGCATTGGTGCTGTAGTAGAAGCCATTAGCCCTTTCAGAGCTGAGATGTGAGCATAGGTTTGAAAGTGTTAAATACCTGCCTCCCTGGAGTGTTGTCTGGCCACAGTATGCCTCTGTATTCTCACATTTTAAGTATACATACACATAACACCTATCTTGAAATACTTACTAGAGTCATCTTATTCATTAGTCTAAAGCAGTTGTCATTATTCTCTTCTCATTAGGACTTTTTTGGAACATGTCTCTCTCTCTCTTTTTTTTTCCTTATAGGAATAAGCTTTCAACCCACATGGAGTTTTAACTGTAGGTGCTCATATTATAGAATAACTAGAATTGAGTTAAATCCATTTACATAATATTTTCCCAGAAAAAGTGACAGAAAAAAATGCCTTTAGGATAAGTTATGAAGGTCTATAACACTCCATAACAGAGAAACTGAATAGTACTGGCATCAGGAACAGGGCCATATAGCTAGCCATTTCATGGAGAGGCGCCAAGTCGGAATCTGAGGTCACAGGCAGGGTATGACAGTGGTCTCTATCAATCCTAGCAGCTCTGTCATGGCTTGATTCTCTTCTGCCAGAACTACACCCAAGTTGTTGAACTGCAGATTTTCCATCACCTTGGACTGTGATGACAGTGTTCAGGAGTGTCTGTTGTTTATCAGAACTTTGGGGAGATGGAAGATTTGTTCTCTTCCTGTAGGCTTCGGGATCTGAAAAGTATCATCTTTCTGGACAGTTTCACAAGTCTCATGCACAAGAAGTGGTTTTGCACATGAGTGCTTCCATGCTTAGCCTACAGACCTGTAAGCATCAACATGAAAGGAGGCTTATGCGTCTCACACATCGCTGCAGTTTTGATGACCATCACATACTTCGGCATATCCTGGTCTCCTGACGAGATTGTGCCAATGAGTATTTACCTCTTCTGCTACTAACAGTCTTATAATTATCAGATTCCATCAGCCCAGCAGAGGTTGTAATAAATAATCTAATTTTAATCTGTTTCTTTTACTGTACTACACTAATATATTATGTTTTCCCTTTCTGCTCAACCGGGAAAGGTATTGAGATTTATTTCTTTTGCAAATACAATGTCTAACCTCATGATATAAGTGCTTAGCTGGAATCAAAGGAATCTTCCACCCTTGAAGAGAAACCCATGCATATGTTAGGATGTATGGAAAAGAGGTACAGAATGGGTTAATATGGTTAATCATCTAAACTTAATCTGGTGAGGTTATTCTGCTTATTTAGATGGGTCCAATTTAACCACAAAGGATTTTATTTGTAAAAGGAAACATAAAAGCACGCATTTGCTATGTGTCAGGGGTGCCACTTTCCATTGTCCACAGTGAATATAGGGGAATGAAGCTAAAGGCCAAGGAGCATGCAGTCTCTATGAACTAGAAAAATAGAAATGGCAAGGAAGTTTCCCTGGGCCTGTCAGGAAGGAATTAATCACCATCATTCTAAATGCTTTGAGCTAAGGTTTCTGATTTCTAGCATCACAAGAAAACAAATACCTGTAATGTTAAGGTACTAATCTGTAGTACATTATGATATTAATAGAAGAAATAAAGTATAGATAGAATTTCTCAATTTAACACTCTAGCTATCAATTGGTAGTCAATTCTATATCAAAGCAATATACTCCAAAGAACAATCCCCAGGTTCTAAAGTGCCAAGATAAGCATAGGATCTGTGTTCTCAACCTCTTGCCCATATTTCTTTGCCTAGGATTTCATTGACTTTACATCTGATTAGTGAGCACTGCTTATTCTTTGCCTTATCTTGTTAAAGACTCACACTTGTACTGGGAGATAAGATCTCTTCTGTATTACCAGGATCACTGTTATAGGAGAGATCTTCCAAGGTTGTACCTGTTTGTTTCTGAATGACTCTAATAATGACTGTTCTGTAGATCCTAATATAGAGAGTAGAGCCATATTTGCAGTATCCTGGACAGACTGACATTGCCCTTAATACTCCTGTATTTGTCTAAGTGAACAATTCCCTGGGCTACTGTAACTCTTTAAAAGGCTTTGTTTCTTTCAAGGTTCTCATGCAAACTACATCTGGAGCTCACACACAAGCAAAACTGTACCCCATGTCATGCAGACATAGTAAGTTCCCTCATGGTGTAGCAACAGAACATGGGTCACACTAGTAAACATGGGGCTGAGGCTGCTAAGATGGGCCATGCTCTCCTGTATCCCTAGTCTTATTGTATTAAATCTCCGAATTGTCTGGGGTAGGGTCAACAACCCAAAATTTGGGCAAGTTTGCCTTAATCAATGAATCATAATCTAGCAGACTCTGGAGGTTCCACTGTCACAGCCATCTTTCTCTGGATCCAAGACAACATAGAAGTCACATTATGACAGTTTCAAGTATCCAAAGTGTTCCCAGACCCAATAATCTAGGTCAACACTTCTCTTATCCCTTTCACCACTGTATGAGCAAGAGATAGTTGTAAATCATCAAAAGAACTTTATTTTCTATAAGAATATCACTGTTGATGATCTGCTCCACATCACCTTAAGTTTGAATCTAAAACGAACAAGAGTTGCTACGTCTATATATCTACAAGACATTGAACTTAAACAAAATCCTTTATATTCTGTGTTCTGGTTAATGTGCATTGAAGAAAATATTTCCTTAGCTTTCTCCTAATTACCTAATTATTTCAATCTCTCTCTCTCTCTCTCTCTCTCTCTCTCTCTCTCTCTCTCTCATATTAATATTCATCCCTCACAAATATCTTATGCTTCCTGGTATCTATAAAACCTCAAAGAACATATTTTATAATAGGAAATTTATGTGACATGTAAGAATAGGTGACACATAGGTGATATTTTTAAATGATAGATTTTTTTTATTAGAAAATCTTTTTCATCAAAAGGCTAACTATATTTTACTCAATTAATTTTGAGTATTTGCATTTGCATATACATTCTCATATGTATAGTATGCATGTATATGGGAGTTCATATATATATATGGAGACCAGAGGTTGACATAGCATCTTTCCCAGTCTCTTTCCACCTTAATTTTTGAGGTAGAATCTATCATTGGATCTGATGTTTAACAATTCCATTCAACTGCTTAGCCAATATGACTCAGCAGGTCCTCTGTCTTTTCTTCTTTGCTGAGATTACAGTAGTCTATAACACACAGCCTTTTATGAGTCTTGGAAGATCAGAACTCAGGTTTTCACACTTGGCTGGCTAACAGTGGTAATTGAGCTATCTCTCTAGCTCCAGCTGACTTGTTCTTGAATGTGTGGATGAATAAGAGAAAGTTCTATGTGTTTTCAAGTAATGGGAGGAAAGTAAAGCTCACATAATGGGCTTCACTAGAGGAACATGTTTTAGGTTGCCAAGGGGTGGGCTAAGGAGTTTGTTTCCATCTATACCTATAGTTACAATGTCAGGAGTTCAAGAAAATGAAACAAATGTGTGTTTACCCAAGAGAGGGAGAAGTTCACTAGGACAGAAGGCTCAGAAGGGTGACCTAAGTGACGCCAGAGAATGGCTGGAAGCACATTCTCTGAGAAGGGTTAATAACATGCCACATGGCTGGCCTTCTTTAGAACTTTCCCCTCCCCCCAGTATGAGAGTATAAATCATTGACTATCGGGATAATGAGAAGCAGATTTGCCTCTGCTAATTTTGGGATGTGCAAGGTCTTTAGAAAAAGCCTCATAAGACATTGCTGAGTGTTATGAGCCCTACCTCCTTGATAGAGGGCACATATGGAATGCAGACTAGCAAAGCTCTGCTGCAGGGTGTAGTGGATGCTACAAGGTAAGACAGAGCTGCAGGGGGAGCATCAGTAAATCCACCCTGTGGTCTGTGTCAGAGCAGGGGGACAGGAAATTTTAGTCATCTTTCTTTCAGACTGCAGTCCAGAATCTGCTTAGGTTATATATGTCTCATGCTTATAGCAGTCATGTGGTGCAGGTCAGGATCCAAAGGCTTCCATGGATGAGTACCTAACTGAACACGAAAACAGCTATGGTGAGATGAAGGTGAGAGATGAGGAGAAGATGAATCATCCTCAGTGAAGACCTTCCAGCTGGTGCTGTCTCAGGACCTATAGGCAGATCATTAACTGAGCACAGCCAACGCGGCTTCTGAGATCCTAGAATCCCTGGAGACTCTGACAAAACCACACTTGGAGCTCTCTACCTTTGCAAATAGCTAACTCCCTAATCTTTTACTTACAGCACTTGGGAAGAATAGGAAGCTTTGCTAGTGGAGCCTTCCCAAATCCTCAGCACCAGGGAGTGGCATTATTTGAAAAGGATTAGGAGTAGCCTGGAAGTAGACTTTGAGATTTCAAAACCCCATGCTAGGCCAGTCTCTCTATCTGTCTTCCCCTCTTACTTTTGCTCTCCTTCTCCCCTCCCCCTCCTTACTTCCTGTCTGTCTCTTTCTGTCTCTCCCTCTCCCTCTTTCCCCTTCTCTCACTCTCCCTCCACTCACCCCTCTCTCTTTACCTGCTGCCTGCAGATCAGGACATAGCTCTCTACTACTGCTCCAACACCATCTTCCCCACCATGATGTTAATTAATTCTACTGCTCTGAAACGATAAGAAACCTCCAATTAAACGCTTTTTTTTTATAAGATTTGCCATGATTAATTCTTCACATCAATAGAACAGTGACTATCATAAACCATTCATATGAATGACTAAAGATTATCCCAGAATATTAGCACTAAAAGTGGATTTAAGATTTTATCTTTAAAGTCTTCCATTTTGTAATGGAAAAGCTAGGCTTCCAAGGGCATCCCTTTTATTGAAGGTTGACTGTGGGATATGTTGGCCCTTTAGAATGATATTGACAAGGTCTATATATGTAAAGCTCCCTCACTACATACTTTTGAGATACATTTTGTCACTTCCTTATTATGTATTAGGCAAGCAAAAGTCTAAAAGAGGGAACAAAGAAGCTCAGATGAACTTCATGGTAAGTCCTTTGCATTTTAACAAAACAATTAACTTTGGTGTGGAATATTGAATGCTATAGATGGGCAAACATATAATTAATTTGTTTTTAAAGGAAATGTATCCTATAGCTACATTATCAAAAGTGGGAATTGTATATCCTTCCATAATACCATGGCATTTTAGCTAGGTGATTTGCAGATGAGTAAAGTGTTAATGTAAATATTTAGTATATTCCAAATATAATAACAGGAAGAAAAAGAAAGAACCTTAAATATATTTATAATTTAGTAATATAATCAACATATATTATATAAATTTTAAATAAATGATTATGCTTGACAGACTACTAAAACATAGTGTTCTTTGAACAGCAAGATTTATAGTGTTCTTTGAACAGCAAGATTTATGTTTGATACCAATATTGATCATGTTGGAAATAAGTCTTATCTTAAGATTTAGTCAATTCTGGAACCTATAAAACTCACAAATTATATTGTTTATAAACAACAGTTTATTTCTCATAGTACTTGATTGGAAGCCCAAGGTCAGCTTACCAGTGGGGGCTGAGTTTGTGCCATTTAATGACATTCTTTTTTCCTTTTTTTTTTTTTTTTTTTGGTTTTTCGAGACAGGGTTTCTCTGCATAGCCCTGGCTGTCCCAGAACTCACTTTGTAGACCAGGCTGGCCTCGAACTCAGAAATCTGCCTGCCTCTGCCTCCCAAGTGCTGGGATTAAAGGCGTGCGCCACCACACCCGGCTATTTAATGGCATTCTTAGATGCTGAAAAAAATGTTGGTTTCTGTATTCACTTTTCCAAATGCCTAAATCTACTCATGATAGCTATACTTCCATCATCCCTACTTTTTAATGCCATTCCCTAAAGTATAGGATTTCAGCCTTTGCAATTTTGGAAGACCCAAACACTTGGCTGATTGCATGTTCTACAAAAGTTACATGTGGAAATACATTGGAAATATCCTCGCTAATGTAGTAAGAATAACTTGAGGTTGGTTAAGTGTTCAGTAGACCAAATCAACCAACATTTTTGGAGCCTGATACAGTGTGTGACTGTGTATCGGTGGGAATAAAGACATGCAGGAAGCTGAATGAGGAGAAATAAGCTGATAATGAATAATGGTAAGGACTGGGGTGTTGGTGAGTACTGCAGCAGGAGACTAGGTAACATGGAGCATATACATGATGTATAGTATCACCTGTGACAGCAGAAGTCATAGCAAGGCCACTTGAAGTTCTTGAAACAAGATAAATTAAGATGCTTACACAAATCTACATACCTTTGACACCTTTCTTACTCCTGCTTACCACATATACAGCAAATGACACGTATCTTGTCATTTGGATGCCATTCAACCAGTTGAAAGTTACAGGATGACTAAATAGATTGTTACCTCCCAACTTAGGCTCCACATGGAACAAAGATGATACTTTGCCTCTTGGTTGGGATGAGAGAGCAATGCAGAACATAGAAATTATATCTGCACACATGCAAGTCACATACAATTATGCTAGCCTGTCCTTTATATGCCCACAGAAGCAAAAATGATGTGAAGAGGTATTTGATATTTTTTTAAGTCTTCTAATATTGCTGGCTCTAGCAAAGTCACTAAATATCATTTTGTGTTCAATGGTATACCAATTGTCAGCATTTGTGTTACTTCTTGCTTTATAGTCACCTGCTTGCAGAAGACTGCATCAGTTTTTATTTTGCTACATTTAAATAGCTGGGGCTTATTTCATAATATTGTTTAGTGTTTATTTACATACATTTTTATTTCACAATTGAGAAGATATACCACTAAAAGAATAGATGATATAATAAACGTGTATATTCTTCTATAGCATATATTACAAAATAACGTATCATGAATTCACACATAAGAATCCTATTAGTATTTCACAGAAGTTATAGAATAATGAGGTACTATGTAAGCCAAACAAATGTGAGATCTGCTGGGTTTATTGAACCCTGTTTCAAATAGTTGTTCCTTCAAAGACTCATTAGCTGACCCAAGTTCAGAGACCTGTTTGAAATGAGGACACACACTGCCTATCTACAGTGTTTAGTTTTTTTCTTTAGGCAACCAGGGTGACTATAGACATACTCCCATTTTTTTCCAATCAGCTTGCCTCTTGGTTTAGGTTAAGCCAAGAAAGAATATGGTTCTTCCCAACTTTCTCCAAGAATGAACAAACAGAGACGATGCTTTGCCTGCTTGATTGATGCACAGATTTCTTAATTGAGGATTGTTGTAAGCTAAAACTAAAGATGTTGAGCAAAGAGAATAAAATTAGACCCTTAAAATGTCTTGATTTGGAAGGAGTCCTGAGGACCTCGGGTTCAAAACTTAGCAACTTGCAGCAAAATGACTGGGTACCACAGCTAAGAAGTCAGGTCATACATGATCCTTTCCACCCTGTGGTATTCCCTGTTCTTCTAACAGTTTCACCACCATTTTGGTAATTTCCCCCTTGTTCAATCCTTAATTCTATTTAAAACTATTCATTTGATAAAGACAATGTTTCATTCCTTAAAACTTTTATAAAGTATAATTTATCATAACCTTTCCTGTTCCTCAACTCCTTTTAGATACTCTCTTACACCCTACCCATCCAATTTCATGTTCTTCCATGTTCTTAAAATACAGAACAAAAGCAAATGAAAACGGCAACTAAAAACTTTGGGTTTTCAAGAACAAAGCGCACACTGAAGGAGTTACAGAGATCATGTGTGAAGCTGAATCAAAAGGATGGACCAACCAGTGACGGT
>LR749498.1:2597452-2620589 GCA_902729485.2 Mus minutoides | reverse complement strand
TCCCAAGGTAGGAGCTAGAGAAAGTACCCAAGGAGCGGAAGGGGTCTTCAACCCTCTAGGTGGAAGAATAACATGAACTAACTAGTTCCCCCTGCGCTCATGTCTCTAGCTGCATATATAGAAGAAGATGGCCTAGTTGGCCATCATTGGGAGGAGAGGCCCCTTGGTCATACAGACTCTATATGCCCCAGAACCGGGGAATGCCAGGGCCATTACGTGGGATGGGGTGGGTAGGGGAGCAGGGAGGGGACGCGGGAGGGTAAGGGAAAATTTCTGGATAACATGTGAAATGTAAATGAAGAAAATATCTAATAAAGAGAGGAAAAAAAAAAAACTTTGGGTTTTAATTGTTTTGGCCATCTAGCCCTGGGTATGGGAGCTGTCCTGAAGTGTGCTTGATATACTGACTGCCAGTCATTGAAGGAAACTGATTTGCTGTCCTCTGATAGTTATCTTTCTAGATAGATTCTTGACTAGAAGTAGAAATTTGGACTCATGGAGCTCTTTAGAAATCTCCAGTTAGGTGTAAAAAGGGACCCAGTCCTTCTACCATTATCATAGCTCCTATTTCCCTTCCCACCAAATGAAATCCTGAGTGCTTCTTTTCAGGAAGACTTGTAACCAGAGTGTGAAAATCCTCTTAGGTGCTCAAAAACATCAGGGAAACATGTCCCCTTCAAGTTCTTAGAAAGCAAATTTAGGCTGGGGAAATAGTTCAGTTGGTAAAGTGCTTGACTTCCAAGCATGAATCTGAATTTAGTTCCCAAGCATTCTTGTAAAAAAGTAGGGAAACAACACACCCCTTTAATCACAGCACCAGGGAGGCAGAGCCTAGAGAATACTTCTATCTAGCTCCACAGGGAGTCTAGCTAAGTCAGTGAACTTAAGGTCAGTAAGAGTCCCTCTCTCAACACACACACACACACACACACACACACACACACACACACACACAGAGAGAGAGAGAGAGAGAGAGAGAGAGAGAGAGAGTTGAACACCACACACACACACACACACACACACACACACAATACACACTACACAGAGAGAGGGAGGAAAATCTATGCAAATATAAAATCTACAGGATAAGAAATTGCAAAATGAAGAGATGCTATCAGCATAGTTAGACAGGAGAAGAAAGAGTTAATTTGTAGCTATAATAGAGGATAGAGGGCACCTTGATGTAGCCTCAGCTTTAGCCTTCTCAAGCACCACTTGGCTAAAGTTACAAAAACCCCTCTAGTTTTGAAGAGGACTCTGCATCTTTCTGAGCAGTGGCTGAAAGTGGCAGAGAGAGCATCTGCAAAGTATTAGGCTACTACATTTCAGAAGGAAAAAAATGACATGAAAAGCTGATGGCCCTTCCAGTCCTTGGTGTATTCAGATCTCCTGTTGTTAATGAGTCCAGGTATAGAGTAGTCCAAGGGGAGGAAGCACTTGCAATTGTGATAGATGATGGATCAGGTAGTGATTGGAAGAAATTCTAATTATCAGGGTCACCAACCTAATTGAGTAATTTTCCCAGTTTTCCTGGTATTTTTTTTTTTTGATTCTCAAAAGGTACTTAATGTAACCTTTCTTAAAGATAATTAAAATCTCCAAAAGTAAATGTCCTCATTTTCTACTTTGTCTTATAAAAACATTTTAAGTTTACCTTGGAAGAAAAACATTTTTAGAATCCTAATGGCAGACACTACCTGAAGCATGGTAAACTTGCTGTGAGAAGGATATGTGTGGTCATAGTGGGCAGAGCAGATCTGTAGTGTAGACTTCCATAGTGTAAACTTCCATTAGACATTTTATCCCAGGGTGGAAAGGACGTGAAACAGCACCACATCTCTTCTTTGCTTATTCTAGAATGTTCCCACCCTGGCTAATCTTACTGACTCCTTCGCATCTAATGATTGGAGAGTTCCTTCAATCTAATAGCTTCTGTGAAGACATGGAGATGCAGCCCTTTCTTCTGTCCTTGGTGTGCTATTTTGGACCTTGCTCGAAGTTGTTCCATATAGTGTAAAACAGAGTCTGCAGTTGTACCCTGAGTAAGTCTATTTTATAAAGTATCATTTTGCTACATTTTGAGGACAAATGCAGTGGAAACTGCCTTTATGTGTGTTTGTTCACACATGTAGATGGCCATCATGAGCTATGAGGCACAGACTAAAAAAAATAATTCAATCTGGAAAGTATAAAAGTGCTACTTTATATACCATAAAGATTGGTAGTAGATGAACTCATGGGTATGTTCATACCATTAAAGAACAAAAAAAAAAAAAAAACATGACAGAAAAAGAAACAAAGCAAAAATAAGCAGGTCAGAAACTTTCTTGAATATACCAGGCTGAGAAAGGATGAAAGATTTTCACCTGGACCCACTAAACAGAGGGAATTGTAACACTATGATGATAGCCCCACTAACCCAGCATCTTTCCATCTGCTATCTTTATCCAAGGACTAATACAGAACTCCTTACTGCTCCCATGGCTGCAGCTCAGCTGGTTCTTCACTACTTTATATCACCTGTTGACATTATCATCTATCTCTTCATCAGTCAGGTCTTGTCTTGTAATCCTAAATCTAAACTGTGGGACCCTGCCAGTCTCCTATGTTTACTTGCTGCAGTATTTCAATTGTTTTTTTTTTAATTATTGATTATTTTTTATTTACATTTCAAATGTTATTCCCCTTCCTGGTTTCACCTTCATAAACCCCCAATACCATCCCCTCCCACTGCTTCTATGAGGGTGCTCTTTCACCACTCCCACTCCTGCTTCACTGATCTAGTATTCCCCTATGCTGGGGTATCAAGCCCTCATAGGACCAAGAACCTCATAAGGAGGGACACATGACTCTAGCTTCATAAGTAGCAGAGGATGGTCATATATGGCATCAATTGGAAGGCAGGCCCTTAAACCAATTTGGTCCTTTATTATTTAAATAGATGCAGTGATTTTGTGTTTGTATTAGCTCTCCGTATGTAAGGTCTCTTAACTCTGTGAATCGTGAAATCTCTTTAACTCTCATTTAGCCATTCTGTAATGTGCAGCTATGTACACATACAGAAAGAAGTACTAGATGAAGTAAATTGTGTAATCTGAGAATTAGTAATAGTGTTTAAAGTTAGGGGAAAAAAAGAAAATGTGTACCAATGGCCTGATATTAAGGGACATCAGGACTACTTGAAAAATTGTAAGTACTGAACCCAATTTCACTTGTGAATTTAATGTTATTTAATAACTTTTCATTGTAGAAAGACAGGAATGCCTACTCTTGCAGGGTATGCTCATGCCCTCTAGCCCTCAACTCTTCCATTACAAAATGGTTGCTATGACTTGAATGTCTCCCAAAAGATCATATTAAAATTTAATTGCTACTGCAAATGTACTCATTTAGTACCAAGAAGTGTTCCAGAGACCAAAAAGACCAACCAGGAGCCAACTCTGATGTAATTGCATTAGGGTCTCTGTTACAAACTCTTGTTTGGTGTTTGGTCTTACTTTCCAACAACCCATAGGATGGATCAGCGAAGCAGCCCTGAACTCTCTTTGGGACAAGGTTTTATAGGAAATGGTAAGCAAAGAGCAGGAGCCTCTAGCCTGGCAAGCATCTAATTGGGGGGATATCATTGTCCTTTAGCATAATTGGCTGGTGCTGGGTGTCAAAACATAATCTTAACTTCTGCTTTTGTCCTGAATGTCAGGGGCTGGCTTGTAACCTGGAGGTGCAGATTTGTTGGGAATATCCTGGAAACTGGTGTTAGACACAGGGCTGATTTGGGAATAACCTAGAAAGTGGTGTTAGATGGAGGTCTTGTTGGGGGAGAACAAGACCTTAGATGTGGTTCTCTAAGATGGAGTCTGAATCCAAGATCTGGTCTCTCACTCACAGGTGTGGTGATTGTGAGATGCCTAAGTCATGACAACACTGCCAACATAGCAGGAATAGAGAACATGATGTTGTTCTTCTGCCATGTTATGGCACAGTCATAATGTCCTCTGAAGAAGCTAGAACCATGATCTTACATCTTTCAGCCTCCCAAAATGATGAAGCAAACCAACTCCCGTTGTTTCTGATTTACCTTATCTGGAGTATTATGATATAGCAGCAGAAAATTGACTAAGACCTTGTTTTGATTTTTATTTACTCTCCTGGACTCTGCTTTTTAGATTCCTGTGATAGTTTATTTATATAACTTCTCCATATTAGGACATGATAGTCCAGATAAGACAGACATATACTTCATTCTAAAACTGGGACACTAAAGAAGTAGGCAACCTAAACAAAAATGGCTAATAATGTGACAACAGAATGTCAACTAACTCTGAAATTGTTCTAAAAGTTTTAGGATATAATTTGAAAAAGTAAAAGTGGTGAACTATAAAAGAGCACGCATACGTACGTAGACATGTGTGTACATACAGGGTGGTCCACTTGACAGAAGGTCCTTATAAACTGCCTTAAATCCAGAAGCTTCCAAAATGCCTTGAGTGCAATTTATGAGGTAGGCTTTCTTTGGAGGTCTGCAGGGCATAAATAACTATTGATTAGCTTCATAGAGACAGGATTTTAGTAGAACTCTGAATAAGAGCATTAGAGAAATGCCCCCAAAGGGGTCATTTTTTGCTGACCTGGGACTACATAAAAATGGGAGTATTGAATGCTTAATGTCACATTTTATTGCTTGGTTCAGCTAATTTGTCTTGTGGGAAGCAAATGTTTTTTAAAGCATTCCAGAGCCTTTGTAGTGTTAAAGCTCATTACCTTTGGTTTCGTGTGAGCCAAAAAATATACAACCAATGAAGTCCCCTGAAACTCAGCACAATGTTGTGACTACACATGGAAGCAAAGCTATATGTGTCATGTTATAACACAAGAGGGCAACTGAGTCATTTGCACTCACACAGCAAGTCAATGTTAACAAGTTTGGAGGGAGTCTTTTTTACTGCTTTTTAAATGCAAAATAATAGTTTATTGAACAGATTAAAAGTAGATCTATGCTCTTTTGGAATTTTTTTCTATTAATCATGAATTCTAGGTTTTGGTTTCTCTAGTAATCTTGGAAAGAGACTATATGGATTCTATCTAGATGAATTACTTTCATAGGTCAAAATGTTTTTTTTTTAAATCTATTTGCAAAAGTCAAACCCCTGTGTGAGGTTCTTTTATGCATTTAATGCTACTGTAACTTTTAAGAAATTATTTCCTCTCTACTGATATGGAAATTAAGGTCCCAATGTAGTATTCTGCTAAAATTAAACAATCAATAATAAATAAACAAAATCAAGATGAATCTATTGGTATCAAGTGACTATTTAGGGCCTGATAATAAGACCCCTAACTTCATCATGAGAATTTCTTTCTCACGTATAATATTTATGTTTTGTATTAAAACTCATTGACCCAGGCGTGGTGGTGCACACCTTTAATCCCAGCACTCGGGAGGCAGAGGCAGGCTGATTTCTGAGTTCGAGGCCAGCCTGGTCTACAAAGTGAGTTTCAGGACAGCCAGGGCTATACAGAGAAACCCTGTCTCAAAAAACCAAAACCAAAACCAAAACCAAAACCAAAACCAAAACCAAAACCAAAAAAACTCATTGAACCTAGAGATAGCAATCAAAGAGTTGACATATTCATAATTGATGGTGGTTTTATTATATCGAATACATATTCTTACTCTTACTGATTCTATTGGAATTTTTCACTTTCCCATTATCCCTTCTACAGACTAACATTTCCGCCTGCCTCTAGCTAGAGAATATTCTTTATGCCCTCTTAAATCCTTGTCCACAAATTCAGGGATGATAAATTACTTCACTACCATTAGGGTCAAATAAACAAATATATGAAAAAGCCTTCAAGTTATTTTTATTGTGTAAATAAACTACTTTAAATATATCAGAGTATGCTAAGTGATATAAAATTGATGTGCAGCTTATCTTACAGTCATTTAAGATATCAAAATCATACTGATGCTGAGACTTTTCATGATTTCTTAATTTAACTCTTATTGAGCTTTAATTATTATTATTAGTGGACTTGATTCTGATGTTTCAGAATCATGCATATAGCACACACTAAACAAATCTAACTTCACCTACCCCTATGGTCTTAACCTTTATGGATCATTGTTTGACATTCATCTAAACTTTAAAATTCATGACACATACTCTCTCATATAATCATTCGATTACAGATTTCTAAATAATAAGGCTTGGCAGATTAGCTTTGTCAGGAACACAGTCACACATTTCTGATAACTTTTTATTAACTGTGTCATATGAGTTCAATAAGGAAAATCACACATTTTAACATCAGTTTAATTTTGTTTGTTTGTTTTCTGCAGTATAGAGGATGAATCAAGGACCTTTGTGCATGTTAGTATTGGGCCATATCTCTAATCTTTCATGTCAATTATATCATTAATGGGATTAAATATTTTCTTATATTCTTTGCAATGTATATAGTTTGATTTATTAACTTAGCTCAAATATCTGTTTCAATTATTAACATTATATATACATATTTGTTGAGCTTGAACATGAGTTCTTACAATAATATATGAACATTTCTTTTGCTGCGTTTCGATTACTCTTATCTACAGAAATTTGTTAATAACTTTGCAAGTTTTAAAATTCACATAAATTTTGTATTCATTTTATATTTTGTCTTTAAACTATGGCTCACATGGTGAACTACTAAACAATTTATTATTCATCTTAAAGTGAAGCCCTGTGTTTTCAAGTACTTTAATTTCTTTACTACTTTTCCTTTGCCTCTTCATTATTTTACAGCATGATGAATAATCTTAGACGTCAATTTGACTACATCTGGAATCAACCGAATTCCATGTAGCTGTGTATGAGTGTGAGGTATTTTCTTGATTGGAGCATTTGAAGTGGGAAGACCTACCCTAAATCTTGGCCATGCCTTCTGGTGGCAGCCCACATAAAAGGACTTGGAAGAAGGAAGCTTTTGCATGCATCCCATAACCCTCACTGGCAAGTTCATCTCTCCTACTGCTGAGGCATTCTTACACTGGTGTTAGAACCTACTTCTTCAAAATTCCAACATAGACTAAAGACAAGATCGTTAAGACATCCAGTCTCATGGATTAAAAACTACTGGATAATTGGATTTTCAATTTGGGAACAGCCAAATTGTTGGGTGACTATCTGGGCCACAGACTGTAAGCTACTCTAGTAAATCCTCCTTTACTGTATTGCCTATAAAGTTATCTAAAGTACATTACACACAGCGCTGAAAACATTGTTGGCAATATGAGTTTGTTGTTTCCTATACTCAATAACTTTACTCCCTCATTTTGAAAGTAATGTAATGATCACTTGACACAAGCTAGAATCATCACAGAGAGGTAGCATCAATTGAGGAAATGCCTCCATAAGACCATGATGTAGGCAAGCCTATAGTACATTTCTTAATTAGTGATTGATGAGGGAGGGCCCAACCCATTGTGGGTGGAGCCATCCCTGGGTTGGTAGTACTAGATTCTGAAAGAAAGCAGGTTGAGCATGCCATGAGGAGCAAGCCAGTAAGCATCACTCCTCCAAGGCTTCTACATCAGCTTCTACCTTCAGGTCCTGCCCAGTTTTAGTTCCTATCCTGAATTCCTTTGATGATTATGTGCGATATGGAAGCAGAACTAAATAAATCCTTTCAGTCCCAAGTAGCTTTGACCATGGCTTTCCATCACAGCAATAGTAATGCTAACTAAGACAAATAGAAGCCTCTTCCTTTAGGGACTCGAGATTCTTCATGCTACATTACCAAGATATAGTATTAATTCATCCATTAATTTTGAGATCTAAACAATCATATCCCTTTCATAACAATGATGGGTATGTGAATAAGAATACTGCTAATGTGATCAGAGTTCTCCTAGGATTTCCTAGGACTCCTAGGACTCTTAAATGGATTAAGTAAAAAAAATCATAAAAAAATCTCTTTAATTTTTGATCATTTAGAAGAGTAGTCCTTATCCACTATATATGTGTGACATCTGCAATCACACCTTTATATAATAGAGGCCTAGATAAGGATAGAGCTGACTACACAGATGATGTTGGAGGAAGACTCAGAACCATCAGCTTAGAAGAGTTTTCCAGTTACTTCAATCTTGATTTGAGTCTGTGAGATTCCATCGATCCTTACCAAGAACATGTGTTAAAACAAATCTGGGTCCTCATTTTGTCATATCACTCTAAAACTTGACTGACCAGCATATCAGCATGTGTGAAAAAGAGCAGTGCTCTAAAAACATGCAGCAGGGAGGATCCATCTCGAGTAAGCATGCTGGCATCAGCAGGATTTTAGACATGAAAATCTGCCTACTGCATAAGGGGATGTATGAAGACAGGCTTCCAACAGGAAATCGGTGTCAACAACAGTCTTCAAGCTATTTTAATCCTTTAGAACCTCTGTGATTTGCCACAATGTTTTCATGCTCTCACACATTGTTTTCTAATGGTGTTCAAGTGTTTCTTCATAATATTTGAATCGTTCCAAAGATCATAATTGCCATCATATGGTAAAATTTGAAAACTAGAAGAATCCAGTCACTCAAGGAATTTTGTCCCTTGGAACCTAAAAACTTACAATTTGACATGCACCAAAATCGTTTACAACTATACTTGGCTTACTTCTATTTAATAGGTGCAAGTGTTCATGAATCCTGTTTCTCTCATTCAGACATGTTCTTATTTCCATCTGCATCAGATTTGTAATCCAGTATATCCACTAAATGGTTACATTTATTAAATGGTCACTCTACCTATCACTCAAAAAGAAGGTTACATAAAACCTGAGATATGATTTTTAGTTTTGTGCCAAATGTTTCTCTGTATTTTGAGTGTATTTCTTCTGCTCTGAGCTGCTTTTAATTCAGTGTAAGCATGCAATTAGATTAGTCTGGTTTTCTTTGTTATAATGAAATAGCTGAGGCAAGGAGCATATGAAGAAAAAAAAAAGGTTTATTTAGCTCATAGTGTTGGAGACTCAAGGGCTTGGTTGTTTTCTGGTGTGATCTCTTTACTGAGTCACATCCTGGCAGAAATTACATAGGAGCAAGATTAGAAGCAAGAGAGCTCCTGCATTCTGGCTCCTGCTATTACAACAAACTTTTCTCTAGAAGCATCGGTGGATTTCATCGGAACACTCTTAATCCTTGCTCAGTGGCAATGTTCTCAGTCTAAAAATCTTCCATATCACTACTGCCTTAGGGACCAAACCTCCAATCCAGAAAAGCTTTTCAAGGTAAAACTATACCCAATCCACAGGAGCCATTAATAAATAGATAAACTTATATATTATGAACTTGGTTATGGGCATGGAAAGAGGGGAAAAAGATAAAATTGAGTGCTATGGTTTAGAAAAAGTGAAAGTATAGAAACTAAGTGTATATCTTTGATTGAGGTAAGATTCCCATATTCTCTCCAATATTTATTGGAGATTGCCATATCAAGCCTGCCCCCCAGTCTTTGTAAATAGCTCTGATTGTTTGAAGATAAGGAGAGATTGCTGTAGGATGGAGCTTTTGACATTACACAGCAATGATCCCTAAATTAATGTATACCTGTGTGGTGCTGATCCCTGAGGAAGCTTTAGATAAACAGTCAGTGTGAGTTATATTCTTTTCTGACTATGTGTGCTTCCATGAAACATCGAATTTCCGGGGCCTTCCACCAACCATTGCTATCCAACTTAAAATGATAGGCCCCCGAACCTTTCATAAAATGTAAATTACTATCTTTTTGGTGGAAGAGGGTTGAGAAATGGATATCTTTGACGATTTAGGGGAATAAATTGCCTGACTACAGCAAACACAGTGACTTTCCTGGAGTCTGGAGTGATTGGTCAGAAGCTACCCAAAGAAAATGTAGACAGAATTTGTACTTGACTTATTCTCTTTCTGCCGATCTCAGGAAAGCATTAACAGCTTTTAAATTCTCATCCTGGAACTGATAATATTTGTCCGTTACACCTCAACCACATATGGTAAGGACTCAGGATAAAATACTTTAGTCTTGTTGTGGGTTTTCAGAGTGTTGTTTAATTTCAAGGAGCAGGGAAGCTCCTGTTTTCTGATACAGCTCACTGTGTATACAATGGAACCACAAGGTGTTAGGGTAAGGGAAGGCTAGTGGAAACATCTTCCATTCTTCATTGTGCTGCTCTGGGGCATCGAGGGAAGTGGGTTCAACATTTACTTTCTGACAGGACCTAACAGTTAACTTACTGCATCCTAAGGCGACAGTTACTCTACTGTCATGATACTACACAACATAGCCCAGAGATATGTCACCTGCATGAAGACTGTAGGGATTGCCTATTTGGAAATTTGAATGAAAGGGGAGGTTTAGTGAGATGATTGCATGAGAGTTCACAGAGTCCTAGCACTGGGAAAGACTTCAACTCCATTGGTATGTGTTTGCTGCATGAAGTTGCATGCAGTGCAGGGTGGGGTACCCCGGACTGATGGGTAACCATGGCACAGTGTGCTTTGATGTTGACTTTCTAACTGTGCCCTCCATTCATTCAACACATTTACTGACACTTACTTGATATCAAACCCATGCAAAAATTACAAATTTAATACAAAGTAAATGACTGCTGTCCTCATTAATCTTATAGTCTAATGACATATGGTAAGGACTGTGTAAGTCATTTCATGCTGTAGAAAATGAATAAGCACTAGTCTCTAGTATGGATCATAATAAGTAATTTTTTTCAATTTTTTATTAGATATTTTCTGCATTTACGTTTCAAATGCTATCCTGAAAGTCCCCTATACTGTCCCTCCCGCCCTGCTCCCCTAACCACCCACTCCCACTCCCACTTCTTGGCCCTGGCGTTCATAAATAAGTTTTCACTCTCATTTTGGTTGGAGAAAAATAAAACCTTATTTCTATAAGTCTTGACAGTGTCCCTAAGTCATGCTATAATGTTTTTTTTTACCCAATTATAAAACTGGAAAGCAGGAGATCTGGATCTGAAATGATCCACCAATCCTTTACCCTGTGTCTTAGCAGGGGTGCTTCTTGTAGGAAGAATTACATTCTCTGCAACACTGACACTGATTCGCCATTGACCTTCCCACCACTGTCAGCACAAAGGGTCGAGATTTGTACTAAATCTTTGTATTTCCTGAACCAAACACAGTCCTATACATATAATAGAATGTCCAATAGGTCTGAGAGAAGAAAATAGATAGGCTTTTGGGCCTTTTTTTTTTCTTTTTTTCTGTAATCTATGGATGTGAAAATACTTACCAGTAAATAAGTGACCATTATAGAAGATATAAGCTCTCCCCCCTATTTACTGTTGATATTAAATGAGATATCAAAGTTTATATTATTCTGGTACATCTTTCTATGTATGTATTCATGAGATATAAACATGTATACCTATGTGTTGTTTGTAAACATGCATGCCTATGTGTCTGTCAATGTAGACACATAACCCTATATGTATATGCATGTAGACCTCGGTGCTTATATGTGTTCCAGGCAGGCTCAATCAATGCAGTTTCCTATGACAGTGAAGTCTGCTCCAAGGTTAAGGTAAGAGAGTTCTTCTAGATCACAGCTAAGAAAACCCCAGAGAATAGAGATAGTTACAAAATAAGCTCTTGAATCTCCATGTATAAAAAGATTATCACATCATTTATTCAGATATCCTTTGTCCAGTGGCTAATATTTGCATGATAAAAAGAAATATTGGAAAATGCTGTTGGTCTTAAAGGAGAAAGATCTGAGTATGAGTTCACTGTTTGTCACTTATTTAGGGAAAAATATTTCATTCATATGTGAAAATAACAATGATCCATCCACAGGACATTGGGGCTAAATTAGTGATTAAAGAGGCAGACATTGCAAAGTCTGTTGTATATTCAGAAAAATGATTAATGCTACTGATCTCTTAATATGGCAATTTCTTCTAAAGAGTGATGCTGAATCCAAGGCAAATTGTGAACATTGGACTGTAATAGCTGTATTGTCTACCTGAATGTAGAAAAATTCGTATTGCTCTTTAATACAAGAACACATAGAAGGAGGTGTCATCACCAGTCACTGTACCATCTTGTTCCCATATTTACTCCCATGTGCATTCTTGAGAACATCTTATCTATTATGTTGTAGAATCCTTCTTCCTTTTAAAAGCCATATTCCAACCTCATCTTTCTCCATGTACTAAGCTGACAGACACTTGTTTTGGATCCATTACCATAGGATAACCAGGTTTCTGACACTTGTTTTGGATCCATTACCATAGGATAACCAGGTTTCTGACACTTGCTTTGGATCCATTACCATAGGATAACCAGGTTTCTGACACTTGCTTTGGATCCATTACCATAGGATAACCAGGTTTCTGACACTCGTTTTGGATCCATTACCATAGGATAACCAGGTTTCTGACACTTGTTTTGGATCCATTACCATAGGATAACCAGATTTCTGACACTTGTTTTGGATCCATCACCATAGGATAACCAGGTTTCTGACACTCGTTTTGGATCCATTACCATAGGATAACCAGGTTTCTGACACTCGCTTTGGATCCATTACCAGGATAACCAGGTTTCTGATTTGGTACTTAGTCCAACAGTGACAAAGGGCATGCATAACATCTACCTTTCTGCTTTGTGTTCATATATTTATAACCCGCTCCCCTCTGATCTACCCAAGGTGGTTTTAGAATCTTTGCTGAAACAAGGCAGAGAATGGGAAATTTCTGTGTGTGCCTCATCTGTGGGGTGGATTAGGTACCCAATCCCCAATCTACAGACATTGTGTCAGTCACAACACCCGATGAGAAGTAGCAAATTGAGTAGAAAATTCAGCCTCTTAAACATACACGGAAGCACCAATGCACCCAAAAGTCATTTGAATGAAATAAATGCATGAAGGCTTGAACTATATTATCACATTTAGACCAAATCTTAGCTATTACCATACACACAGGCCAGAAGTTTCTAAAGGTTGTTATTTCTTAAAAACATGATTGATTTTGGAGATTTTTTTTAAAACTTGAATGTCATGAACCAGACATACATAATTATATTATTTGTCTTATACAAATGAAAAGGAATAAATTAAAACTCGACATGTTGCAACAGGACTGTTGACATTATATACAAAGCCTGTGTATTGTCCTGAGATTCTCTTAACCTTCAGCCAAAATCTTTCAAAACTATTAGTGTTAAATCTAGCAGCTGTTGTCAAAGTTCCCCTGTTCTCTGTTTTATGCATTGTGCTTTATTTGAAATGTTTGCTGTATTTGTGTATATAACTTTCTTTGAGCTGTTCCTTGAAAGCTCCGAGGATTAAACATGAAGGTTGAGCCAGTTCAAAAGGAACAAATTTAAGAAAATTAAAGAAAACTCGCTAAAATGGATGTTTAAACCATTAAAATATTTAGCAAGGTTTGCCTGGAGCTGTTTCCCTTTATGTAAAACAAGATGCTTCTCTCTCTCTCTCTCTCTCTCTCTCTCTCTCTCTCTCTCTCTCTCTCAACAAGTCAAATGAGGTTAAGAAAGACATCTCTGAACCTTTTTCGTCTCTCCTTAAAAGCATTAGAAATGTAATATCTAAATATTTTATGTAAATAGTTATGCATGATTGAAGCAGAAATATCTCAAGCATGCAGGGCATTTATGCTAGTGGTTTGTGGATATATTAGGTGATAGAGATGCAGAGCTGAAGGGATCATTCCTGAGTTTGGATTAGGTTGTGACTTTAAGTCCTTAGGCCATGACTGTGGGTAAAAAGAGAACATGATTCTCCTGCAGTGTTCAGAAGCATAAAAATATACACACATATAGAATTAAGTAGAGATATGCCAGGCAATTTGTCCCTATTTGTTTAGTTTTAACAATAACAGTAATTTATAAGTTGTGATATCAAATGGGAAACCATGCTACCCAGCTCTCTCCACTATCTCATAGCATTTAGTGTGTCCTTCCTCCCTGTCTGCCCCTTTTAAGAACATCAACCATTTTTGCCTAGTGCAGAAGGTCCTAATTCTTCAACTACAATGCCTTTCAGTGATTCAGTAAATTTATTCCTGGTAACTCTTAACCAAAAGAAATACTAATTATTCATTTGGTAAATAGGTTTAAAAACTTCATAAATGTCTATGCTTAACAATTTAGAAGTCCTTTAAAAATCATATATTTTATATAATTTTAAAAAGTCATGTCATTTTATTTTTTGTAAAATATAATTTCTCACAAGACATCTGTGGTTGATAGAGTCCATGAATTTCTCACCATTTGGATGTTTTCCCTTTCATATTATGCCACAAACAGACTTTAATGTAACACTTGCTTTTATCCACAGCCACCTAAACAAGCCTGTGGATTCACAAAACACAGCATCTTTAGAGGTTATGTAATGCAGTGTTATAAGAAACTGCCCTGCTTTCATCCAGCAGTTTATATGCTGCATAAAAGATACTACATTTTCTGTGAAAAAATAAAAGTTTTGAGAACTTGAGTTTTCCATGAGTGAATTTGCCCAACATCCAGGACATTTCTCACCAAATTTGGAAGCTTTGTTCTAGCATATTCTTAGGAAAAAAAAAAAGTTTACCTTGCCTTTTGTCATGCTAGGTAGGTTATGATACAAAAATGGATTGGAAGTCATTAAGGATAGGTACCAACCCACCTCCTGTCCCCATCTCATAAAGGCAAGTACTGAAGCTACATGATGTTGATAATTGGTCAAGAATGGCTCTGTGTCAATCACTGGCCCAGATAACGCCCTCAATTGCTCAGAAGGCAATCTACAGATACGTCTCTAAACAGTCTAAAATTACTGTTCTGCTTGGACACTTTTAAAATAAAGAACAGTATTTAACATTGTCTATACCTGAAAGAGAAAATCGCCTTAGGCCTGTCAATCACCTGGATAGGCTAATACTACCCTGGAACTTTGTCTGCTCTACATGACCTTGGAGGGAGGCAAAAGGAAGGAAGGAATGTGGGAAGAAAGGAGGAAAGACAGATGAGCAAACAAAGGCTTCTGAAAAAGTGGCAACATGTATAAACATGATCTTTCTTGGGATGCCCCACATTGCCCCTTAAGAATAAGCTCCATTCAACGATGATCCAGTGACTGTTTCCTGCTGTTACCCTTCAGAATGTGCTAGCCTCCACTGTACAATAAACATACATGTCTTCTACACAATACCCTGTGAGTTTCTTCTCTGTTCTTTGGCCAGAGACTACAATAACCAGAAAGTCAGAGAAACACTCCAGTATTGTACCATATATGCACCTCACCAGGAGGAAAAGCCATCCCTTGGGAATGTTGAGAGGGAAGGCCTGTTCCTCCCTATGGTAGCATCTATCTGCTCAGCATCACTAACTGTAATTGATGGACATTAACATTTCTGAGAGGTGGTGCCTAACATTTATGCACTGTAGACTGTAGAAAAGATCCTGCCTTGCCACTGGCTTTCCAGTAACATTCATTTGGCAGTTTCTAGCATGTATTGAAGTTAAGACAAACCATTTTTAATCTGCTGTACTATGATATGTGGATTTTGATATTCCTTATCTTTATCAACTTCCTTTTCTCATTTGTAGGTAGAATATCCTTCTTTTATAAGTTGGATATGACATGAAAGCATTGAAAAGACAACAGGGTCTTCTGACGCTGTTCTTTGATTTTCTGAGTCATTGACTTCATTGTTCATTCATGAACATGTTCATTCAACTTTTTGTAGAAAGTATTCCATAGCTAGAATATGAAGAAATATATATTTTTAAAAATATAAATATGCTTTTAAATATTTAATGGATAGTTTTGGAGTAGGAAAAGACATATTTGTAATGTTAGCTAATTAAAATGGTACATGGGGTCTCACAGTGGCTAATTTGTAACTACTGCTGAACTCAGAAGTCAGAAAAGATAGGATAGACAAGATAGAAGTACACAATGATCCCTGTCAGGCCCACAGGTGACAAAGCGTTAGAGAAGGTCTGTGTTTGTTTTGCCTAGGGTGTTAGCCAAGGTGAACAATTATATATAAATAAAAATCTATGCTGTAATCTTCTAAAAACTATATAATAAGTACAAATCCAGAGGTCTATGGGGAAAACTACTCATTTTCCTAGGATCATTACCAGATAGACTTCACAAAGGAGAAAACATCTCAACTGAATACTGAAGAAGGATTATTATATCTCTAGTCATTGAACTCTAGGCCAGGCTGGAGGACAGACATGAGTATGGGTGAGTCTCCAGGGGCCAGTTATTATTAAGTAAGGTGAAGGAATCTTGGTGATTATCTCAGAGCTAGAAGGTACAAAACTAGAAGTCCTGTTAAGAAATCTGACTACTTTAACATGAAGGAATTTTTAAAAAATCACACTTATCAGCAGGGTGGGGAGGGAAACTAAAGTCTACAAGACCTAGAATAAGGACATAGTCAAAAGATGTGTAGTAATCTGATAGAGGACAAAGAAAACTAGAAATGAGAATGAAGGATCAGACAAACTAACACCGTATATTTGTTTTCTTTTTTTTTTTTCCTTCCTTTTTTGGTTTTCTGAGACAGGGTTTCTCCGTGTAGCCCTGGCTATCCTGGAATTCATTTTGTAGACCAGGCTGGCCTTGAACTCAGAAATCTGCCTGCCTCTGCTTCCCAAGCGCTGGAATTAAAAGTGTGTGCCACCACTGCAATCTAACACTAAAATGATTGGGTATAGAGGGTTAAATCTGGCCCTCTGTCCTGTCTACCCTGCATCCTCCTTTCCCTCGCTTACTGTACTTCCAGACAGGGATCACTTCTGGTGTGAATCTGATCCCCAAAGCTTCCAACCTCATGCTCAGATCCCTTCCATTCCCCCTCCCACCCCACCCACCCCTCAGATTTGGACCTTGACCACAGAGAATTTCTTCTAGCAGCCCGTATCTCTGTTCAGACAGCTGCAGAGATGGCTTACTCTCTGCTTTGAAAAGCCACTCAGACCAGGGCCACACTGCCGAGCGCATGTGGTTGCGATTTCATTTATGCTTTATCATTTTTCATTCTGACATCAGAGCTCCTCCGCAGAGGGTGAGAGCGCTGTGCATTGTAAGGCGTAATGTGAACCGAGGGCTTCTGCTTTGTGCCAGAGGAAACGTGATTCAGAAACAATTTGAGGGCAACTGCAAGGTGATGTGGCCCAGAGAACCAGAAGCTATTGAAACTTTAAACATCATTTCTGGACATTATAATATGTTCTGCAGGGCAGCTTGGAAAAACAGGAAAAGCCCTTCTTGGCCAGTCCTTGGAGAATTAGAAGGCTTTAAATATCATATGGAGAAAATGTTTTTTAAAGGGCCACGGGCACTTACAGTCTCAGAGGCCGGACTAGAAGCATGTTCAACCCATGAGCCCATGAGAAACTGAAGCCATGAGGGAAGATGGATTTCTGGCTCTGGTCATGCCCACATGGATATTATCGGGCTTCTAAGTTGCTTCATCTCATACCAGCCTTTCTCTATGACAGTCAACGTTTGCTAGTCTGTGTCAAACTAGATCCATGAAATGTGAATTTTGGGGAAGGTATACTTGTAAATTTTTTTTCCAAAAGGTAGCATCCCTATTGATATATGAAGAGTGACATTACAAAGATCTATTTCTATATGGTGGGCTTCTTGGGGTGATAAGGCAAGTTGTGTGATCAGAGCAAAGGCTCAAGGAACATTGATGGAAGAGGTGAGCAGAGGATAAGAGGAACAAGAGGAGGTAAGAAGGGAATCTCAGAGCTACAAGGTCAGCATGCAGCTTTCATGTAAGGAAAGCAATTCTGCATTCTCCACACTAGTGTTTGCTGTCTCAGATTGGTTATCAGCTTATCACTGAGGCATTTTGGTTCTCCTGGTATCACTGACAGCTCATAACAAGATGTATTGAGATCATTGGTACATCCTGGCTCCATGTGATGTTGTCACTTCAAATGTTGTTATTGTTTTGTTCGACCCAGAATATCTCTTTTTGCCACTTTTTAATCAGAATCCACAATCTTCCTGACTTTGATGATCACATGGTTCACTTGGTTATACAAAATGAAATTTTGTAAAGAATACCATCTTCGAGATTGTACCAAATACACTTCAAATTTTTTGAGATTATGATTAAGTCATTTCCGCCTTCCATGTCCTCCTTTCTAACGCTTTTGTGTGCTCCACAACTCTCTTTCAAATTCATGACCTCATTTTCTTTGTTTTTACACACACACACACACACACACACACACACACACACACACACACAGAGAGAGAGAGAGAGAGAGAGAGAGAGAGAGAGAGAGAGAAATTACTAAATATATAAATAAAACCCACTTAGTACACACAGTACACAATTATGCTCAGGGCTCCTATTATAACATTGTAGACTGTTAAGGTTACATTTATGTTACTTAATGAATAAATAATATTGATATATGCATAAGAACTAGTATCTGCAGTATTTCTATATGTTTTTAGAGTCCTTCTGATTTTCTGTTTCTCAGAATTCCATTCAGCACACTGAATTGCCATTAATTGTCCTATTAAATTTTACCGCTTTTCCCCAGTAGCTGAAATCAAACAATATAGTGGGAGTAAATAAAAACCTGTTTGCTCAGCTTAATTGTTACCAGTAAGCTTCCCTGCCCAGTGATTATAAACATAGTCTTCACAAACCTTCGAAGGAGCTATACCTGGTGTGTATGTAGAATGTGTTTTAACCTAGATTTCAAAGGAGATATAGTCAATGGTTCTCAAAAAGACATAGAAGCTGATAGGGAAGTCATGATGACAAGGAACAGAAAGCTGTTTGGTCATCTTACATCTGTATTAAAGAATCAGTGGGTGAACAGGAAATGGGGTAGGGCTATAAAGCCTAAAGATCCACCCACAGTGGCCTACTTCTCCCAGTGAGGCTCTATTTCCTAAATGTCCCAAGGCCTTTCTAAACATTGACACCAGGTGAGGATAAGGTGTTCAAACATATGCATCTATGAGGGACATTTTACATCTCACATCAATATTCAAAAGAGAAATACAATGTAGATAGACAATCAGGTATTACAAATGCACTATTGGCTGTCATAAGGTAGAAGATGGTGTGGATGCCAATCACCAATCAGTGGACTGTGAGTTCCGAAGATTGTCCTTAGTCTGGATGCCCTGTCTCAGTTACACCATTGGGAAAGTTACATTGCTCTGCATTGCTACAAAGCCGTTTGCTCATTGGCACACTAGTGTTAAGACTGTAAAGACCAGAAAACAGCATCTTAGTCTTAGTAGAGGCCAAAGCAATGAGACTGTCCAATCCCTAAACAGATTGCATGTGGCATGACCTGTTCACTCCATTCCCTCTTGCTTGTTCACATCTGTTACTTAGCTTGTTAAAGTAAATGCTTAAGTGAAAGGTGCTTAAGTTTATGTGTAGCTTTTCTTAATATTGCCTACTTCTGAATGTCTTGGTTTATGCTTTAGTTTTGCACTTGAAATGCTGATTCTCTGAATCAGCACCCATGCTGAACCAACTGCAAGTGTTTCTTGGGAACTTTTCCCAGTAAGGAACCCAAATTAGCACTTGTAGAGCTCCTCTGTAAACCCTCCATTCTTGCCACACACAGTCCATTCTTACTTATTTTGTTTTTCATGGTTGTTCTAGGTGACACATTTGCATCCAAAGATTGAAAGCTGGGATTCATAAAGAAGTAAAAGGATCCTGTACTTGTCTATGGGTCTGGAATATCTCACTCAGTATACTATTTCTAGTTCCTTCCACTTCACCTGCAAATCTCACTTTTCCTTTTTTGATGAATAAAATTCCATTGTGTGTATACACCATATTTTCATGATCAGGTGAAGGGAATTCTGTTACTTCATTCCCTACCTGTTTTGAATAGAATGGCAATAAGAAATGACTGAACAATTATCTGTCTAGTAGGCTGTCAGGCCCTTTGGGTACATTTTCAAAGGTAGTGTACCTGAACCTTATGGTATCCGTATTTTATCTTTTGATAATTTGCCATGTTGATTTCCATTATGGCTGTACCAGCCTGTAATCCTAGCAGTGAATAGAGGTTTTCCTTTCCCCATATCTTGAACAGCACTTGTTACTGGTTGTTTTGGTTAATATTAATATTATTATTATTTAAAATACTTTTTTTAGCCATTTTGACTGGGACAAGCTGGAATCTCAGAGCTCTTCTCTAATTTTAGGGATATTAAACACATCTTTATATATTTCTTAGTCATTGTTATCTCTCCTTTCAGCAACCCCATGTTCAGAGCCATCCCTTGCACTGCTACTGATCTGTGAAGATTCTGTCTTAGAAGAACTCAGAAAACACAAGGCGTATTAAGAAGCACGTGGTAAATTGGGAAAATGAAGTAGACAAAGTAGAATAAAAATTTACTGAATAACTGTAGAATTCCTAAATCCTTGCCTTTGTCTCTGAATGATGTCATTCCTTCAGGTTTGCCACTCTGGATAAAGGTCTATCCCAATAATGACATCTTAATTTGATCACCCCAAGCTGGGTGTGGTGGCGCACACCTTTAATCCCAGCACTTGGGAGGCAGAGGCAGGCAGATTTCTGAGTTCAAGGCCAGCCTGGTCTACAGAGTGAGTTCCAGGACAGCCAGAGCTATACAGAGAAACCCTGTCTCGAAAAAACAATAAATAAATAAATAAATAAATAAATAAATAAATAAATAAATATTTTTTTTGATCACCCAAAAAGACTCCACTTGTCAATAAGGTAGAATTTTGAGGCTTTAGAATAGTGAACTTACCAGGGGTTTGGAATAATATGGTTTTCTTAAACTCATATTAAGATGTACTTACAGAGAAAAGATGCTTCACTTGCACAGTGTAAAGGAAGAGGAAGAAATGGACATGTTTATGACTCCCTTGTGACCCTCAGGAAAACTCTCCGATTGAGTGGACTTAGAATTGACAGCTCTACTCCTTTGTAGAGATGAAAACTCACCCATCCCTGCATCCAAATGTAACACCAAAAAAAAGCATCATGCTGGAAACACTTTCGGGTTTGTTTGGTTTTCCTTGTATGGGTGGGTGCATGCTTTACCTGGCAGAATAAACATTTCAGTCCATTCTTTAATTTCAATTTTCAGTGTGAATTTATGAGACATTGTCTAGCATGTAGTGATTTCTTGTGAAGGGTAGACTAGGTCAATCAGCTCTCAATTCATGATCACCGAGTATCCTGCTGAATCCGTTCTTTGGCACAGTCCACCTATGCTTTCCTGCTTTCCTGCTTTTCAGCTGTCCTCAGAAATGGTCTTGTCATTCAGATTCATCAGTGGGGAGTCCTTCTTCGTATTCCCTAAAGTTCCCAAGACCTTATGGGACCTCTTGTTAATCTGTGCACATGTTCTCAGAAGTAGCTTAGAGAAAACTGCCAATGTTTGCATAGCAGTCCAGTTTTCCTTCTGGTAAAGTACATCACACCTTCAAACTGTTCTAACTGGTTCACTGAGGGAAACTGAACAAAAGGATAGTATAATATGATACATTTTAATACTTTTATCTATCCATCTGTTCTTTCCAGGCAATAAGCATATCCACCAACCATATATAGATTGTTCTCTGTAATCCATAATCAATGGATCTTATCTCTCTTGATTCCTTTATATGTCCCTAGGGGAATCTTCACATACTTTTATTTTTTTAATTTATTAAATAATGAAGTGTTTATTCATGCCATGCCCTTTGCCAGTTAGCATGACTTTTGGGACATCTATGTTATCAATATGTCAACAGTTTATTTCTTTAATGTGGATAATATTTCATAAGAGGAAGGTCCTAGTTTAAGCCCATTTTTAATAGACATGCATTTTTATCAGTCCTTTGTTAACACACAAGACAAGAAAAACTGAGCCCAGCAGTGATTGCATGATCTAAGCTACTAACCAAAACTTTCTAGAGTATTGTAATCAGGTTGAAGGTAAAGAGATATTTGCATTGCATAAGCATATTGCTAGCAAGCTTAATGTACTCCATTTGTCTTCATTACTTAGGAAACTGTAGTGTTCCTTGAAGGCTTCTGAGGTACCACTGAAAGGCTGAGAATGGAAGGAACTATAGAGTGAGTAGTCTGTGGCCATCTTTTTTCATCGGTGCAACCTTTTTATCTGTATTATGCATTGAAATGAAACATCACTTCTCTTTGCAATAAAATGTTGGTATATGCCACAGGCCCTCTGGGTCCCCTGCCTGTGTGAATCGAGTTCTCTTGAGGAAGTGGGCAAAGATTCGGCGAGTGACAAACAGACACGACACACAAGGGAGTGTGTAATATCTGAGTGTAATGTGTCAAATTGAGCATCAGACTTTTATACATAGGAAAGTTAGGTGACATGCTGGCAGGATACAATGAGGTTACTAAAGGTTACTAGATTCTTAAAACAAAGGAATGCAGACACAGAAAGGACCAGCAGGAACCAACTGGGATAAAATTCAATGTTAAACAACTGGGATCAAAACCAGCTCTACCTAAGGTCCACTTAATCTTAGAAGCCCTAATTCCTATTGTAGACTATTGTATAGTCCACATTCCCCTTAAACAATTGTAAATACTTGTATCTGGGTGTAACCCAGTTAGCTATAGTATCTAGTCTGGTTCCTCCTCAAACCGCAAACTTCCTTATTCCTAGATAGTGCCGAATTACTTAGTAGGGCAATGACTTAGCTATACATGCTCAAGGTTGGATCAAGGACTGTTTAGAATCTAACTTGGCTATGTTAAAATATGAATCTTTTTTTTTCCTCTCTTTATTAGATATTTTCTTCATTTACATTTCACATGTTATCCAGAAATTTTCCCTTACCCTCCCGCGTCCCCGCCCTGCTCCCCTACCCACCCCCTCCCACGTAATGGCCCTGGCATTCCCCTGTTTTGGGGCCTATAGAGTCTGTATGACCAAGGGGCCTCTCCTCCCAATGATGGCCAACTAGGCCATCTTCTTCTATATATGCAGCTAGAGACATGAGCGCAGGGGGAACTAGTTAGTTCATGTTATTCTTCCACCTAGAGGGTTGAAGACCCCTTCCGCTCCTTGGGTACTTTCTCCAGCTCCTACCTTGGGAGTCCTGTGTTCCAGCA
>LR749498.1:2501610-2597352 GCA_902729485.2 Mus minutoides | reverse complement strand
TAGGAACCTTATAATGAAGCAATATTAGGGGAAAGCACACAGATCTGTTTACTAACTAAATCAAGGGCGTTGGAGGATTCTTTATATAGGATGCCACAATTCCAGGAGACTAAAGTCCCAGGCTTTTTTGCCCTGGGACCGTGTGCCTAGACTTTTCAGCCTGTCACTCGGGTTGCTACTAGAGTGGATGTAACAGGTATATAAAATGAAATCTATAAAACCCTCAGTAAAATTGAAATAGAATTATGTGCAATAACTATGTAAGTAAATCTTTAAAAAATATTTGGACCTAAATTACCTTTCTTCTCAGCATACCCCTGAGACAGATCATAAGGATCTATTTGTCATATACCACAATTACATGGCCCATTAGAAACTCTGCTGAGAGAATCCTATCCTTGTCTTCACTCTGGTCGCCTAGGACAACTTAAATGAGTTGTACTAACCTTGATACACATTGTCTGCCTCATATTTACATTTCTAAATGAATGTCAACCAGTGCATAAAGCATGACACTCCCTGTCAACAAGCATCAATTTGGAGCCATATCACCCTCATTGCTAGAGATTAAATAACTAAATGCCAACAGTTTATCTTAAATGGGCTCAAGGAATTCTCAGTTTGATTTTCTCAATGATAAAGTGTTCAAACTCACAGAGTCTTAGTAAAAGCAAAAAAAAAAAATATATCTATTCACTCTTCTAAAGGTGCTTCCAGCAGACCTATTAGTTCAGGAAAGCAAACTTACTTCTCCCTGTAAGTACTTACTGACTTTACAGTTCTTGCCCCTGTCTATCAATGAGCAGGCTACAAGGTAAACTGACATTTGCTGTTACATACTAATGTGTATAAATTAAATTGCTTTCAGCTGCAAGTTAAAGAAAGCTTCACCTCTAATCATCTTAAATATTAAGGAACTATACTATTTCTCAAGGGAGAGAATGCAGAATAGTATAGTGGGTACCATTGTCCCATTCAACATATAGCCTCTCACCACAGGATCCCTAGAGATCCCTAATGCACCAAGTCATTGGCAATTCATTAACTTCTATAGTAGCAGTATTTACTATAGGCTTATGCTAACTAAAAAAAAAATTACATGTATCATCTTCTTTGTTGTGCTTCAATAAAACTTACCTAATTGTAAGAATCTAAGTAGTTTGGATTTTTTCCCTCTCCCCCAAATGACATCCTTTATGATTTTAAGACATATCAGGACTTCCTCACACCATATTCAAGACATAAGAGCTTTCACGAGGAAGAGGAGTCTTTATTTTCTCATCATTGATTAGAAACAAGAAAATATGGGACTTACTCTCTGAATATGTTATAGCTGTCTAGCTTGGTTTTCTGAGTTGTTTGTTCTTCAATTACATATTCATTGACCACCAAAACTTTAATATATGGAAATGTTCAAGTATCTTCCCAAATCTGCAATTTAGTAACGCCTTTAAAGGTAGTCAGCAATGGCTTACTCATGCTCTTTATCAAGTCATAGACATTTATAGTGAGAAATTGGTGATACCTAACTTCCGTGCATTTACTTTATAATTTGTTCCTGTATATGGTTCACATGTCTGCCTGCTTATTTATCTACTAGACTCAATTAGTACTGAAAACCCACTTCATCAAGGTTATGGAAGATTGATCAGGATTTGAATATCACCTGGAAGAGAAGGAGGACAAGACTTAGACTTCAGCAGAACAGGGCTCTCCCAGAGATTATGTTATCAGAGATCCATTGGTTGAAGTGAGAAGCTGCTGGTATCATTGCCAGTTCCTGAGGCAGCTACAGGGATTCTCAGCTATCTCTTCATGTTAGTTCTCAGAAAGCCAGATAGCACCACTCCTGTTCACAGACACTACCTCCACTGTCATCACTGTCATACTGTCAAAACCTGCAATACCTGTATCAATGCTCTGACATCCATGGCTCTCATATAAAGTAAAGTACTGCAGGCAGATCCAGATCACACCCAAAGCCCTACCACACCTGGAACTTGGGGTGTCATTTTAGCTTTCAACCTGTACTGTAACAATAATTCATAGAACAAAGGCATTAGAATGAACATGAAATCCCATTATTAACAGCTATTTGTCTCACCTCTGTGACACAATGCCCAACAGAAGAAGCAGGTCCACAGTCTCAGGAGATGAGTTCACTATGGAAAGAATCATGTATATTAAGATCCTCCTAGTCACAAATACAAGTGTCATCAGATGTTAGCAATTTTATTATTTTTGCCAAACCAACAGATCTACACAATATCTAATATTCTACCATAACTTATATGTGCTTTGATATTAAGATGTTTGACATCAGTTGTGGATGATTACTGGCTATGTGGTACTATCGACTAACTTTCTGCTAATATCTAGTCTTTGTTATTATTCTGGATTAATTATTTGCTGTTTTACTTTGTAATGGTTGTTCATATTTGTACTATAGGCTCATTGATTATTAGCTATATATACATATTATTTTCTATCTGTCTTTTGCTATCATAATGGCATTTTGCATGGCTTAAACAATTTTACCAATCTTATATCATGTAGGAATCTGTGGTACATTTAAAGTTGTATTGATTACACTAGATTTTTCCTGAACAGATGCTGTATGCTGACTATAGTTTCACTTTTGTTGACTTTCTTGAACTATTATTGGTGTAAGTGATGAGTTAGAAATTTACTTAAAATTTTCCTCATTTGGAAACATAGCTCAGATCTTCACAACCAAAAAGACAAAAAAAATCTTAAAGTTTTTCTCATTTGGTTGTCAATCCTAATACACTTTATAAAATAGTTTTATTACCCTCTAATAAGTAATCAGGCTAATCACTATCATTTTAAAAATATCCTAAGTATACTTAGACTAATTTAATTTTTAATATGTTACGTAGACTGCCTTAGAGTACCAAGGAAATGAGATTTTAGCAGATGCCCTTTCTGTTCAGAAGGTGGTACAAAAGTGCTTCTGAACTCAAACACCATGTCTAACTCCTCACTGTAGATCATGCAGCTCTTAAAAGATGGCACTCCTTTACTAATAGAAATATTTATAGTTTGCCTTTTGAAAACATGGGGAAATTGAACTATGTGTATAAATTGTCAGCTTCTGGGAATCTATCCTGTCTGAAAGGAAATCTCTGGCTTCTGACTGTGGGCAACGATGTCACAATTATTAAAGTATTAGATTAACAAGTCCTTGGGGACATGCACAGTGAGGGGTTAGCCAATTTCAGAGAACAAGGGATCAGAAGATTTTCCAAGATTTAGCTAGTACTGCCACTGCCTACTGCTTCTAGTGGCTCTACAGCAGCAGCCACTGTGAAAAATCTACTGGATTTACTTACTAGATAAGAAAGGAAAAGCTGTACTTAGAATTTTGTGTAAGGAATACTTTTAGTATGCTGACTATCCTCAAAAATGTCTGTTCTTAAATAGAACCAGCTTCTTGCTTCTTCTGTTTTGAATTAGACTCCAATGTACATGGATCAAGGATTATAGAAGAATGATAAAGAAGTAATATTTGTCTATGATAGTGAGATAGGCCCAATCCTCAAATTCTCTATATTTATGATGTATCAAGAATTAGCACATATGCCTCTAAAATATTCATCTTTGAAAATGGCCAAAATATCATTAAAATTAAATAATTGTTTAAATTAAATAATTTTAAATTAAAGATTAATACAGTATTATTTCAGTGATATTAGGTCCTGGAAGCAAAAAGTCTCAAGACATATTAAATTCCTGGTTCAAGAAAACTCTGAATGAAACATAAAACAAAATTAGAAGTACTTAAAATAGTTTGTGAATTTTGCACAAAACACACTTTTGTGGTTCTCAGGTGTGAATCTGGATGACAATGTAGTATCACAATGTTAAAAGACTAGACAAAGAATACTTCCTGTAATAGGTATAAATTTGATAATAATAAATATAACACATACTAAAATTTATTCAATGAAGTAAAACACTTACATATTTATTAATAACAATCTGTTGTAAAACTCCAGAAAAAAATAATGAAAGTTATAGTTAATAAATTAATTATTCTTGAATTAATTATAGCTTAAAATTAAGTTAGTAAAAACAACATAAATAAAATGATATGTTTTAATCTATGGAGATATGCAAATGAGTTGGAAGAATTTAGGAAATAATCTATTCATAGCAACAGGAAAAACATAAAATATCCATTTTGACAAAAACATGATCATAAACTTAAAATACAATAAAACCACAATAAATAACTTTAAGATTGAAAAACAGTAAAGACATTCTGCTCCTGTAAAAATAACTTTTCTTTGCCAGATGTAACTGTAGTCTCAGAGGCTTATTGCTAAATAAATCTACCCTTCAAGCTCTTTCGGACTCTGTCTGGTTAGATCAACTCAGCTATTCTAGCTCAAACTTCTCCAACCTGACTGACTCAAACTGCCTTCTCTTGGCTTTTTATTGAAATACTCTGCTTGACCTTTAACTTCAGCAATCTTTTCTAATCTTCAAGCTCCTTCTCATTCTCTGACTCACTCTCTCTTCACCTGCAACCTGTCTCTGGAAAACTGTGCAGCAAAAAAAAAAAAAATGCCTCCTCTCCATCTCTCTCTTCTATCATCTCTCTTCTCTCTCCTCTCTCTCTCTGCCTCATGCACTCTGTCTCAACCTCTCTCCTCTCTGTCTGTCTCTGTCTCTGCCTGTCTTTGTCTCTCTCTGTCTCTGTCTCTCTCTCTCTCTGTCTCTCTCTGTCTCTATCTCTCTCTGAGGTGTTCACTTAAGTTGCCTCTCTTTCCTGTGCTATTTTGGGAGAGTTGAGCATATCCTATCTTTGACTCATTTTGTCAAATATATTTTCTGATTCATCACTTTGCCCCTCAATTAGACATCACTTTCAAACATAGCTGCTTCTATCTACAAACTAAGGGTGTGTGTGTTTGTATTCCAGCCAAAAGAGTTAAGGATGTATTATTCCAGCCAAATGGCCAAATAGTGCACACAGACCTAGAAGGTCTTTGGATGTGATGCCTAGTCAGAGCAGCTCGGTTGCTAGATTAAATTTGCTGTACAGGCTCCTAAGTGAGAAACTTGAGTTTTATAGATGCTCTTCCTTATCAAATTCATTTTTATTTACCAGGGATCATAAGTGTGACAACTAGCTTGGAGAGAATATTTATATAAATATAAATCTTAACACACTTCATATACCACTAATAATTCTATAGTGATATGAATTTAAATATAAAAAAAACAATGACAAAAGAAAAAAAAATGAAACCCTGATCTTGAGGTACATAATGCAAAATGACAACCAAAAAGGTCCTAGCATGAGATTAAAGAAATAAATTATAATAATTTTTGGTTTTGCTCATAAAATTTTTATTTCATATATAAATGAATTTGTATATATCGTACTATAATATTACTATTACCACTGTCTTTTAAAGGTAGATTGAATTTGTACTGTATACGCAAAGATTAGAGTCCCTATGCATGATAAGAGTTTTCGTAATAATTTAAAATAATTGCTAACTAATTTTGATATTTACTTTGCCATCTTAGTTTTTACATATCAGTTTTTACACACACACACACACACACAGTATTTCTAAATTGTATATTTTATACACTATTCAATAATATGAAGGTAATTTATGCATAGTGATTTTCCTCCTGTTTTAGGGCTAGAAACATGGCTAAGCAGTTGAATGTTTGAAACTCTTTGCAGAAAACCTCCATTCAGCTCGCCAGGCCTATATTGAGTGGCTCACAACTGCTTGTGACATTGTTCTATGGGGTCTGATGTCCTCTCCTGGCTTCTCTGAATACCTACATGTTTTTGTGTGTACGCATATGTTTTAAAAACAAAAGATTGCTTCAGAATTGAATTCAAAATTCAGAAAGTGAATGCTCTGAGTGTCATGCCAAAAACTATTGAAGAAAAACTCTTGTGTTTGGAATGAAAGAAGGTGTTGAAAGCCTTCCTCTGCCACCAGTTGAGTGTCCACAGAAAGACTGTTATTACTTACAAAGCTTTTGTTTTCTTGTATGTAAAATTGGTACAATACCTACCACACTGGAATATTTTATTATCTAATTAAATGTGTTCTTTGTCTAATGTATCTTAATTATTTCCATTCCAACCCCTCTTATCTACCTCTTAAGTTCATATCTCTTTGCTTGTGTTTGTTTGTTTGTTTGTTTGTATTTTGGACCACTGAATACAAATTTCACAGTGATCCTGTGTATAGCCATAAGTTTGGACCTTTCGGGAGTACACAACTGAAATAATGGCTGTCTATCTCCTAGATTCTATCAGTAGCCATTAGTTTAGCTATCATAGAGAGTGATCATGGGCCTTTTCCAGGTCTCTGATTGACTGTTAGCAGGCCCTGCCTTATGCAGGCCCACACACTTGAGAAGCAGTGCAAATTCATTCAGTAGAGAGGGTGACTCTGAATTAGTATGATTGCTCCACCCTAATTAGAACACATCGTAGAAACTGAGAAAAGTCATGTAACACAGGAAGTCAGCCTGAACAGAGGGACTCCTCTCAGGGAAAAGAAAATCCCAGCGCGCAGCTCTTGCAAAGGTAAACCTTACTGAGAGAGAGGATTTCCTGTCGCCGAGTAAGACGTCTTTGGATTCATTTATTCTGCTGTGTTAAAACGAAAACCCTAAGGAGGAGAAGCAGAAGAAGTTTTCTTCTCTTTTAAAAATAGGTTTTACAGGAATTCCTTCCTTGAAATTTTCATGTATTTAGATAACACATTTTGATCCCTGTAACTTTCCCACCAACTCCCATCTCTCAGCATTATTAACTACCCCTCACACTCCCTTTTCCATGCTTGTGTCTTTTGTTTTATTGAGTGATCAGCTAAGATCCAAGGTTTTCTGGTTGGGCTTTACAGTGATTACGCTACCAACAATGGCTACCTTTGCTCCCAACTCTGTCAGTAGCCAATGGTTTGCCAGGGAAGAGTCTCATGGGTCCTTCCTCAATTGTTGATTGACAGTTGGTATATTCAATTTTGTGCAGACGAATGATATGTGGCAGAAAAGAGCTTGTGCTTGGGCAGGGGACACGGGAGAGGGAAGAAGGAAACCGGGATGGAACACATGCTGTCTTTCCCTAAAACGAGTATAACTGGAAACAGCCTACAGTCAAGGTCAGGGTCAAGAGTAATAGAATCCTGGCAGAATTTGCTAGTTTATCTTCCCCTCCATGAACTGCTGCCAAACAATATACACAGCGTCGCGCAGCACCAGAGAGAAGCTGATGCATCACCCGAGTATTTATGAGGACTTCTGTTTTGAAGTTAGTTTCTTAGGTAACAGAGTAAAAACATGTATGGATGAGCTCTCATTTATCAGACCCTTGGCTTCCTGTGAACAATTAAACAGCAAGAATTTTGATATTTGGTTGTTAGAGAAGTAGGCTCTTCAAAGGGATGTATGCAGTGGGGATACTTTGAAGACTGTATGAGGCTAGCCGAGTCAGCAGAAGTGTCAGCAACCACGTGAATTACTCAGAGGTTCAAGTCTAGTGCTGCTTCTTGTCTTAGCGGACCACAGCTCAGCCAGCTGTTGCAGGCCTTGGGGAAGCTGTTTGTTTGGGACACTAAGCCCCCTGGCTCAAGATCGTTCAGTATTGCATTGATTCTTGCAAGCACCTTCAAATAGTTGGGAGTTTTCCAAACTTCATTCAGTCACTCTGGTGCCCAGAAGCTGTGCTGAAAACTAGAGATTATTTTCTCTTAAAAACAATTCCTCCGGTTCTGTAACAAGAGCCGGTCCTATATTGACACAGAAAGCTTTTTGCCAGTAGAGAACAACTTGACAATTCCCTAGGAACTTCAAAATCTTTGGAACATGCTGTCTCACAGAGGCCCCAAAATATACTGCAGGATTTCAAAAGGGAGGTACTCTCTGGGCACCTTAAAATGATTAGAAGATACAAATAAGTTGTTTTTCCTTTTCACTGAAATGCCGATAAAAAACATATCCATTTTAATATTAAGGTAGGGTGAACATTTTGATCCTGCTATCATGTACATTTTTTAAAATAACATACCATGGGAGGATGAACTAATCCTACTATAAAAGGGTATAAAGATACAGTCTAATTCCAAAATATCGATATAACATTACACTTTAGGTACTTTAGGGGGGGTTAATTATAAAAAATATTCTCAATAAATTTAGAATTCATAAGCAGTATAAAGTATAAAAAGTCACTAGCAAAGCAGTAAAATAGTCACTGCTCTTCTGACCTTTGTCTAATGTGCACGTCAGAATTATATGCTGTGTTTTGAAGCTATATATAAGTCCTTTGTCTCTATTTCTTTAGTTATAAATTTTCTATAGAGAATCCTCTTAATTTTATTAAAATGTATTGCATTTTTATAAATATTCTATAATATTGTGATTTCCCTGAAATAATAGAAATAATAAAACAGAGAGTTTAGACAAGTCTGGGTCAAGGTCTATTTAGTCAAAGGGTGCATTTCCAGAGATTTATTGACTTCACTCATCAAGAGATATTTAGTTTTGAAACAGCTAAAAGATTTTCCTGTAGACAAGATTCCAGATCACAGCAGTGGATCTGTTACTGATCTCTACCCATTTACCTTCTAGCTGTTGGTAAAGTTGGGCTTAAATACCGAGTGGCTTTATAAACAATGCCTGTAGGAATCATGAGTAGAGACTCAATTTTAGTTCTCGCATCTATAGGCCAAGTCAGGCCCCCTGAGAATAAGAAGGGGAGAGGGGCCACAGGTGAAGCAGGGTAGCAGTCACACATTCCAGTAGCCTGGCTCTGTCCTTAAGCTTGAGGCTGAGAGTTTTGATTCATTTCAACAGCATTCTCTGAGAGAACCCATGAGAGATGTGCTCATAGAGAGAAAGTCCACATTTGGAAGCCATTTGCCTTTAGAAAATGTGTACTATTCCAGCCCCTGACAGTTATTGTTACTGGAGTCATTACTGGCGGAGTTCAGAGAGAGGAGGGTCGCCTTTGGTTTCAGAGCCAACACGTGGCAATGGGAATGGATGTGGGACAGATAGAAAACAAATGGGCATCTACCATCCGCATCCTCACTTATTTCCTCAGGAATTCAGTTTCTCATCACATCCCATCAATTGAAAGAATTGTTTGTTTGTTTTTTCTAAAGAAAGAAAAAAGCGCCCACGGGCAATATTTTGTTTCCCAGGAAAGATAACAATTCTTTTTAAAACAAAAGAGTAAAACTTTTGTGGATGGTTCTCCAACTATAACACACTCACCATTGCCAAAAATAATTCCAAGTTGATTATTGCTTTGCAGATTGTTCCTGATGTGTAGTATCTTGAAGAATTATCTGCTGATAGGATAGGTGTGAGTAATAAGAACTAAATTTGTCTTCAGGGAGCTCCAAGTTCAGCCAATCACCTCATCACAGATGAGACACTGTTTGCAAAGTCAGGGCAAGCAGGGCCCACTTTCATAAATCTTTGTTCTTGTTAGTTTTAAGGAATTTATTTTGCCATTTCTTTTCACATCTTAAGAAGAATTCTCACGTATTGTCAAAAAAAATCTAAAAACGTCTTTAAAATAATTTTTATACCACAATTTAAACCACCACTATTACCACTTCAGATACTATTTTCTTCTATATGGGCATTTTAATGATGATGCATATAGAAATGCTTCATTAAACTAAAGGTTGTTTTTAAATAATGAATAACTTATGAAATTTATTGAATTCTAGAATAAAGTAATAACCAGATTATTTGTATGGCTACTCTCTGTTAATATATAAATCCAAAACCACAATGGGCTTGAGAAATGTTCTAATAACTACACTAAAGCTCACTAGTGGATGAGCAGGATGTCACAATGGCAGACACTAAGTTCTTTCTTTTCTTCTGAACAGCTGGTAAAAGGTAATTTGCATTGATTGACATTTGGGCATCGTGTTCTTTAGAAACATAGTGAACTCTCACTCTATATTGTTTTTCCTTATATATTTCCATACAGCAAGTAATAAAATCCCAAGAATCTCTCATAATCAATGTTCATTTCCATATTATGCTCATTCTTGGAAAGTGACTAGGAAAGGAAACTGGAGAAAGGCACAGCTGAGAGGTCATTGGCACTGAGGCTAATGAACTATCTAATAGTTCATTGAGTTAGAAGAAGAAAGAAATAAGGACATTGAAACAGAGAAAGAACTTTTATACTCAGGGAACCAAGAAGGTCTACTTCCAAAGAAATAGTGAGTCATGTGTCACAATCAGCATCGGGATTAATATATATTAATGGGATTTTGAGGATCATACGCCATCAAGAAAATATATGAGATGGTGTTTTTTGAAAAGCAATTGTCTCTCATTCCAAGGCACCATTGAAATCTGCTTTTATAGAGATGCAGATTAGATGGATTTTTTTTTGTCTTTAGAATAACATGAAATAAAATTGATCTTTGGAGAATATATGCTTCTGTGGTTTTCATGACCACCTCCCAAAGAATGCCCCACCCCTGCCACCTCACACTGTTCAAATGCAAGCTCTCTCATATCGATGATCTCATAACCACAGATTTTTCATCAACTGTCATTCCTTTCCAGTCATAAGAATGTCATCAGAATGCAATTGCAAAGTATGCAGTCTTAAACTTTAACTTCTCTTTGACAGCAACTCATCATACCACTTTTTGAATTGAATTGATTCCTGTTCTATGTATTAGTGTATTTCCTTTAATTGTTGGGTAACATTCTATTCTATACATATGGAAAGTTGGTAAAACCATTCATCATGAAACCCATTTGAGGTTTTTCCTGACCCTGTGTGATGAACAATATACAAGCATTTATGTTTTTTATGTAAATTTAATTATTCATCTCTCTGGGGCCCAGCTTTTAAAATTAAGACTCATGGCTCCATAATGGCTTATGTAATTTAGTATAGGGACCCTGATATGTTTAGGAAGAATACAGTGTTTCTGAATGTCTAACAACCAAATATGAGTGTAAGCCCAAACAGTAATGTGATTAGCTTCTGGCAGTGCTATGCTGTGTCACGAGACTTTCTTCATTTAGTCTTTGTTTTGAACACACACATACATTTGACAATGAATGACTTCATTCCATGTAGCTCCAATTAACATTACTTCAGATTTGAGAGTATTATATCATAAACTATGCTGTTTTTTCTGCATTCACAAAACCTTTTTGTTTTTATAAAATATGTTAAATCATAGAAAGCACACACTTTTATAATTTTCCTACTATCATTTCCTAGTATATAACTGTCAACTTAGTATTTATTTATAAAATATTGTTAGAATATTTGATTTAAAAAATAGTCTCACCATTTGAGTTGTTGACATGTATTTCATTCTTTAAAAAATTAACTGTACTAATTTTCTTCTGCTGCAACAAAACCCTGTGAACATAAGGACTTCTATAAGACTTTACTTTGCTCATATTCCTAGAAAGAAGAGCATGATCACAATGGGGCAGCATGGCTGCGAGTGGAAGACATGGCAGCAGTAGCAAGGATCTGAGAGAGAGAGAGAGAGAGAGAGAGAGAGAGAGAGAGAGAGAGCACATCTTAACCGCAGACACAACACAGAATGAATGGAAGTGACATGAAGACTCTCAAAGCTTCACCCTCGTTACTTACTGCCTCCAGCAAGGCTGCTTCTCCTAAAACAAACACCAGCTACTGGGAACAAGCATTCAAACCTCCTACCTTATGAGGGACATTTCTCATTCAAATACCACAATCCTTAATGGAAAATTGAACTAAGGTAAGAAGACAATTTCCAATGTTTTCTAAAATGACCTCAAACAAGCATCTATCATTCTATGCTCTGAATTTCTATAAGAAGATACTTTTTGGAATGATAATTACAAACTCTAAATGTTGGTCATCCTGAAAACTATTGTTCAGCCAAGATATCTTGTGTAAAATAAATCATCATATCCATTATATCAACACTAAAATGTACTATTAGGATGAATTATTTTAAAGCAACTTTTTTTATTATTAGATATTTTCTTTATATACATTCCAAATGTTATCCCCTTTCCTAGTTTGCCTTTCAAAAATCCCCTATTCCCTCCCGCTCCCCCTGCTCCCCAAATCACCCACTTCCATTCCCAGTCCTGGCATTCCCCTATACTGGGGCATAGAATCTTCACAGGACCTAGGGCCTCTCCTTCCATTGATGATCAACTAGGCCATCCTCATCTACATATGCAGTTAGAGCCACAAGTGCCACCTTGTGTTTTCCTTGATTGATGGTTTAGTTCCAAGGAGTTTTGGGGGTACTGGTTATTAGTTCATATTGATGGTCCTCCTATGGGACTTCAGAGCCCTTCAACTCCTTGGGTCATTTCTCTACCTCCTTCATTGGGGACATTGTGCTCCATCCTATGGATGTTTGTAAGCTTCCACTACTGCATTTTCCAGGCAATGACAAAGGCCACAAGGAGACAACCATATCAGGCTCCTGTTATCAGGCTCTTGTTGGTATCTGCCGTAGTGTCTGTATTTGTTGATTTTTTATGGGATGGATCCCCAAGTGGAACAGTCTCTGGACGGTTGTTCCTTCAGTATCTGCTCCAAACTTTGCCTCTTATAACTCCTTCCATGAGTATTTTATTCCCCCTTCTAAGAAGGATTTTGAGCTTCTGGGCTAATAACAACTAATCAGTGAGTGCTTATCATGTGTGTTCTCCTGTGATTGGGTTACCTCACTCAAGATGATATCCTCCAGATCAATCCATTTGTTTAAGAATTTCATAAACTCGTTATTTTTAATAGCTGAGTAGTACTCCATTGTGTAAATATACCACATTTTCTGTATCCATTCCTCTGTTGAGGAACATCTGGGTTCTTTCTAGCTTCTGGCTATTATAAATAAGGCTGCTATGAACATAGTGGGGCATGTGTTCTTATTACATGTTGGAGCATCTTCTGGGTATGTGCCCAGGAGTGGCATTGCTGGATCTTCTGGAAGAACTATGTCCAACATTCTGAGGAACTGCCAAACTGATTTCCAAGGTGGTTCTACCATCTTGCAGTCCCACCAGCAATGGAGGAGTGTTCATCTTTCTCCACATCCTCACCAGCATCTGCTGTCACCTGAGTTTTTTATCTTAGCCATTCTGACAGATGTAAGGTGGAATCTCAGAGTTGTTTTGATTTGCATTTTGCTGATGATTAAGGCTATTGAACATTTTTTTAGGTTCAAAGCAACTTTCTTTACAATTTATTATTAGTAAAAGTTTGATTTGTATAACTATTTTATATTCTTTAAATACACACATGGGATTAGATTAAATGTTCTTAGACATAAATGAATCAGGAGCAGAAAGAATTCAAGGAGTACATGTCTAGGATAAATATTCTAGAGTTAAAATATGAAGAAAACAACATGCATCCCAGAATTCATGCATAGTTTGTTTTTTTATTAGATATTTTCTTTATTTACATTTCAAATGCTATCCTGAAAGTTCCCTATACCCTCTCCTCCACCCTGTTCCCCTACCCACCCACTTCCACTTCTTGGGCCCTTAACTTGGGCATATAAAATTTGCAAGACCAAGAGGCCTCTCTTCCCAGTGATGGACAACTAGGCCATCTATTTGCTACATATGCATCTAGAGACACGAGCTCTGGGGGTACTGGTTGGTCCATATTGTTCCACCTAAAGGGTTGTAGACCCCTTCAGCTACTTGGGTATTTTCTCTAGATCCTCCATTGGGGGCCTTGTGTACCATCCTATAGATGACTATGAGCAGCCCATCTATATTTGCCAGGCACTGGCATAGCCTCACTTGAGATAGTTATATCAGGGTACTTTCAGTAAAATCTTGCTTGCGTATGCAATAATGTCTGGGTTAGGTCGCTGATTATGGGATGGATCCCCAGATAGGGTACTCGCTAGATGGTCCATCCTTTCATCATAGGTCTAATCTTTATCTCTGTAACTCATTTCTTGGGTGTTTTATTCTCTATTCTAAGAAGGAATGAAGTATCCACACTTTTGTCTTCGAGCTTCTTGATTTTCTTGTGTTTTGCAAGTTGTATCTCCGGCATTCTAAGTTTCTGGACTAATATCCACTGATCAGTGAGTGCATATCAAGTGACTTCTTTTGTGATTGTGTTACCTCACTAAATGTGATATCCTCCAGATATATCCATTAGCCCAAGAATTTCATAAATTTATTGTTTTTAATAGCTGAGTAGTACTCCATTGTGTAAATGTACTACATTTTCTGTATCCATTCCTCTGTTGAGGGACATCTGGTTTTTTTTCCAGCTTCTGGCTATTATAAATAAGGCTGCTATGAACATAGTGGAGCATGTGTTCTTATTACCAGTTGGAACATCCTCTGCGTATATGCCCAGGAGAGGTATTGCTGGATCTTCCAGTAGTACTATGTCCAACTTTCTAAGGAAAATCCAGATTGATTTCCACAGTGGTTGTACCAGCTTGCAATCCCAACAGCAATGGAGGAGTGTTCCTTTTTTTCCACATCCTCGCCAGCATCTCCTGTAATCTAAGTTTTTGATCTTAGCCATTCTGAATGGAGTGAGGTAAAATCAAGGTTGTTTTGATTTGCCTTTCCCTGATGATTAAGAATGTTGAACATTTTTTCAGGTGCTTCTCAGCCGTTTGGTATTCATCATTTGAGAATTCTTTGTTTAGCTCTGTGCCCCATTTTTAATGGAGTTATTTGAATTTCTGGAGTCCAGCTTCCTGAGCTCTTTTTATATATTGGATATTATTCCCCTATCAGATTTAGGATTAGTAAAAATCCTTTCCCAATCTATTGTCTTATTGACAGTATCTTTTGCCTTACAGAAACTTTACAATTTTATAAGGTCCCATTTGTCAATTCTTGATCTTACAGTACAAGCCATTGCTGTTCTGTTAAGGAATTTTTCCCCTGTGCCCATATCTTTGAGGGTTTTCGCCACTTTCTCCTCTATAAATTTCAGTGTCACTGGTTTTATGTGGAGGTCTTTGATCCACTTAGACTTGAGCTTTGCACAAGGAGATAAAAATGGGTAAATTTGCATTCTTCTGCATGATAACTGCCAGTTGTACCAGCACCATTTGTTGAAAATGCTGTCTTTTTTTCACTGGATAGTTTTAGCTCCTTTGTCAAAAATCAAGTGACCATAGTTGTGTGGGTTCATTTCTGGGTCTTCAATTCTACTCCATTGATTGACCTATCTGTTGGTGTATCAGTATCATGCAGTTTTTAATCACAATTGCTCTGTAGTACAACTTGAGATCAGGCATAGTGACTCCCCCAGAGGTTATTTTATTGTCGAGAATAGTTTTTGCTATCCTAGGTTTTTGTTATTCCAGATGAATTTGCAAATTGCCCTTTCTAACTCAGTGAAGAATTGAGTTGAAATTTTGATATGGATTGCATTTAATCTGTAGATTGCTTTGGGCAAGATAGCCATTTTGACTATATTAATCCTGCCAATCCATGAGCATGGGAGATCTTTCCATCTTCTGAGGTCTTCTTCAATTTCTTTCTTCAGAGACTTGAAGTTCTTGTCATACAGATCTTTCACTTCCTTTGTTAAAGTCACACCAAGCTATTTTATATTATTTGTGACTATTGTGAAGGGTGTTGTTTTCCTAATTTCTTTCTCGTCCTGTGTATCTTTTGTGTAGAGAAAGGCCACTGATTTGTTTGAGTTAATTTTATATCCAGCTACTGCGCTGAAGCTGTTTATCAGTTTTAGGAGTTCTCTGGTAGAATCTTTAGGGTCACTTATATATACTATCATATCATCTGCAAATAGTGATATTTTGACCTCTTCCTTTCCAATTTGTATCCCCTTGTTCTCCTTTCGTTGTCGAATTGCTCTGGCTAGGACTTCAAGTACTATATTGAATAGGTAGGGAGAAAGTGGGCAGCCTTGTCTAGTCCCTGATTTTAGTGGGATTACTTCCAGCTTCTCTCCATTTACTTTGATGTTGGCTACTGGTTTGCTGTAGATTGCTTTTATTATNGTTCTTTCCAAGACTTTTATCATGAATGGGTGCTGGATTTTGTCAAATGCTTTCTCAGCATCTAAGGAGATGATCATGTGATTTTTGTCTTTGAGTTTGTTTATATAGTGGATTACATTGATGGATTTCCGTACATTAAACCATCCCTGCATCCCTGGGATGAAGCCTACTTGGTCATGATGGATGATCGTTTTGATGTCTTTTGCGAGGATTTTATTGAGTATTTTTGCATCAATATTCATAAGGGATATTGGTCTAAAGTTCTCTGTCTTTGTTGAATCTTTGTGTGGTTTAGGTATCAGAGTAATTGTGGCTTCGTAGAACGAATTGGGTAGAGTACCTTCTGTTTCTATTTTGTGGAATAGCTTGAGGAGAGTTGGAATTAGGTCTTCTTTGAAGGTCTGATAGAACTCTGCACTAAACCCATCTGGTCCTCGGCATTTTTTGGTTGGGAGACTATTAATGACTGCTTCTATTTCTTTAGGGGAAATGGGACTGTTAAGATTGTTAATCTGATCCTGATTTAACTTTGTTACCTGGTATCTGTCTAGGAAGTTGTCCATTTCATCCAGGTTTTCCAGTTTTGTTGAGTATAGGCTTTTATAGTAGGATCTGATGATGTTTTGGATTTCTTCAGGATCAGTTGTTACATCTACTTTTTCATTTCTGATTTTCTTAATTGGGATACTGTCCCTCTGCCCTCTAGTTAGTCTGGCTAAGGTTTTATCTATCTTGTTGATTTTCTCAAAGAACCAGCTCCTGGTTTGGTTGATTCTTTGAATAGTTCTTTTTGTTTCCACTTGGTTGATTTCCGCTCTGAGTTTAATTATTTCCTGCCGTCTACTCCTCTTGGGTGAATTTGCTTCCTTTCGTTCTAGGGTTTCTAGGTGTTCTGTCAGACTGCTAGTATGTGCTCTCTATAGTTTCTTTTTGGAAGCACTCAGGGCTATGTGTTTTCCTCTTAGGACTGCTTTCATTGTGTCCCATATGTTTGGGTACATTGTGGCTTCATTTTCATTAAACTCTAAAAAGTCTTTAATTTCTTTCTTTATTTCTTCCTTGACAAATGTATCATTGAGTAGAGTGTTGTTCATTTTCCATGGGAAAGTTGGCTTTCTATTATTTCTGCTGTTATTGAAGATCAGCCTTAGTCCGTGGTGATCTGTTAGGATGCATGGGATAATTTCAATCTTTTTGTATCTGTTAAGGCCTGTTTTGTGACCAATTACATGGTCAATTTTGGAGGAGGTACCATGAGGTGCTGAGAAGAAGGTATATCCTTTTGTTTTAGGATAAAAAGTTCTATAGATATCTGTTAAATCCATTTGTTCCATAACTTCTGTTCGTGTCCATGTGTCTCTGTTTAGTTTCTGTTTCCAGGATCTGTCCATTGGTGAGAGTGGGGTGTTGAAGTCTCCCACAATTATTGTGTGAGATGTAATGTGTGCTTTGAGCTTTACTAAAGTTTCTTTAATGAATGTGGCTGCCCTTATATTTGGAGCGCAGATATTTAAAATTGAGAGTTCATTTTGGAGGATTTTGCCTTTGATTAGTATGAAGTGCCCCTCCTTGTCTTTTTTGATAACTTTGGGTTGGAAGTCAATTTTATTCCATATTAGAATGGCTACTCCTGCTTGTTTCTTCGAGCCATTTGCTTGGAAGATTGTTTTCTAGCCTTTTACTCTGAGGTAGTGTCTGTCTCTGTCTCTGAGGTGTGTTTCCTGTAAGCAGCAAAATGTTGGGTCTTGTTTGTGTAGCCAGTCAGTTAGTCTGTGCCTTTTGGGGGCGGGGGGGTTGAGTCCATTGATGTTAAGAGAAATCAAAGAAAAATTAGTGTTGTTTCCTGTCATTTTTTGATGTTAAAGATGAGAGTCTGTTCTTGTGGCTGTCTTCCTTTAGTTTTGTTAAAAGATTACTTTCTTATTTTTTCTAGGGTGTAGTTTCCTTCTTTGAGTTGGTGTTTTCCTGTTATTATCCTTTGAAGGGCTGGATTCGTGGAAAGATATTGTGTGAATTTAGTTTTGTCATGGAAAACTTTGGTTTCTCCATCTATGGTAAATGACAGTTTTGCTGGGTATAGTAGCCTGGGCTGGCATTTGTGTTCTCTTAGTGTCTGCATAACATCTGTCCAGGATCTTCTGGCTTTCATAGTCTCTGGTGAGAAATCNGGAGGAATTTCTTTTCTGGTCCAGTCTGTTTGGAGTTCTGTAGGCTTCTTGTATGTTCATGGGCATCTCTTTCTTTAGGTATGGGAAGTTTTCTTCTATGATTTTGTTGAAGATATTTGCTGGCCCTTTAAGTTGAGAATCTTCTTTCTCATCTACTCCTATTATCCATAGGTTTGGTCTTCTCATTCTGTCCTGGATTTCTTGGATGTTTTGGGTTAGGATCCTTTTGCATTTTGCATTTTCTTTGATTGTTGTGTCCATGATCTCTATGGAATCTTCTGCACCTGAGATTCTCTCTTCCATCTCTTGTATTTTGTTGCTGATGCTCACATCTATGGTTCCTGATTTCTTTCCTAGGGTTTCTATATCCACTGTTGTCTCTCTTTTGGTTTTCTTCAGTGTTTCTACTTCTATTTTTAGATCTTGAATGGTTTTCTTCAATTCTGTCACCTCTTTGGATGTGTTTTCCTGTAGTTCTTTAAGGGATTTTTGCGTTTCTTCTACCTGTTTAGTAGTGTTTGCCTGTAGCACTTTAAGGGCTTCTGCTTGTTTAGCAGTGTTCTCCTGTAGTTCCTTGAAGAATTTTTGTTTTTCTTCTTTAAGGGCTTCTGCCTGTTTAGCATTGTTCTCCTGTATCATTTCTTTAAGTGTGTTAATAACGTCCTTCTTATAATCTTCTACCATCCTGATGAGATATGATTTAAAATCTGCGCCTTGCTTTTCAGGCGTGTTGGGGTACCCAGGACCCGTTGCAGTGGGCGTACTAGGTTCTGATGATGCCCATTGTTCTTGGTTTCTGTTAGTGAGATTCTTCCGTTTGCCTTTCGCTATATGGAGATTTCTGATGTTAATGTCCAAGCTGTCACTGGATTGGGATTGATCCTCTTGTGGTTCCGTTAGCCTCTGACAGCACTTCTGGTAGACCAACTTCCCCTAGAAATCCAGTGATCAGAGCACTCTCTGAAGGCAAGCTCTTCTCATGCAAGTCCGATGTCTAGCAGACTGGAACTCTGATCTACTTCCTGAGTTCTAGGGTCAGAACTTTCCCAGCAGGCTGCCTCTCTTCTGTAATCCTGAGGTACTCCCAAGGTCCCCTGATCCAGAGGTGATCCTAATGTCCTGGGGTGTGGAGAACGCAGGAAAGGCCCTAGCTGAGTCCGCTGGGCTCAGAGGAAAGATGGCAGGGTAGGGGGTGTTCTGGCTGGGAGAAGCCCAGCCTCCGGTTGGGCGGAGTTCTTTGGTTCCTGCCCCTGCTGGCAACTGCTCCCCCACTGCTCCCAAAACCACCGCAGCACTCCACTCACGGGTAAGCCCAATGCGATCCTAAAGTCCTTGGGTGTGGGGAGCACAGGAAAGGCCCTAGCTGCGTTTGCTGGGCTCAGAGGAAAGATCGTATTTTCATTTTTAAAATGTGTTTATTTATTCAATTTATAACCCAATATCAGTCCTTCCTCTCATCCCAATACCCCCTCATGCAAATTCTATCTCCATTCTACATTCCACTTCTCTTCTTTTGAGAAGTTGAAGCAAACACACCCCACTAATCACCCCAAACCCCTATCTCCAACCCCTGCACATCAAGTTACTGAGAAACTAGACACATCTTCTCCCACTGAAGCAGTCAATATATAAGCATGGGATAGGTAGGTAGGCAGGCAACAGATTCAGTGACAGCCCTTGATCTAGTTGTTGAGTAACCTGCAAGTATTCCAAACTTCTCATCTGCTACATATGTGCAGAGGACCTAGATCCAGCCCATGCTTGCTCTTTGGTTGGTGGTTCAGTCTCTGGGAGCTCCCAAGGGTCCAGGTTAGTTAGTTAACTCTGTTGGTCTTCCTGTGGTATCCCTGTCATCTTAGTGTCCTTCTACTCTTCTCTCTAATGAGCTCCCTGAACTCCATCTAATGCTGGGTCTTAGGCTCTGCAACTATTCCCATTGGCTGCTGGGTAGAGCCTGTCAGAGAACAGTTATACTAAGTTCCTGTGTGCAAGCATAACAGAATATCATTAATAGTGTCAGGAATTCGTTCTTGACCGTGGGATGGGTCTCAATTTGGAGCAGTCATTGGTTGGCAATTCCCTCAGTCTCTGCTCTACCTTTGTTCTTGCATATCTTGTAGGCAGCACACATTAGGATTTGAAAGCTCTTTTTTAATATTATGGTTATAAGTCTTTGGCTATACTAATGATTTTTAAATAGTTACACCAACTGACAGTCTGTTCTTTAAACTTCTAACAGGTTTTGCATAATAAATGTTTTAGTTTGATGAAGTTCAATTTGAATAATTATTTTACTGATTTTCCTTTTATATTATATATATGTTTTTATTCTATCTCATACTTTCCAGATTTTTACTTCTGCTCTTCCCTAAAAGTTTGATTTTTGTTGTGAACTTAAAGTGTATTTGTGGCTAATTTGATTAATTATTCTGTGAAAACATAAAAATATAATTTAAAAATTTAACCCATGTTTACTTAGAGATATTTGTATGTGTTTGAATATAGTAGAATCTACTAGACCATGAGTGTGTTCTTAGGGGCCATATCTCTGAAGAAACATAATTCTTTATGACCCAAAAAATTTCAATTGCCAATAATTCATCAGCTAGAGAAATTTGGCTTCATGAGTATCTCACCCAGATATGCTAATATTTTAGCTGACTTAATCAAATATAAATATTGTACCTGGAAATAAGCTATTGTGACTTGATGAGTACATTATCCCTGTCATGTCTGGAAAATATGTTTTGCCACAGACAGCTATTACCTGTCTGTTACAATCTTTCTATCTCTCTTCCTTGATTATTCCCAAGCCTTTTATGAGTGATATAGAGGTGATCAATTATTTAGAGGTGATTACTCCTCAGTCTCTTAGTCTTTGTATGTTGACTGTTTGTGAATCTTTTTACTAATCACCAAGCTCTGCAAAAAAGAGCTTCTCCAGTAAGAGTTGAGAACTACAATAATCTATGAGTATAAAGATAAGATCTTAGAGGGCAGTGATTTTTATGTACTCAATTTAGCAGAGTAATGGCACTAGGTTCTCTCCTGTGACCCAACAAGCCATAAAGATGTGTGTGTGTGTGTGTGTGTGTGTGTGTGTGTGTGTATGTGTGTGTGTGTGTGTGTGTGTGTGTGTGTGTGTGTGTGTGTACAGATGATAGACAGACGGACAGACAGACAGATGTAGATATAGACATGAACAGATACATATTCCAGTCAATCTGTATAGTGATACTTGTCTGTATATTTACAGAGCTGACCATTTGGTATTGGATAACTAATTGATGCGCTCTTCCCTGGGGAAGACTGTTTCCCCAGCGTTAGTAATCTTTAGTCACTTGTAATTTTTTATGTGGTGCTGAGGGCTCCTGGACTCCCCAACAGTTTCCACTTTAGCATGTCTCTCCCCTTGTTGCCCTTGTTCAGCTCATTTTCAAGCAGTCATGTTTATATCTGAGGCACAGCCCATTCATTTAATAACGAAAAGAAACCACATTTTTAGTTGAAAAAAATTATAAGAATTCTGTTTCTAACTCCAAATTGTAAACAAAAATACTCCATAAAAATCCATTCCCTTATTATATGGCTAACGACGGGAAAGCTTGTTAGCATGTCTTAGATAAGAATCTCAGTTGTATTGGAGTTAAAACAAATGCGTGTTGCAATACAATTTGCTCTGGGTGTTTAGTTTAGCTTAGAAACAGAAAATGTCAACACAGTAATTTCAAGTTGTTGATACTAGTTAGTATTTTGGGGGCCAGTACTGAAACTGATATAAACAAAAAGTACTTACATTGGATTTTTAATTCATTCTGTCTTGTGGTTCAAGCTGTTGCCTGTTTAAAAGAGGAAGTGAGAGGGAAGAGATTAGAAATAAGTGGCAGTCAGATTTATGCATTTCTTACTGTGTGCAATTTTTAGATTATGTAAAAATTGAATAAAAATGTGCACACTTTTAAAAGGGAAACAGTCAGATGTAGCATGCTATATTAAAAGCTTTGGCTTCCATCAGCATTTCCAGCTCCAATGAGTGGAAATGAGAATCTCTGGCTACATGCATGATAGTGAAAATCAATAGATAATTGACAGGAATGTTTCTATTTGTGGTATCTTAACACATTATCCATGATCAAGTATTATTGATAAAGAATGTGTATTTGTTTATAGCATGACAATGAGTAAATATTTATTCTTTTCAATGCTGATTCCTTTTATATGGAATAATTATTTTTAGTTCATAATAATGTTTTAGAATTCAAGCTATGTAAATTTGTGAACTTATACAAGGAACAGCAGGGCCTGGGAGATAGCTCAAGGGGCAAGAACAACTGCTGGGCAAGCCGAAAACCTAAATTTGATCCCTGGAAAACAAGGCTTAAAAAATTTGTGCTGCTGGAGCAGGTAAATGGGGCCAGTCCTATAGATCAAAAAATACAGGTTCTCCATGACACAGGAAAACAACAGGATATCCCAGAGGAGTTTCAGTGAGGTTCCTATATTGATAGTGTAGCAGAAGCCAAAGGCATTGAACCAGATCAATGGCTCTTTGCAGTAAACATTTGCAAGCAAAATGTGGACAAAAGGGTGCACTGTAGTACACATGGCCACACTACAGCTTCTATGATGAGACTTTATTTTTTCTTCTTTTGGAGGAGAGTTGGGTGGTTGCAAGGGCAGAGGATAGGAACTACGGGAAAGGAAGATGAATGATATTGGAGTGAAAGATGTGAAATTTCCAAAGAAACAAGTGTCTGGTGCCCTTTGTAATGCCAGCAATCCCACAGTGAGGTGGGAGAAATACCCTGAAACTCATAAGCCAGCCTGGAGGATACTGCGTGGCAGAAACAGGAGAGAAGCAGCCTGTGAGAGTTGTCCTTAACCTCCAAACATATTGCAGCATGCTTACAAAAGTGCACATATGCACACATGCATGAACACATGCATAAACACATGTACACACAACATAAGAAAGAGAGCAAAAGAAGATAGGGAAAGGGACATTTAAAAGTATAGAAATTCAAACAAGGTTGCACAATTTTTATGTTTGTTTTTTTTTTTTTATAAGAAATACTCCTTACTTGGTGTTATACATTAGTGATTTGAAAACAGTGACCTGGCCCTTATCTTAAAAGAACCAAAACATGATTCCAAGCAATCTGGAATGCTGCTGTAGAGGAGAAACATAGGATTGCAGAAACAATTCCTCTACTATAAAATATATGTAGTGTGTGGCTATTCATATATCTGTAGGCAAAGGAAACATTGAACAAGCAAACTTTCATACAAGACAGACAAATTTTTTAGAATAGAGGTCCCTAATTACTCTTATTTTCATAAACCTTCATTTTCTATTATTGACCACTTATTCAGCAACTTAAGGATAGCTACCTTATTGGCACAATTATTCTTAAATTTGTTTGGCTTCTATTTGAACTACTAGATTCATTTTCAAATTGTCCATAATTCTGTACTTGATGTCTTTATATCACTTATTTCATATATATATATATATATATATATATATATATATATATATATATGTATTATATCCCTTCCTCTATCTATCTATCTCTATCTATCTATCTATCCACTGAGAGAGAGAGAGAGAGAGAGAGAGAGAGAGAGAGAAGGGAGGGGAGGGGAAGAGAGGAGAGGAGAGGAGAGGAGAGGAGAGGAGAGGAGAGAAGAGAAGAGAAGAGAAGAGAAGAGAAGAGAAGAGAAGAGAAGAGAAGAGAAGAGAAGAGAAGAGAAGAGAAAAGAAGAGAAACAGTTTATGTATATGAACACATATGGAGAAAGGGCTTTGATCAGCTTTTATGTAGTTAGATTAAAGTAAGCAAGAAGTCACAGAGCCCCCTGGAACTATCTGGCACAAATTTCTCAGTGTCAGTCATGTCTAATATCTCAAAATCAGATTAATATTTACCTTTAGTTATATATTTGTATTTCATTTATCCTTTTATTCTGTGCATATTACTTTTTAAAAATTTTTTTCTATTTTTATTAGATATTTTCTTCATTTACATTTCACATCTTCTCCCCAAAATCCCCTAAACCCTCCTCCATCCCCCACCCTGCTCCCCTACCCACCCCACCTACTCCCCACTATTGGCCCTGGCATTCCCCTGTACTGGGGCATATAAAGTTTGCATGACCAAGGGGCCTCTCTTCCCAGTGATGGCCAACTAGGTCATGTAAGCTAAAAATCAGTAGGCAATGGTGAACTGAACTAAGGTTAAAGTGTTAAGATGAGACCTAGCTTTTTTTTAGTCTAGTTCTTGAGGAAAAAAATTAAAAAGAAAGAAACAAAGTCTTAAAAAGACACTTGATAGGTAGGTGAGAGGTAAGCTATCCAGGACAAGGCTGTACATGTATGGAGTTGCCTTCAGTCTTACTCCACTGGATCATATGGAGGTAAAGTGTATGCCAGAGGTCTTGAGGGATTGGCAAGAAATGAAGCATGGAGAGAAACCACTGATAAAGGAAGAACCCGAAGAAGCAATCTGAAGAGGAAAGGCTTTGGAGTCTTAACAGCAATTTCAACAGTATGTGACACTCAAAAGCTTTTCCTTCCTGGTACGTCACATCACTCTCCTGTCTGCTTTTCTCTAAGAGGAAACCACATGCTACATTTTCCAACGGAAGATAAAAGTACAAACCCAAAGCAGAGAACTAGAGCAGTCTAGAACACTGTTCTTCCTACAAGGTCCTGGGAAATATCTCTATGACTATAAATAAAGTCTGTCTGTCTGTCTGTCTGTCTGTCTGTCTGTCTGTCTGTCTCTCTCTCTCTCTCTCTCTCTCTCTCTGTGTGTGTGTGCTTAGAGGCTAGAGGTTTAATGGTTAGGTATCTTCCTTGTTGCTTTTCTTATATTTGTTCATTATGGTATGTGCCCAAGAATGTGATGCATGATTGTGTATGCATATGTGTGAGAGATACTATATGCACATGTGCATCCCATGCCAAGAAAATAGTCAATGGAAGGAGACAGTTCTCTCATTCCACTATGGGGTCCATGGACTGAAGTCAAGTTCCTTTATCACAGTATCATATTAGCAGCCCTTTTCACTTTATGTTTTTGAGACGAGTTCTCTCACTGAATCTGGAGCTCATGAATTCAGCCAAACTGGCTAGCTAGCAAGTCCTAGCACCATCCTGTCTTATGTATGCAGTACAAATACTGCAGAATGTATCAGTACACTAGACATCTGAAGTGGATACTGGAAATCTGAAATGAGGTCCTCATGCTTGCATAGCAAGGACTTACCAAATGAGTTATTTCTCTAGCCCTGTTTATGGAGTTTTGACTATTATCATCAATTGAATATTTAATTAATACAACACTATTACATTCTTATGAATAGTGAATGCCTAAAAAAGCCATGTCACATTTCATGAAATGAAGGGAGAATAATTAGTCCAAGGAACAGCGATGACTGGTTGTGGGACAAGGTGGCTTTCTGATTACATACCTGGGCCTGGCTATTTTAGAGCATTGCCTAAGAACCAAGGAAAGCAAGTGAGGAGCAGACCCAAGATGTTACTTGAAATGCTACCTGTCTGTTTTCACTCTTTTCCCAGCTTGTAACTCTCATTACCTCATGCATGATGGTTACCATGGAGCAAGACTAACCAGAACAACTGAGATGCTATCTGTAGGTGTGACCTCTGCAGACAGGTGACACATAACCCACTTGCCAGCCTCTCTTTCCAGAGTGCTTCTGCCTGTACCTGTTCTCATGGGAGTTTTCCTAGGATATTTTGTAAGACAAAATGAAATGATGGAAAGATTAGTCCTTGGTCCAAGAGAACGCTTTCTTCTGAAATGATTTCACAAATACCAAGGGCAAGACCTCATTTAGATAGAGAAAAAGTTTCCCAAACCCAAAGGGAACATTCCTCCCAGAGCAGCGAAGAAAGGGAGGTTATCTAAGATAAGCTGAGTAGACTGCGCTGGAAGAAACAAGCATGTTTGTTGTTCCCCTGGTGCACATATTTCCCAATATGTACTGGGATTTGAGAACTCTGGCTGCTCTCATTGCAGGCAGAGAAGTTACCAGCTCTGTCCCATACCAGAGGCCTATGCCTACTCTCAAGCTCCCATGAAGCTTCCCTTCAAAGAACACTGATGTGGAATTAGTTGTCTAACAGCAGTAAATTTCAATCCTTGTAGGTGGGAACCTCTGAACATGTCTATAGAGGATGATCTTGATTGTGTTAATTGAGGTAAGATGATCCACTCACTATGGGTAGCACCATCCTCTACCGGCATACATATCAGTACACATGTGTTCAGTACTCATGCATTAATTCTTTACTATCCTCTGATTGTAGACATGATGTCATTGGCTGCTTCAAGTTCCTCCTACCATAATAGCCTGTACCTTAACTATGAACTTAAGCAAGCCATTTCTTCCCAGATTGCTTTTGTAGGAGTATTTTATCACAACAATAGAAGGAAAACTAAGACAATGCAAGAGAGACTCAAAGATTCCATGAGTTGAATTGTCACCGTATTGGCTAATCCTAACACTGTTCAAATGAAAGCAGTTGTGCCCATGAGCATGACAAAGCTGAATAGCTAAGTAAAACTCTGTCTAGCTATACAAAACCAATAAAGACATACAAAGAGTTGAGAGAAGGCAAACATTTACCTAGCAGGATGGAGTGACATAAGAGAGGGTTTTAAGAAAGCAATGCACAAAAACTACTCTAGAAGCTCACCTAGCATTTACAGGGACAGAGATCGGTCTAACAAGGACCTCTGGGAACCTATGGGAAATCATGGTATTTGTGAATTTTTATCTAAGAAGCATGCAGAAGGCTGTTACTTGATTTTTCATGCTAGGATGAGACAATGGAGATTATTAGTTTATAATCATGTATAGTTCATTACAATGAGATATACTTACCAGAGATGAAAGCTACTAGGTATAAAAATGACTATGGAAGCCACAGTATGAATGATCAACATAATCAAAGCCTGAGATTGCTGGAGTAGACTAGGTGACATAAGGAGGTTGGTGACCAAAGTGTGTGAGAATGTCAATGCAGAGTTTAAGTAGATATAAAGGACCATGAAGAAAGGCAAGAGAAGACCACACACCTGGCTGTGGAGACAGTGAAAGAAAGAGAAGCAAGTCTCCCTTAGAAAAGTGAATAAAAAAATATGATCATTTTGATGGCTTCTCACATGGTAAGGCTAGAAGGCCAACCCCTCTTTTTCTCCTTTTGATAGATAATCTATTGTCCATTGTATTGACTGAATATAGTAAAAATTACAGAATGTGTGTGTGTGTGTGTGTGTGTGTGAATTAATATAGTTTACAATTGAGTAAATGTAAAAGTCAGTTAAGACAAAATTCCCTACCAATTGACCAGTAAGCATAGAAATGACTTGGATAATGCGTGTGCTTGGAAGTTCTTCATTCTAGCCAATAAGAGTTTTGAGACCAACTCTCAAGCAGGCCAGTGTTTACATGTGACGATGGAGAGGCCCTAACCACTATCTTCTTAGAAGAAGATGTGTGAGGAGAGCCTGGCTTAGATCATGTAAGCACATTCCCTTGACAACACATGATCAACACTTTCTACACATACACAACTCTTCTAGGATGCTTTAGCTACTGTGGATCTTTTAATACCCAAGTGAGAATGTCATTTAAGAGGGTAGAAGTATAGGCTTTGGAGTTGTGGAGGTAAGAATATATGCACTGGTAGTCACTTTATAAGGTAGCCCTTAGTCCTTTGTCCTTTGGAAAAGAGAGAAAGAATCTTCAATAAATGGTGATGGTCTAACTGGAAATCTGTATGTAGGAGAATATAGATCCTGTACAAAGCTCAAGTCCAAGTGGATTAAGAGCTTCAACCTAAAACCAGATACACTGAATCTAATAGAAGAGAAAGTGGGAAAGGACCTTGAACTCATTGACACAGGGAAATTTTTATTAACAGAACAACAGTGGCTCAGGCTCTAATATCATCAATTGATAAATGGGACCTCATGAAACTGAAAAGGCAAAAGACACTGTCAATAGGACAAATGGCAACCTGCAGATTAGGAAAAAAATCTTCACTAACTCTACATCCCATTGAGGACTAATATCTAAAATATATAAAGAACTTGTGAAGTCAACCTCCAAAACACCCAAATAACCCAATTTAAAAAATGGAGTACATTCATAACAGAAGAATCTTGAATGGTTGAAAAGCTCTTTAAAAATGTTCAAAGTTCTTACTCATTAGAAGAATGCAAATCAAAACGACCCTGAGATTCCACCACATACCAATCAAGATGGCTAAGATAAAAATCTCAGGTGACAGCACACATTTTCGAGGATGTGAAAAAAGAGGAGCACTGCTCCACTGCTGGAGCACTGCACAGTAGTGTGATCACGCTGGTGGCTCCTCATAAAACTAGAGATAGTTCTACCTGAAGACCCAGCAATATCACTCCTGGGCATATACCCAAAAGATGCTCCACATTATCACAAGGACATGTGCTCCACCATGTTCACAGCAGCCTTATTTGTAATAGCTAAAAGCTGGGAAAAACCTAGATGTCCCTCAACTAAATAATGGATATAAAAAAAGTAGTTCATTTACACAGTAAAATATTATTCAACTATTAAGAACAAGGACATCATGAATTTTGCAGGCAAATGGAACTAGAAAATACCATCCTAAGTGAAGTAACTCAGACCCAAAAGGACATGCATGGTATGTACTCACTGGTAAGTGAATATTAGCCAAAAGGTACAGAATACCTAGGATACAACCTATAGACCATAAGAAGTGTAACAAACAGAGATGCCCACGTGAGGAGGTTTCAACCAAACATAGAACAGAGAAGGAAATAATCATGGGAGGCAGAGGGAGGGAGGGAACTGAGAAGGAGAGGGAAAGTGGAGGGTAAAAGGGGAATAGGATCAGATATGGGGGAAGGGAACAGGGGAAAAGCACAGAGGGCCAAGAGAATAAATGGAAATATGCAGCCTTAGAGAGTGGGAGGTTGGGATTGGGGGAGACCCTTTAGATAGTACCAGAGACCTAGGATGTGAGGCACTCTCAGGACTTATTGTAGGTGACCTTAGTCATAATGCCCAACATTGGGGAAAGGAAACTCAAAGACTCTACCTCCAGTAGATAGACTGTTCCTTAAGTGGAGTGACAGGGTTACTAATTCACAGTCAAAATTCATGACACAGAATTATTCCTGTCTAAAAGAACAGCAGGGACAAAAATTGAGAAGAGACTGAAGGAAAGGCAGTCCAGTGACTTGCCCAACTTGGAATTCATCTCATGAGGACACACCAAGGCCTAAACTACTATGCTAAAATGTACTTATAGACAAGAGCCTAGCATGGCTATCCTCAGAGAGGCCCTACTAGCAGCTGACTGAGACAAAAGCAGATACTTACACCCAACCATTGGACTAAAGTCTGAGAGCCCTACACTTGAATTAGGAGAAGGATTGAAGAAGCTGAATGGGAGAGTGACTCCATAGGAAGACTAACAGTCACAACTTACCCAGAACCCTGGGAGATCCCAGAGACTAAGCCACCAACCAGGAGCATACTCTGGTTGGTCTGAGGCCCTGGGACATATGTAGCAGAGACATATGTCTGCCTGCTCTGGCCTCAGTGGGAGAAGGTGCACTTAATTCTTGAGAGCCAGGGAAGAGGGATGTCTGGTTGGGAAGAGAGCACCTTCTCAGAGGCAAGGGGGAGGAGGAATGGGATGAGGGCCTGTGATAGAGGGGGCTGAAGAGGGTAACGACTAGAATGTAAATAAATAAAATAATTTAAAAAAAAAGGAAAAAGGAGCTATCATATCACCTAAAGATAGATCATTTATTCCCAAGTCCACAATGTAGTGAAGCATCTAATGCACTCAATGTGTAGAGGCTTCATTACTGTTTACAGACTCTATGGAAATAGTTCTTTAAAAGCAACCCACGTCCAGCTTAGTGTAAAGGAGTATGGGGAAAAAATACAATCGCCCAGCAATGACTTCAAAAACGAAAATATTGGTTCATTATGTGCAGAAACCTCAGCACATGTGGTTAAAGGAAAATTCTCTTCAAAGTGCCAGCTGTCCCTTCCAACACCTACACATTTATTTCTTTCCCTCTCTTCTCCATTAGGCTGGCGGTGCCAAGAATTGTCCTCAACAGAAGCAGAAACTGGTTTTGTATTCTACTATGTGTCTCAAAACATCTTCAGCATTTTCCCCTTTGATGTTAGGATTAGTGGCCCCCTAAACATTAGAGATGTGACATTTGCACAAATGTTAGGTTGAGGATTCAGAAGAAATAAGAGCATGCTCCCGAGGAAAGTCCTGAAGTTCCATTTTTGGAAGAGAATGCTTGTGTTTATAGTCCCACATTATAAAACATGTACGGATAACTTGGCCCCAGAACATGTTTACAAAAGAGAAAAACACCCACAAAACAAATAAACGACTTCTTGCACAGCCTGGACTGGCAGTCTGTGGCTCTTGCCTTTGCAATGTGAAGTCTTCCTGCCTTACAAAGGCGCTCACTCTCCAACCAAGATGTTTCTGTGGCACGACCATCCTCATCACAAGTTAGGTGGTGGTCCTTCACCTGACTGACAGGCACTGGGTGGCACCAGATCGAGACACCTTTTCATTGATTCAGGGAATCCACTGGGGCAGAACTGGACATGGGTCACTCTTGGATTATCAGACTTCAAACATGGTGGTTAAATAATAACCTAAGTCAGATTTCAGCTGGCATTCGCCTGTCACAGGAATCACTTCTCTGGGATCACACTTCTTGGTGAAACTTTAACAATTTTCCTTAACTTGGTTGGTGATTTTTGTGTCCAGGAACATAAAGAGACCTGTTCCTTTCTCTCTGTCATGTGTAATAGCTCTTTCAACATCTAATTTCTGGATTTATCTCCAAAACTTCTAGTTTGATATACTAATACAAAAATGTTTGTAGTGCCTTGTCCTTCTCACCAGGAAAATCAAGATGTAATAATAATGTCATTGTACACATCAAATGGCATTCCTATTATTGCACTAAGGTTTAAAGTTCCATCAATGTCAGTCTCAGAGATATTTGACTCTTCTGTCCCTCCATCTACTGTACCATTTACTAAGTTCCTATTGCATCATGGTTGAGACTGTTAAAACTAGTTGCAATATTTTGAGAAAGTTAACAGTCGCTAATAATTAGTAGGATATTAACATCTGAAGGAGACCACTATGATATAATTATCTACAAAATCAAGTGTAAGACTCTGGAGTTACAGAATGCATAAGCCAGACATAATTTCCATCCTTGTGTAATGGGGTACAGTAGAAAAGTTCTATTTAACGTTGTAATTTAGCAAGTATTTACAGGTGTGTAAAAATGTTAAGAAGGGGCAACTATGTGAGGACATGAACATGTGGAATCTGGAGATTTTGTCCAAGTTATTAGGTGGTAGGACATGAACTGAAAGGAGAATTAGGACCAGCCAAGTGAGATTTGAACACTGAGTTAAGGAATCTGGGATTTATTCTGGAGGCACCTGGTAGGCATCAAATATTATTGAACAGGTGACTGACAAGCCTATTCCTTTTGAAAGAAACTCTGGCAACCATATGGAGATTAAATTGAAAGTACAGAGATTCAAGGTCAACAGACTCAGCCTACACTGGTGTTAGTCAGAAATCCTTTAGTAAATGCATAAAGGTGGCAAACAAGATGAATAGAAACACAGTGAGGCATGGGTACCATCTCTATATGCTTTAGTGTTTTAAAAAACAGCATGTTACTTTTCTATGTTGTATAGATCATCACTTAACACTTCCAAAGACACTGTCATAAAGGTCCAATTGTATATTTAAATAAAATCTCTGCTACCTATTTTCCTGTTCATCTTCTTATAATCTATTTTCTACATGTATAGTTCAAAATCAAAATGATCCTCAAGTCAGATTATAAAATATAAGAATGTAGCCCACACTACATAAAACACTGGCTCAAAAAAATGTGACTAGGGAGATGGTTTGGTATAAAATGTTTGCTATGTATTCATGAGGACCTAAGTTGAATCTCCAGTACACGTGTAAACAGTTAAATACAGTGGTGCATTCTTGTGTATCATCCCTAGAGACATGGAAACAGATGAATATCTCAGGCTATAGCCTGCTACAATATTCTAATTGACAAACCCAATGTATTATATACAAGATACCTTGTTTCATGTGGATACATATCCACATATAATGTTCACAAAAATGCATTTGCACACTGCGTGTACACACACACAGAAAGAGGAGAGAGAGAGAGAGAGAGAGAGAGAGAGAGAGAGAGAGAGAACTTCTTAATGTTCTTAATGCTTAGAATAAAAGTTCACTCTCCATTTAGTAACTGAGTGCAGACAACGATGCATTCAAAATGTACCCTGCTTTAATCTTTCTGCTCCGTTGTCACTTACAATGCCCCAAAGGATTAATGAATTTAGTCTTGGAAGAATGTCAGAAAGAAAGAAAAAAAAGATGGTGTGAGATAATGAAAATCTTGACAAGGGCAACGGCTTCTGGATAAAAAGCCTTGGCCTGAACTACAGCAAGGCTGTCATCTGCCTGGTGGCACCAAGGTTCCAGTGCAGATATATAGGAAAACCAGAATCCTCTGTGGGAGCCAAAATAGCTTACAGGCAGGAAAACAGATGCAAGAGCCATCCATGAATAATAGAAGGACCTGGAAAGGTGAACCTGGGAAAGAACTGTTACTTGTGAGTGGAGAAAGGGTTACAGGTCCCCAGGGGCTCTCTTCAGCCACACATACGTGACCAGGGTATCCACAGAAACGCTCTTCTTACTGACAGGCTGCTGATGGTTTCTACAGCCTCCATTGGTTTTAATATCTGCATCCTAATTTATTTGACATCTGCAGAACATCCAAAGAAAATATTCGGTATGGGATGGGCAACCCGGCTGCTTTCTGAGCTCATCAAATAGCTCACACTCCTTTTTCAAATGTTTTCAGTTTTGCAAAACTCAGAATGCATTTTGCCAAACATGTTCTCTGTTAATGTTTATTTAGAAGGGAATTTAATCCGTATGCTGCTGATGCATTTACACTTAACTCATCAAAATGTTTTACTAGAGTCATTTGATGTCCAAGAAACCTTTTGAGCCCTTTTTATAAGCCTCTTCAAGCCCATTTCGCTTCGAAACAGGAAGTGGCCTGTTACTACACCATAAACGATTGCAATTCCCGGAGGGTTTGGTTTCATTTAAGACCCTGAGACCACAAGGTCTGAGCCTACCCTGAACCCTACAGAAAAGACCTTCCTACTGAATAGCCTCAGAATGCTCCTCGCGTAGAGACAGGATACTGTTATAATTTTCCAAAACAAAAATCCTTTATGAAGAGGCATCTTTCATACAACTCCTGGGAAAGACAGTAACCAAAGCAAGATGCTAAATCACTGGCTTTGCAAGCTGCACCTGGCCAATGTCACTGTCTCCATGAATCTCCTTACCATTCGGAGCTTCTTCACTCGTATTAATAGAACAAATAAAACGGAGCGGAGATAAAGACACTGGGGCAATGATTTCTTCTTCAGGAAAACCTTCCGAGTTACAGACCAATACAATGTTCCCAACCACGAGCCAGAGAGCCAAAGCTGATATAAACATAGCATCCAAGCCACAGTACAGGACTTGTTTAAGGCTTAATTCTGTGAAGTAAGGCAGGAAACAAGATTTATCCTTCTGGGAAACATTTGGCATTTGCCTGAAGCTGAGTCTGATTGCTCTCTGCCGTCCACACCATCCATTACAGCTATCTGAAGGAAATCAAGTTTTTTGCCCAAACTAAGGCAAAAGAGAAATGTCTCCATCCCAGCCTCATAGAAATCCCTCTGTTTGACGTGGCATTAAACAACAGAGAGCAAACTGCTCTGTCATTGTGCTACAAGGATCATCACTGCTATCTTGGGCCTTCTGGCTGTGAAGGGAGCAAATTTAGTTGGAGAGAAGCCATTTTTTGCAAACATAGTAAAAATAAATTACTATGCTTAATAATTGAATCTTAAACTTGTCATTACAGCAATTCCAGAATTATTCCAAGAGCCCTCCTTCACTTAGACTTGGCAAAAGGATTGGGTGTTGCAGGTCAGTTTCCAGGTCTGAAATCCAGCTTATGTTGTAACTTCACGGACTACAGAGTAAATGGTCAAAGGATGAATGGGCCATTGAAAAGTAAATCAGACTCTCTGAGACTCCTAAATGAGTCCTGGAAGCTTTCAAGTCCATAGTGTGGTGGGCTACAAAATCCTTGGGATGTTACTAGAAGAGAATGTGAGGCTATGAATATAAGGTTTGTCCTTCTTCTTTCTCTTTCTCTTTCTCTTTCTCTTTCTCTTTCTCTTTCTCTTTCTCTTTCTCTTTCTCTTTCTCTTTCTCTTTCTCTTTCTCTTTCTCTTTCTCCTCTTCCTCCTCCTCTTCTGCTTCTGCTTCTGCTTCTGCTTCTTCTTCTTCTCCTCCTCCTCCTTCTCCTCCTCCCCCTCCTCATCCTCCTCATCCTCCCCCTCCTCCTCATCCTTCTCTCTCTCTCTCTCTCTCTCTCTCTCTCTCTCTCTCTCTCTCTGTATGTGTGACTATTTTTAATATGGTTTTGTTTTGTGTTATTTTAGTTGTAATGACTGGATGCTGGATGACTGGGCAGAGAAAGTCTGTAGAAATTGGTCCCTGCCCCCAACCCTCCTTAACTCTTGGGCACAAGGGAGGGATGTTTACACTTGAGAAAAATGCTCAGACTCTGACCCAACTAGGAGATGTTTCAGTTAACATCTGGCTTTGCTTACTTGTCCTAAATATTAAATTATTAAAGGACTATTAATATCAGACCATTTCATTGGTTCATTCCTATACTACTTAATACTATATTTAAAGGCCACTTTTATTAGGACGAGTATAAATTGTCTCTAGTGTCACTGCCTCTGAATTTAGCATCATGAAAATGCTCAGTACATGCAACTGAAAGGGTTTCCCAACCCACATGCAAAACAATATTTTTTCGACAGAAAGCCAAATTAGTTTTTTTCTCCATATGTAATATGTAAAAATTTTACAAACAAATACTAATTCTGTGACTAATATTCATAAAATGCTCTGGAAATCATTTGATTAATACTAGCTAAAAATAAATAATTTACATTTCTTTCCATTCAGGTTTATTGAATTATTTTTACAAATAAAGGTCATATAGTCACAATTGCCTAATTAACTAAAGTAAGATTAATTGTGGTTCAGAGGTACATATATATGTATTCATTGACTCAATGCCAGTCTTGCTCTTGCCAAAATAAGTCATGGAAACATCATACCTAGTAATACAAATGGTCTCAAGGGGTTAAGGTGCATTACTGAATTTACCCCATTCTTACCCCACACACAGCCATATCAAAAGCATAAAGAAACAGACTGAGAAGGCACATAAATGCTTTAGATCATGATAGATATGAGCTCTGTGTGTGTGTGTGTGTGTGTGTGTGTGTGTGTTAAATAATTTAGTTTGAGATTATATGGACAATATTTCTTTAGTATCAAAGTACTTTTTTTCCAGGAAAAAAAATATATATAGTGCCATGTGGGTACCATTAGTAACTAAAGCATCAATGCATCACATTGTCCCTATAATTGTGACTGGACTTTTAATTTCTGTGATAGCATAAAATTAAAATAAACCCCAATTAGAGGTGAATAAAAGTAATGACCCATACTCATTTAGTGGACTCATATAATACTGTGTTACCCTTTGTATGTGAAACAACTCAGGAGTAGTTTTTATTTAATGCCACTGTCCTTACCAGACAGAAAATTCAAGTACAGTCCAGCAAGGTAAATATGCTTTCTGCCAATTCTAACACCCTGAATTTGACCCCCAGGCTCCACATTGCAGAATGAGAGAACTGTGTCCTCTTCTCACTGCTGAGATTTGCAGCTTGCCTCCTGGCCCTGAAGTTTGTCTTTTAAACTCTATTACAATCATCCTCTCTGAGTACAAAACAAAGCAAAAGATAGGGCTTCTTGTCCAAGAACCTGGATTGCTTCATAATTGTGTAGACAAGTACAGATATGCATATATGGAATTGCGCCCTTAAGTAATGACTGTAGGTTATGAAGAAGATGCTCTAAAACTCACCATCCTTTAAAAAATACTAATACTTTTTATTCAGGACTCCGTGTTTTCTAAGTAAGTTCCTATATTTGTGATCATCTCCCTGGAAGTACTATGGCTGTCCTTCCCCTTAGGCATATGTCATTTTCTCCATTTCTGTTGGCCCATCCTAATTGTATAACTTTTCCAATAGCAGCTGATGCTTCTGTTGAGATGACTGAATGTGGAGAGGGAAGCTTATCATTGATGCCCAGTAGAACTGACTCCAAGCCCAATTCTTTACAATAAAACCATAACTCTAGTGAAGCCCAGCCAGGTCTTGTCATCATTTCCCTAATCATTTTGCACCAGGTGTAGGGAAGCTGTACAAGTGGGGGTAACTAACCTGTCCAAACACCCAGGTTGGTCATGTTTCTGAAACCTTATGAGAGAAAATTAAGTCAATGTCTACATTTACTGAGTAAAACAGATCCTGCAAGCATCACTCACAATACTGCCAAAATCAAGTGCCATGTTAGTGGAGTAGAAACAAAGGATCCAGGGTATAGCAGTCAAACCATTGCTGACTCTGAATCAACAGCAGAGAACAGTGAGGTCAACTGCCAAGAATAAAATGAACCTTCAGTGCTCTGCACCACACAAATCACTCACTTGTCTCACTTAATTCCTGCCCTGTATCCACAATTACCACATGTTTGAGCCCATTAGAACTAAAAGCCAACCAATTAGAAATGCATTAAGTATGTATGCTGTGCTCTCTGATGAAAGGGAGGTGGAACCATTTCTGTTCACATTCCACAGGGATGAGCTGAAGGAAGGTGTCATACAGCTGATAAGACTCAAAGGGAAACACTGCATTGGCTGTATTGCCCATTTCATAAACCACAGTGGTTACATGAGGTCACAGAAAGGTAGAGTTAATGGAAAGGATCTGAAGAACCTATAATGAAGAGTTCTTTAGAATAAGCTCCTGGCTATAAACCAGACATGGGTGGGTAAGGCAGGATCCTCCTGGAGAGACAAAGTGTCTCCACACAGATTGACTGACATTGGCCTTAGGAAGCTATTTATGTATTTGAACAGGGGAACAATGTGCAGAAAGCTCAGAGATGGATTATGTATCCTTCTTCTGAAGTGGGTCTGGGTGATGGATGGGTGGTGGGTCTGTCCAAAATTAGAAGGTTTCTTTAGAATGGGTGCCCACTAGTTTAAACTTCATTTTAAACTGATTAATGCTACAAAGGGGTTTTGATCGGTTGCAGGCAAATTTAAGTTGCAAGAAAGGAAATAGTAGAAGTTGAAATAACCAAATAAGGCATCTTATTTATACTGTTTTGTCACAATCCCATTTCTCTTAAAGTTGGCTCTATGGTGCACTTAGCAGTTGTTGTTGGCTCTGATAACATTATTGTCTGAACCAGGCAGCTGACCACTCCATCACAGGCTGCCTTGTTCAGGGAGTGGTGTTTGTGTGATTCTGGTCTTCCAGAGCAGATCACAAACCACATGAGGTCAGGAAAAAGAGCTCCTGAGGAACAATCTATCACTATACTCTCTGACAGGAGCTCTATACACGGAAGGGCAACCAGTGAAGCTCTCGGTGCTTCCTGCTGTGGAAGAAGGACACAGATAGAAATTGGACTTGATCACTTAATGGAGAAAGTTCTCAAGTTGCTGTACTTCACAGTGCTTGGACTGGCCTGAATGAAATTTCCAATGGCTAGCTTCATTTTGAGTCCTTGTGTGAGCCAGAAACCTCCACCTGTAAAGGGATTGTTCCCATTGCTTTTCCTGGGGGAGGACTCTGTATTCCATTCCTTTCGTCAGGAGCTGCAGTTGTGAGCAAAGATGGACTGCTTCTATGACAGTCATTGTCGTTTGGGCAGGAAGCATCGTACTCAGGCTTCTGTAAAAGCTCTTGGCTTAAGGACAGACCAAAATGAATACTGTGAGGTTCATAGGCCTCTTGAAGTACAGATCCCTGAGCTGGGAACACTGAGGTCACTGAGGCCCAAGACAGCTTACTGAGAAGGTAGAATTATATAGTTCTGTCCCTCAGCATGGCTTCTTTCCAGGCCGAGGTATCTTGGGACTGAATAGTCCACATAGCAACAAAACAAACAGCATGCACACGTTTTGCATTGCCAAATGGAACATACTCTACTTTCTAACATCTAAATCCTCAAAGGTGCAATGCGGGAGGTGTCTCCTTCATTTATTGTCACCAGGGAATGAAGTATTCATTACAATAAATATTCCAAGTAATTAAAGCCTATGGATTTAAATGGAAAAACTTCCTAAAAGCATTAACCATGTGTGATGAAAATCCTTCTGAGTATAACTTGGTACTGAACCCATGATCTTCAAAATAGACTTAGTTCCAATATGTTCAGAGAAAAAAAGAAAGGTGGCAGGAGTGTTGGTCAGGACTGGATTGAGAACTGACATTGTTATGCTGATGACCAAACAGTAGAAAAAAAAATATCTACTACTTCTAGGTCTATCCCACCTCTTGGTCTTTATTCCAATGGAATTCTTACTGAACTGGAGGAGGGACCCAGTGCTCTGGAGAGGGCTTATAGGAGGACATTAACACTGTTAAGTATACACAATGTTACTTACTTGTTCCAATCAACTACCTCTTAAGGATGCAAACAGTAATATCTCTGAACTTCTGTAGACGACTTCTGGGAAGATCATAGAAGTCATGGAAAGTGTAAAAATCACTTCATGCACAGAAAGAAAACATTGCCAATTTATAATGCACTACTAGAAAAGGTGAGAACGCTGGTAAGGAGACTCATCTAGAAAAGGTGAGAACGCTGGTAAGGAGACTCATCTAGAAAAGGTGAGAACGCTGGTAAGGAGACTCATCTAGAAAAGGTGAGAACACTGGTAAGGAGACTCATCCACCATTTCTCTCTGATTCTTCTGCCATGTCTGATATGCTCACATATCACACCATTTTTGTCTGCAACACAGATCTCCAATCCAACCATTCTCTGGCTCTTCACCTTTTCTTGCATTATGTAAGCCACCACATATTTCAACTGGTAGAGCAGATGGAATTGTTGGTTCCCTATTCATTGCCTCTTTATGATCTGGCTTATGGTCTGCAGTCTATTTTCCTACTCCTTGCTTTGAATTCTAAGTGTGTTTTTCAAGGATAAATCCAGTGACTTGGCATGTGCTTCTGCTCTGAACATTCTGCTGTGGCCTTTGCCATCAACTTCAGACAAGCTTGTCAGGATAGCTTAAGCTCCTGGGGCATATATCTGAAGGAGATAGAACAGCCACACTTTTGTAGCTTCAACCACACTGCAAATATCAGCCTGATAATATGACGATGCTCAGTTTTTTGAGGATGAGTGACATTGATTAATCCCTCTTATTTTACGATCATTTGCTACCTATCAGCAGTTCTCAGCCTGTGGGCCATGAGCATTAAAGATATTTACATTACATTGAATAGCAAAATTACAATTATGAATTAGCAATGAAATAATCTTATGGTTGGGGTTACCAGAACACAAGAAACCGTAATAAAGGGTCTCAGCATTAAGAAGATTGAGAACCACCTTTATAGATCATTTGTTTTTGCAACAACTCACAGACAAAACTGCTATCGCACCACCACATCTTACATTTCTTGCTACTCTTTGGTCATTTTCCAAACAAAATTCAGAATACTTGGTTTTTAGTTAGGGTTTTTGTTGCTGTGATGAAACATAACCAAAAGCAACTTGGGGAGGAAAGAGTTTATTTGCTTTACACTTCCACAGAAGTGATCATGATCAAACAAATTTAGGTCAGGAACTCAAACAGGGCAGGAACCTGGAGACAGGAGTTAATGCCCAGGCTATGGAGGCGTGGTCCTTAACATCTTTCTCTAATGGCTTGCTCAGTCTGCTTTCTTATAGCCCAAGACCATCAGCCCAGGGATTGCACCACCCACAGTGAGTTTGGCCCTCATACATCAATCACTAACTAGGGAAAGGCCTTGCAGCTGGATGTTATGGAGGCATACTCTCACGTACGGTTCCCTCCTCTCAGGTAACACTAGCTTGTATGAAGTTGACATAGGATTAGCCAGCTCACCAGGTAAAAACAAAAGTTGGATTATTTCCTTTGTGTATTAAAAATTATATAGACACCAAAATACTCTACAAATAACACAACAACCCCTCTGGCCTCTCTTCCTGCATCCCTCCTGTGTTTCCTGCTACAACCATGCATGCTTGTTTCTGTCTTCTACAGTACAGAGGCATAGGATATAAGGACATGTTTGCATATTAGGAGAAACTCACCAACAACCAGAACCTATATCAGCATACTCAAATTGCATGTATAGGAAACCCTAGATTCATTCTCTGGTATAGATGCCTGTCAACTCAAATGAAGGTTAATGGTCTGGTAACAATATTAATTATTATTCTTGATTGATAAATTGTATATGTTGTGTACACCTGAAAATGGATTTATTTTGTCTCCCCATTTATATAATGTTTGGCTAGTGATATTTTGGGTTCAATTTTTCTTGGGATTTTGATTTAAAATATCATAGATTAACTTTTTAAGTTTTAGAGGCAGTTTGTCAATTTTTAAGTACTCTTTTTATTGAATTCTTTCATTGTTTAACATTATATAGTAATGCATTCATTGCTTTTAAATTCTAGATCATTCTTTGTTCTTTATCTTTCAATCTTTTACTGAGGGTTTTACCTACTAGTGGAACTAGGGCAAAAAGATCACTTGGGGATTTTAAATCAATATAGGCAGTGAAGGGAGGCCTCATCTCAAAAGCAAACAAAATAGTTCTCAGTTGTCTTAAACTCCTGCTAACACTCTGCTATATGCTATAGTTATTTCACAATATCTAATTCTACACTACAGGAATGATTTGATTTTACTTTTTAATTATGTTTGATATTCATCCTACCACATTTGTAATATCTCACCAATTCATCTTTCTGCTTGATGCTTTTACTTATTTGTCTGGTGATTTCTGATCCTTTTTAATGTTTCTTTTACACATTTGAAATTGTTTGCTTACCTCTAAATAGTACTTTTTATGTTAATGCAACTGGGATCTGGTCTTATGAGGAAAAAGGTGGGAATTCTGGAGGTAGGGTGTCTCCATTTTAGTCTCCAAACTAAGCTATTCAGAATAAACCTTCCAAAGTGAGACACAGAATTACCAAAACATCTAAAAAAATAAATAAACAAAATTAGACCTATGAGACAGTCTGTTGTTATTATAACAAAATACCCAACATAATAAACTCATAAAGAGACAGGTTGGGTTGGGTTTAGCTCGGAGGTTTGAGAGTTCCGTTCTGTGGTTATTCTGGGCTCGTGTTGAGGCAGTGTAAAGGGCTATGAGTTCACAGTAGAACACACCTGATTACGCCATAAACCAGGCAGCAAGAGTGTGGAGGAAAATCAGAGGATTTTGCTTTTTATTTTGTTTCTGCTTTATTTTTGATCTTAAAATTATACCATTGGTTCATTTTATATTGACTGCCTGTCTATTGCTTGGCACGGAGCCTACCCTTGAGTATGGTTTATATACTGAGTGACACTTCATTGGAGAAAACTTAAGTTTTCATTTGCAGGTTGTTGTCAATTGAAGATACCTTAGTTAGGGATGGGAGCTCTTGTCCATTTCCCCCTCTCAGAGCTGGGACTCAGTCGGACTTGAACCCAAGCAGGTCATTTGTGTGCTGCCAGAGCCATGGTGGGTTCATATGTGCATCAGTCCTGTTGTGTCTGAGATAGTTTCCTTGGTGATATTATTCTCTCTGGCTCTTATAATCTTTCTACCTCCTCTTTCACTTTGTTCCCTGAGCCCTGGCGGGAGAGGTGTACTGGAGACATCCTATGTAGGACTGAGTGTTCCAAGGACTCTCCCTCCCTCCCTGCACATTGCTGAGCCCTGGGACTCTGCTGCTTCCCAGCTACAGCAAGAGGAGTCTTCTGTGATGCTGGCTGAGGGAGGTACATTTACATTTTTCGACTTGTACAAAAAGGATGGAAAATAAATAATCATCTTAACCAGGTTACTTGTACTATTCAGTAGGATCTTAACCACGTGACTTGTACTATTCAGTAGGATCTTAACCACATGACTTGTACTATTCAGTAGGATCTTAACCACATGACTTGTACTATTCAGTAGGGATCATTACATTCCCCTTGCTGAACAACAGATCGTCAGGCATTTTCATGTTGTAGAACAATTTAACTCTTGGAACAACTTTCCTTTTTCCCTTTTCTCAGTTCTTCCACAGAGCTTTCTGCTTTCTATACCTTAAACATTTGTAAAAATCAACCATTAATTTACTAACAACAATCTATAAACGTATCCATATATGAACAGGAAAATATAGTCTTCAGCACCCATTAAGTGAAAATAACTCTTTTTAACAGACAAAGACCACTAAAAACAAAACAAACAAACAAACAAACAAAACCATAAGCAATCAAAATGAAAAGTTGTGGAACTTAGTCTCAATGGATATTTCTACAAAACACTTCTGCACCTAAGACTAAGGAGGCACTCAGGAAGAGGTGTTTGTTTGAAAGCTTGCAAGCACCAGTGAACAACAGATCATGGAGTGTGCTGTGAGACTTGTCTTCTAGTAATACCAGAAGCTATACATTGAATCTCCCCAAATAACTGCCTAAATGAGAACTGAACGAGATAGTATCAATGAACCTGACAAACTATATGGAGAAAAGCCCTTGAGGTCTCAACCCTGCCCACAAGAAAAACAACAACAACAACAACACTACAGACAATTGAAGAAAGCTTGCAGGTGATCTTCCCCAGGGAAGCACACACCAATTGGTTGCCCATTGCCAAATGGTCAGCCCTGAAAACATACATACAAATAACATTATATGGATTGAACAGGTTATATTTAGGAATAAATATGTATATACATGTACACATAGTCACACAATAACAATTAGTGAAAAAAAGGAGAGTTAATTTGTAGGAAATCTAGGAGGGGCAAAATTAGAGAGGAGAGGAAAATGAGAAATGTTATAATTAAATTATAATTCAAATTTTATTTGCTTCTTCATCTATGTGTGCAAATCTGTAGTGTATGTGCATACATGTTTAGGTATGCACACCACAGGAAGACCAAATGATGCTATTGTGAGTCCTCTTTTATCACTTCCTACCTGCTTCTTTGAGTCATACTCTCACTCTGAACCTGAAGCTTGTTTTCTCATCTACAATGTCTACCAGCAAACCCTAGAAATGCTCCTGTCTTTTTCCTTCACGGGCATGTGTTAGGCTTTGCCCAGTGTGTTATGTGGGTACTAGGATGGGAACTCTGGTTCCAAGTTCCTGTTAGTTTGATAGATACAATTGTTTGATAGCTTGCAGGTGATCTTCCCCAGGGAAGCACACACCAATTGGTTGCCCATTGCCAAATGGTCAGCCCTGAAAACATACATACAAATAACATTATATGGATTGAACAGGTTATATTTGATATTTGATATCTATTTGATAGATACAATTGTTTGATACACAATATAGTGATTTAATAAAGAATTTTCTATTTACCTCATTTTGAAACAAAGTCTCACTGTGACACCTACATTGTTTTGTAACTTACTTTGCATTCCAGGCTGACATTATACTCATACCAGTGCTTCTGTCTCAGCATCCCAAAGTGAAGGTTACAGACATGAGTCACTGCATCTAAAAACTTAATGACATAATTTTGGCATCACTCTTTAAAATACATAAAGAACTCAAGTAACAAAACATGTCTGTTGATCTGAATAGAACTTTCTCCAAAGAAGACACGTCAATAACTAAGTATTCTTTTAAAATATTCAATAGCACTAATTCCCAAGAAGAGATACAGCCACAATAAGATATATCTCTCCCCAGTTAGAATGAGTATCATCAAAAAGATAAGAGATAGTAAATGTTAGCAGGATGTGGAGAAAAGAAAATTCATACATTGTTGGCAAGACTATTTACCGTGCAGCCAATATGGGAAGTAGTGTTCAAGTTTTTCAAAAAATGAGGAACAGAACTCCTCTTTGTCCAGAAAAACCATTACTAGGCATATGTCTAAGATAAGTGAAATTAGTGCATTGGGGAGACATCTTCACATGCATATTCTTGCAGCACTGTTTACAATAACCAAGATATGGAATCAGCAGTTGAAAGAAAACTGTGCACACATACAATGGAATAGTATTCATTCATAAAAAGAATGGATAGATATGACTTTTCAGCAGCAGAGATGATCCAGGAGGACCCTCCTTAACCCCTATGTTAAGAGAAAGACAGTTGCCATCTATGTGGAAGGAAACATGTCAGTTCAAGGAAGCCAAGAGTCAAAGAGTGCTTATTATTTTGTGGGAGGATGCTACAGAGGAAATAATAGAATCTTGTTACTGTGAAATATATATTTAGATGAGAACAATCAGTTCTGGTATTATATAGTTATATAACACCTTGTTAACTAAAACTTCACAATAATTTATTATCTATTTTTTAAAAGCTGGAAGAAAAGATGCTTAATATTTATATAAAAAAGTTATGATAGAACTTCTTTAAGATGGGGAAATTTTTCTACATTGAGTTTTCATTGCATGTGTGTATGTAAATAAAGATAATCCACTATGTCTAGTAAGTGAACACAATTATTATATACTAGTATACGGACATGCATGGTATGTGTACACATGAATGCAGCTGAGGGCATAAGAGGGTGGCAGATCTCTTAGAGAAGAAGTTATAGATAGTTATGATCCAACTGGTGTGAGTGCGAAGTACTGAATTGCATCCTCTGCAAGAGCAGCAAGAACTCTTTGAATGACTGAGACATTTCTCTAGCCCTCAGGTATTATTTTAAGGCTCCAACTCTCAAGCACTAGGCCAGTGGTCCAACATAAAAACCAACAACAACGATGAAAAACTTATTTGGTATTACTTATTATCTCGCTATTTGACAAACATTTCTACTTGGAGAGAAAAGCTTATAAGTGCATATAAATAATGTTCATAGTTTCTACAAAGATAGAGACATCTTTTTTCAAGACACTGAAAGGATTTAGATAAAATTTGAGAATGATCTTAATTATCCCCTAGAACGTGGTATTATAAAAACCTATGGCATTCAAACCTATGAGGAATTCAATGTTCACTATAAAAAAACAAAGCAGAATGTCCCTAAACATTTAAACATGCAACATATTTTTAATGTAGCAAATGGTTAAAATGTTTTCCATTCAATCAAATGGTATTTTAGAATTTCTGGTCAACACAAAAAGATGTGTCTTGTTGGGCAGAGTAATATAATACATTCTGTGTGAACAGGAAACTTTAATGATATATACAGTTTTGTTATTAAAACTGAGTTTGATATTTTGCTCTGCACTGGAAAATTGTGACCTAGTACAAACTATCCTCCTCACATTGTTTATAAGTTGAGGAAAATCAACATTTTGGGTTCCCAGTTCGCACAGTAGGAATTACATTTGTTTTGGCCAAATATAATTTATATAACTGTAAGGAACAATAAAACATGAACCCTACAGTGTTTTCTTACCTAAAAATAATATAGACCTTGTAAAATTGAAGAGATTATTATTATAAGGGGAAAGACAGTAACTTAAAAGGCTGCAGCTCATTTTGCAAGCCTTTTGCATGCCTGTGCAAATAGGCAGACACCTGTGTGCCCATTGCTTTTGACCTCAGCCACAGGAGTAACATTCCACAGTCACAAAGAACCTTATAAGTAAGAATTCAAAATATTTGCTTGCACAAAATTCTTCCATTCTCAAAGTACATGTTCACTGTGACTTTTTAAGAAGACTCAATCACTCTTCCTCTATCTATGAAGATATGTCCTGTGATGTGCAAATGAATAAATAAATAAATAAATAAACAAACAAACAAACAAACAAATAAGTCAAACTCTTTGTATTGATGAGATTCCTAGTTGGTGGAAGGGTCACTTTTAATTTTTATGAGATATTTTCTTTATTTACATTTCAAATGCTATCCCAAAAGTTCCCTATACACCCCCCACCCCGCCCTGCTCCCCCTCCCGCCCACTCCCACTTCTTGGCCCTGGCATTCCCCTGTACTGGGGCATATAAAATTAGTAAGACCAAGGGGCCTCTCTTCCCAATGATGGCAGATTTGCCATCTTCTGCTACATATGCATCTAGAGACATGAGCTCTGGGGGTACTGGTTAGTTCAAATTGTTGTTCCACCTAAAGGGTTGTAGACCCCTTCAGCTCCTTGGGTAATGATACAATTTGCAAAACACAAGAAAATCAAGAAGAACGAAGACCAATGTATGGATACTTCATTCCATCTTTGAATAGAGAACAAAACACCCATGAAAGGAGTTATAGAGACAAAGATTGGAGCTAAGAAGAAAGGATGGACCATCCAGAGAAGGGTCACTTTTAATTTAATAGACAGAAATTAAAGAAATGAACAAATGAATATATAAAGGGATCAAACGTACTCTGAAAGTAACTGTGGAAATTGGGTCTTCTTATTCACTTCCATTATATAAAGTAAAATCTCAATCTCAAAAATGTGAAAGTCACACTGTATGCATATCATAAACCCGCCAAGTGCATATTATAAAATTTCTATCTGACAAAGCAATTTTGCTCCAGGGAAGAATAAAAAGCAACTTTTTGCATTCAAGAAACAAGTCTATGTGTCTTTGCTGATTTCCTTGACAAGAATAAAACTCTGGAAGTTGGTAGATTTATCACTCTGTTCATTGTGAAGAAACTGAGATTCATAAATCTGCTATGGCTTGTTCTAAATCTTGGTACCAAGTGAAGAGTGGAAATGGCTGTAGCCTGAGAGTCTGTGGATTCTGCTCGCCACAGGCTTCCCTTAATGCTGCTGGAGAATCTACTGGCGCTGGGCTTGTGCCTAACAACCATCATTTGGCAAGAGAGGCTTGTCCTCCCTCTGGATGACATTTTCTATTCCTGCCATTCTTTGATTTCCTGATGTCTCTAGCTTCGTATTTTTTAAACCACACACAAAACACATTTTTTTCCTGTTCTAAGATTCACCAAGAAATTAAATTCTGATAGCTCCCATGTAATTTTTGACATTATCTTTTAAATATTTGCATCTATTTTGATATAAAGTTTGAGTTACATTTAATAGTATTACTATTTATATCTAACATTTCTAAAACAATCACCACTTAATATCTGTTTCGAGATAGACCTGAAGCATCTTGACAACACACACAATCTGGGGGTGGGCAGATGGAGTTCATTTTATTTTTAAAGCATTTGTAGTACCCCATCTTCGCTCATCTGTCTTGAACAAGACACAAAAGGCTGTTTGAAAGATGTTATTTGATATTGGATTTTGTTGTTGTCAACTTGTTTTTCAGAATTCATTCCTACAAATCGCAGCCGAGGAAACTTGTCAGTGTTTCGCTCTTTCTTTTGTGGATTTCTTCAAAAGGAGAAGGAATGCCTAAAAAGTAAACACTCAGCAGCCATGACCATGTTCCAAAGAGGGTGGATACAAAAATATTATAGAGACATATAGATACATAAATATTTCTGTTAGATAAAAAGAGAATCCTGTGGCTAACTCACAAGGAACCTACTGGAACTTTGTCAGAAGAAAATGTTTTTGTGAGGGTACCAAGGGTTTCTTCCTGTCTCACAGTGTTTTCTTTTAGATGATGGCTATAGCTACTACCTAAACATATGTATGAGACTTCTGTTTCTCATATTTTTTAATTTAACTTTTGACAATTTCATACATGGATAGTGAATATTTTTATAATTCTTTGCTCACCCTTATCCTCTTGCAGTCCTCCAAGCCCTCCTTACTCCTAACCAATCCCCCCACCACTTCCATGGCTGATACTTGGCACAGGTCTTGCCAGGCCTTGTACAGATTGTGTGTTCATGATTATGTCAGCCATTTCATGTCCATATGACAGCAGTAATTCTAAGTATTTTAGGATACACAAACAACCACAATCTATAGCCTTATGGGATATTTATAATAGCCTGTATAATGAGCATAAGTATTTTTTATTTATAAGTAGAAAAACTTGAGGTTAATGAGAATAATTAGTGTACACAGATCAATGACATTTTGTGGCAGAAGCAAACTCTAAGTATAGGATTTTAGTTAGTATGTGGACCCTCTTCTTCTTCTTCTACTCCTCTTGTTCTTCTTTCTTTCTTTCTTTCTTTCTTTTCTTTCTTTCTTTCTTTCTTTCTTTCTTTCTTTCTTTCTTTCTTTCTTTTTTTTTAAAGATTTATTTTATTTTATTATATGTAAGTACACTGTAGCTGTCCTCAGACACTCCAGAAGAGGGAGCCAGATCTCGTTACGGATGGTTGTGAGCCACCATGTGGTTGCTGGGATTTGAACTCATCACCTTCGGAAGAGCAGTCGGGTGCTCTTACCCGCTGAGCCATCTCACCAGCCCCCTCTTTCTTTCTTTCTTTCTTTCTTTCTTTCTTTCTTTCTTTCTTTCTTTCTTTCTTTCTTTCTTTCTTCCTTCCTTCCTTCCTTCCTTCCTTCCTTCTCTCTCTCTCTCTCTCTCTCTCTCTTTTTCTTTCTTTCTTTCTTTCTTTCTTCTTACTCTTTCTCCATCTCCTTCACTGTTTTGTTTTTTTGTTTTTTTTTCAAGACAGGTTTTCTCTTGAGACTTGGTTTCTCTTTGTCGCCCTTGCTGTCCTGGAAGTCACTTGTTCTACAGACCAGACTGGCCTCAAACTTGAGAGATCTGCCTGTCGCTGCTTCCTGAGTGCTGGGATTAAAGGTGTGCTCCACCACCGTCCATCATCATTCTTCTTCTTTTCTACATAGCTAACCAAATTTCTTCCAATTCTCTATCAAAACCTGTTATATGTGCCCTTTCCACCTTTCATTTATTAGCTCTTCACATAGTACCTTGGAACTTGGGGAAGAATGAAATAAAACAAGACAAAACCAAACAACACAACCCAGAGGTCATAAAAGATAAAACAACAATCCACAAATCTCAACAAAAGTTTTGGCTGCCATTGGGTCTAAAAATAAAGACCGTGGTCAGAAGCACAGTGGAGCATATGTGTAATGAATGTATAATGTACTGTCTAAGGTTGCAAAGGTATCAGAACTCTGGATAAATAGATACAAAATATATATTTAGGGAATAGAGTAAAGCATTATACATCTTAATTTATAGTGAAATTCAAGAGTCTCCCAGCTAAGGAAATAACAAACTTACTATAGTCAACAAACCCAGGTATATGCAGTGAAGAATTAATATTAGATTTTTGAAGGGAAGAATTAAAGAGCTTTTCATTCGCCTTTCCTGTCTAACAGAATTTTTTGAGATAAGGAATGTATGTCACAATTAGCATGACTAAGTGGGATAGCCATTGGCTATGCATGGATGGCTATGGAGCACTTAAAAGGTTGATTGATTCAACTAATTACCTGAAGATTTAATGTAATTTTATTTTAATTGAAAGTTTAAAGGCCATATGTAGCCAGAGGCTACCATTTTGGACAAAGTCAATGCTGAGATCATTGAGTAGTGGAGACAATTTCATACATGTACATTGAAAGTATTTATACTTCACTTCTCCTTCTTGTCTCCTTGCACGCCTATCAACCCCTGCTTATTCCCAACTAGTTACCCCTACTGCTTTCTCTTTTTTTAATAAGATATTTTCTTCATTTACATTTCAAATGCTAACCCTTCTACTTTCGTGTCTGATACTTGGTACAGGGTTTGCCAGGTCTTATACAGGTCACCATAGTTAGTGTGTGTTCATGATTACATCACCCCTGTTGTGTATACATGATAACATGAGTTCTTTTAAGTACTTTTGGATACAAACATATACACAAAATCACAATCATACAACCTTATGAAATATTTATTACAGCCTTATAAAAAGCCTAAGTATTCTTGGTTCTTCAATAGACAAACTTGGAGACTACGGGAATGTTTTAGGTTAAGTAATTCACCTGATAACTGAGCAATGGATTGAAATGAAACAATTCTCAGAGGTAAAGGAGATAAAAAGAAAAGATCCAAGAATTGGATGCTAGGATCAAATATTACCTCCGCATTTTAATTCCTACATCTATAGACTCCAGAGTTTAAAAGGTAGCCCTGGGTTCTAAATGTTTACTTTTATTTGCAAGAGAGATTTGCTCTGCAACAATTTGTGAGCTCTCAATATCATAAAGATGTTCATTTTTTTTTTTACTTATTAATCATATTTTATCTTCTTATTTCTTAGACAGGTGGTACTTTTTGCAAAGCTTAGTCTTGAGCTAGCTTATAATGCTTTTATTCAATATTTAAATTTTTTGGAAGTAACAAGAATTAGAGGTTAAACATAGTGCGTTTAATTAGATGATCCATGGACAAAATGTTTCTCTTTGTCTTTCTTCTCTTCATCCCATCTCTCCTTCTCTCCCCTCTCTTCCTTTTCCAAAGTCAAAATTTCTTAGTTTTCAATGACCTTTGAGTGACAAAACCAAAATAACTTATCCAACATATTGTCTATATTTTTTCAACCCCATACGATATTATATTCTTAATATGACTTCGTTTTATTCAATTACATACAAATGTCCATTCCTTTCTACATCTTAAAGTAATGCTAAGACAATGATACAAACTATTGCTTCTTGAGATCCTAAGGAAATCCTAAATTCATAAGGATAGAAGATCAAAATGTCAAAACTACAAGCAGTAGACAGTCGCACTAAAGAAAAAAATACAAAAAAAAACCAGGAACAACAATAAACATACAATCAACCACACCACACACCAGTCAGTCACTGATTTCTTTTACAACGCAAAGGGCTTCACAATTAAGTTCTAGATTGTTTCTCTGATGGTAAATTCTTACCCAGAGACACTCAGGCAATGGATTGAAGTCACACAGTATAATTACACAATACCCTGGCCTTTACTCCAGGATGCAAGAGCATGAACAGAACACCCAGAGATTCAAAAACAACCAGTGGACACTTAGACTTTTTTTTTTTTTTTTTGACAGGATTTCTCTGCATAACCCTGGCTATTGTGGAACTCACTTTGTAGACCAGGCTGGCCTCGGACTTAGAAATCCGCCTGCCTCTGCCTCCTGAGTGCTGGGATTAAAGGATTGCGCTACCATGCCCGGCTCACTTAGACTTTCTTGACATTAACTAAACTGATGCTTTGACTAACCATGTGATACTGGTAGAATAATTTATCCAATATCACAGAGAAGGATATCTTCATTTTTGCCTGCCCAAATATTGCACTTCTAAGAATATCGCAATTCTTTGCCATTAACCAAACCAAACCAGACCAACAAGCAAAATATAAACAAACAAATAAACAAGCAAACAGAAAGCCAACCAACAGATACCCCCCCCAAAAAAAAAAACCCCAACAACGTTAAACTAGTGCCTAAACTATCTTTCTTTCTTTTTTTAAACCTGATGAGGGTGAAAATCAACTATGGATTAAGGGGCCTCAGGTTTCTTAGAAACAGACTTGTGAATATTTCTATTTTTATGTCTTTCTCTGAACGTATTTTTATCATCTCCATGCTCTTACACAACCATGTACATTATCTAACATTTATTTCAAACATTGGCAATGAAAATTTACATGCTCTAAGTCTTTAATTATAACTTAGTCAGATGAGTTTGTAAAACTCACCATGGATTTTCCTTGTGTCCACATACATATGGGCACACACACACAGCCTGCACATTCCATTGGCACACTTCTCTATAGATTTATTGGAATGTAGGAAATTAACTATATAACCCCCAAGAAAGCAATGCTGTTATTCACAGTGGTACATTAACAGGGAATTTTGTCTCTTATCCAGAATTGACCTCAAAGAAAGCTTGATTAAATACTTCTTAAAAATGGCTGCAGTGTTGCTGGTAATAAGTGTCTGACATCAGAAATGAGAAAGTGCTGCTCATTCTCACTCTTCTCTCTTCATTTCTTTCCCCCACCCCCTCCAAATGTCTACAGAGCCAAGTCTCTGGTATGCATCAGAAGAGCATGTGATTTTCAGAGTGAAGTAAAAGGAAAAGTATGCAGATGGCAGTGTAAATGTTAGGAAAGTTTGAGGAGAAATATGCCAGTTATGTTCTGTTTTGTTAGAGTAACTATAGAACCATTGCAGCAATGCCACGGTCAAGACTCTTGCCAAGTGGAATACCCTATTTATAACCCTAACAGGCAGAGGAAATGGTGCCAGGAACAAGATAAAACTATTAGCCACATTTTAAAAGATACTTAAAAGCAAGTTTGTATTTTAAAATAAATTTTGGTGGTTAAGCACACAACTTGGGCAGTTACAGATCTGGGTGTTGAAACATGGTGCAAGAGCATTAATTAGTCCTTTCCTTATCTTTGCTGCCACATCTGTGCCAGATAGCTTGTTTGAAGTCATAAATGGACTCTTTGGGAGATACCTAGAAAATAAACAATCCCCCCCTTTGGTAAATAGTTAAGAGATCTCCATGGACTCACATGTTTTTTCCCACTGTTGGCACTCTTGATTCAGTGCCCATCTGGCACCTCCTCCTCATCTGTCTTGTTTCTGGCAGTCTTTCCAATATCAAGCACTTACACAGCAATCAGAGACAATAAGAAAATAGACCGAATTCCAAAGAATGCTTTGAGCTTATGGATTCTGGTCACAATGGTATCATACTGCAAGGGTTCTGGCACCCAGACTACATGTGGCTACATCAGGACACGTGCTCCAAATCCTTGCTTCTTGCCCTTTACCCCAAGGAGACTGAAAGACTGTGGTGTCCTAATATAGGCTTCCTTAACCTTTCTTTCCACCAGTGAGAAGTTGCAAGTTCTGTAATGCTTTCAAATACAAGGACAGGGCAAGCCCCAAAACACAGCTCTTTTCTCTCCCTGGATTTCCTCCATTTCTTGCCCTCGTGGACCCACTTATCTGACTTGGTTGAACACACACACACACACAAAGCACATAATTTTTCATGTTTTTTTATGTTTATGTGAGTTTTGACTGAATGCATTTATGTATGTGTGTGTATGCATGCATGTATTATGCATGTGTGTATTATGTATTATGTATGTATGTTTACCATGTTCATGCAGTGCCTGCAAGAATCAAATCTGCTGGCACTGGAGATGTCAGACCATGAAAGCATTTAGGAATCAAATCCATGTCCTCTGGAAAAGGACACACAACACAAAGCACATATTTTTTCATGTTTTTTATGTTTATGTGAGTTTTAACTGAATGCATTTATGTATGTGTGTGTATGCATGCATGTATTATGTATTATGTATGTATGTATGTTCACCATGTTCATGCAGTGCCTGCAAAAATCAAATCTGCTGGCACTGGAGATGTCAGACCATGAAAGCATTTAGGAATCAAACCCATGTCCTCTGGAGAAGCAGCTGGTATTCTTAACTTCTGAGACATATCTCCAGCTCCAAGGGTCTACAGTTATTATTAAATTAGAAAGAACTAGAGTTACTCATGGCTCTTTTTGCTAGTTCTGTGTTTCTAAAGAGAAAAAATTGTGTGGCTTCAGGTCCCATTGCTTTTCCAAGGATGAAACAAACCTATTCTTGCAGGTTTGTTGAGGTCTAGAGGTGGCAACATGAAAGATGCCCTGCACTCTTCCCAAAGAGATGATAATCAACAAATGTTCATTCCCCAGGGCTGAAGCCACTATATTATATAATGTAGAGTTCAATTTATTTGTTGTCCTACTATATAACATATCACCAAATTTTCATGTATTTTCTATGTTATTTTTGTATTGGTGATATATGTGTGCATGGTGCATGCACATGAGTGTATGAGTGCATATGCCCATGCATGTGCATGCAGAGGCTAGAGCAGGACACTGACTATTGGCCTAGATCACTCTCTACCTTACTGCTTTGAAACAGTGTCTCTTTGCTGAAGAAGGAACTTGCCATTTCAGAAAGCCTTACTGGCTAGTGAGCTCTCAGGATCCACCTACCTTCAACAACAAAGTTGAGATTACAAGTACACATACCTATGTAAAGGTATATGGATGTTTGAGATTTGAAATAAGGGTTTCATATTTCAGGATAAATACCCAGTCATATCCTGAACAGAGATAATATATCATTGGATTTTTTTTTGCCTTACTAAAGGATACTGTGAATGAATATTATTTACTATAATAATACTGTATGTTGGTGTATGACAATTCTATAAACAAATATGTATAATTTTAGCTGAGCATGTGATGTAATTGTCATTATATATCTTAAATAAATACTCTATTAAGCTGTATATATCCCTATACTAGATTATATTACATATTATATTACATGCTATAGGTTATATCACAAATTATGAATTTATACTATTTTACATCATGCTTATGTATTATATATTCATGTATATTTATCTTTGATTTGTGTTGCTATAAGTTATATATTTGTGTATGTTTACATATTTCAATAATTATTGTTAGAAATTTATATAAACTATGAAGCATACATATAAATTATAAAAATAAATCAATCATGAAGTTGCTAAAATAGCCTGTATTTAACAGGGCTCTGCTTCTGTATGCTGTTTAAAATATATTTATATACTATTTAGATATCAATGTAAACATACTTAATAAATGTAACTATTTAATGGTTTTCAGTCTATGTCAGCCTCAATTCTCATGGTTGAGGACTTTCACAAGGGAATCACTGTCATGGAAGAGCCAGGGATGATGGTGTGAGAAGACCTTCAGTTCACACCACTGCCAGGCAAGTCAACAGGTATGCTCATGACCTCTGATTCTCTGTCTGCTTACTCTCACGAAAAGAAGAGGGGGAGACCTAAAGATTTTAGTGGAAATAGCATAAGAAACATGAGCAACACACATAACCTTCAGAGTGAGGTGCCAGTGTCTGTATACTTGTTGAAGTTGTTAGTAAAAGGTGAGCCACTCCTGTAGCTTTCAGCGGGGGTGGGGTTTTAGCTGAGCATTCAAGATGCAAATGCAGCTGGCTACTGAGTTCTGTTTTGCTCAGGCCTCATGTGGAGAGCAGGGTTGGTTGTCCTAGCTTTCTAGTGGTTGGAGAACAGTCAAACTGATATCCCTTGTGGGGTAAGATCTTGGGGACAAATATTTCTTGTATTTCAAGGTTTCTTAAATTTCACATGTGATTTAAAAAAGCAAATAAGCCCCTTAATTGCTTCGTTAAGCTAGTCAACACTAATTAAGGAGAGTCAAGTGGAAAAATATTAGAACCTGCTGTGTTCTGCTTTTAGTCTCCTCCTCTGCCCCCAGAATGTGTTTTGCTTTCTGAGGGGTGGGAGTTGGTAATTTTCCTTGATAGGACCACTCTGCCCTCCTGGGTTCTGAGCTTGAAATTGAGCTACAGTCTAGTGGGGCTAGATCCCATTTAAAATATGATTTCCATCCCCATGAGAAGTGCCTGACATGCCTTGGGAAGTAGTATAGGGGATAAGCAGAGCAGTTTTGATTAGAATTCAACAATATTGAACATCAGTTTCTTCTCCTTTCAGGAAGCACAGGAATGTAAGAACAGTGGAAAAGTGGTCACAAAAGAGAGCTCTAAGTGAAGCAAAGAACCCTGAATGTNGGAAGGGAAGGGAAGGGAAGGGAAGGGAAGGGAAGGGAAGGGAAGGGAAGGGAAGGGAAGGGAAGGGAAGGTTTTTGTTAAAGATTTTCTGACATATTTTCTTAAAACTAAAGAGCCATCCCTTTGAGTCCTTCAGGTGCAGAGATATTGATGAAGTAATTCCAATAGCCTGCCTTAATGTTTTTATATTATAGTAAATTGATTCTGTATACTGAGTACTTGTTCCACAACCAATTCTCTCTGGATTTTTTTTTGTCACCATTTCTTTTTTCTTTTTAATTAAGTTTTTTAAATTCTTTTTTATTAAATATTTTCTTTATTTACATTTCAAATGCTATCCCGAAAATTCCCTATGCCCTCCCCCCGCCCTGCTTCCCCACGCACCCACTCCCACTTCTTGGCCCTGGCATTCCCCTGTACTGGAGAATATGAAGTTTGCTAGACCAAGGGGCCTCTCTTCCCAATGATAGCCGACTAGGCCATCTTCTGCTACATATGCAACTAGAGACAAGAGCTCTGGGGGTACTGGTTAGTTCATAATGTTATTCCACCTATAGGGTTGCAGACCCTGAGGAGAAAGTGGGGAAAAGCCTCGAGAATATGGGCACAGGGGGAAGATTCCTAAACAGAACAGCAATGGCTTGTGCTGTAAAAACAAGAATCGACAAATGGGACCTCATAAAATTGCAAAGCTTCTGTAAGGCAAAAGACACTGTCAATAAGACAAAAGGGCCACGAACAGATTGGGAAAGGATTTTTACCAATCCTAAATCTGATAGGGAAGTAATATCCAATATATACAAGGAGCTCAAGAAGCTGGACTCCAGAAAAACAAATAACCTCATTTAAATGGGGTACAGAGCTAAACAAAGAATTCGCAACTGAGGAATACCGAAGGGCTGAGAAGCACCAGAAAAAAATGTTCAACATCCTTAATCATCAGAGAATTGCAAATCAAAACAACCTTGAGATTTCACCTCACATCAGTCAGAATGGCTAAGATCAAAAATTCAGGTGTCAGCAGATGCTGGCAAGCATGTGGAGAAAGAGGAACACTCCTCCATTGCTGGTGGGACTGCAAGCTTATACAACCACTCTGGAAGTCAGTCTGGAGGTTCCTCAGAAAATTGGACATAGTACTATTGGAAGATCCAGCAATATCTCTCCTGGGGATTTACCCAAAAGATGTTCTAATTGGTAATAAGAACACATGATCCACTATGTTCATAGCAGCCTTATTTATAATAGCCAGAAGCTGGGAAGAACCCAGATGTCCCTCAACAGAGGAGTGGATACAGAAAATGTGGTACATTTTACACAATGGAGTACTACACAGCTATTAAAAACAATGAATTTATGAAATTCTTGGGCAAATGGATGTATCTGGAGCATATCATCTTTAGTGAGGTAACCCAATCACAAAAGAAGTCATTAGATATGCACTCACTATCTGGATATTTTGAAATAAGTTCACGCTTAATTCTGATGACTTCTTAAATTTCATATTACTTATCCTCCCAGTTTAGTTGGTAGAGTTATCAGAGCAAAGAGAAATTATAAAATTGCCTATGGTTCCAGAGTTGTGAATGAGTGTGGATTAGAACCTAAATTTGCCTACTGCCAAATGAGAGTGACCTTGTCTTTCTGCTCTTCAAAACTATCTGCTGGGGCTGGTGAGATGGCTCAGCGGGTAAGAGCACCCGACTGCTCTTCCGAAGGTGATAAGTTCAAATCCCAGCAACCCACATGGTGGCTCACAACCATCCGTAATGAGATCTGGCTCCCTCTTCTGGAGTGTCTGAGGACAGCTACAGTGTACTTACTTATAATAAAATAAATCTTAAAAAAAAAAAAAAAAAACTATCTGCCATTATAATCCTCTAAGTCAACCTAGTCCTTTGTGGTCCCAAATGAGAAAAACCAAGCCCCTCTCCTTTTGAAAATTCTTGCGTACTTACTATCTAGCATGTATGCATCTCCCGTGTGGGCGTCCCCTACAGAACTAGGACATCAGCATGAGCGCATGGAATCTTTCAGAGAAATGGGCATTCCCTAAAGGTGTCTCCAAGGAGCAGAAGATGTGGAGTCTGAATTGAGAAGTGGGATGAATTTTGGCCACATTGTTACATCTGCTATGGAGACCAGACCTGAGTTATTTATGCTTATAGGTGGCATTCCCTTTCTCCTATCAGTTTTCACAGAAGATGGTCTCATTCACTGCATGAGCCTTTCCTTGTCTATAACACTCTCAACAGAAGTAGAACTGTAAGATTCCACCCATAATGAACATATGGTAGACTCTGGAATATTTAAAATACACTCCAAGTGTCTCAGGGGTAAGGACCATAGCTTTTATGTACCAGTGAAATTAATGTTTGCATGAAGGGGTTGTGGATCTATGCTTGCGGCTTTGATGCTTCAAGCAAGTCTGTTCTCTTTAGAAAACAAATTGCCTCTGGTCAGGAACAGTGAAAGGATAACAGAAGGCACACAGGGTGCACAATTTAAAAGACAAGCCTTGTGCCAATGCTGACTTGATTAAATACAATCAAGTAAAAGAACAAACAAACCTTGCATATTCCTTTCCATTTCTCAGTGTTCTCAAGACCCACAGAAAGTGATTGTAATCCTTGAATTTTATCGAGGAGTTATCAAAAAATTCTTACAAGGAAAATGAACTGGGGTCATTTGGACCCTTTGTACAGGAGGTTTTGAAGGAGAGTGAAATGAGGTTTTCATGATAGCAAACTCATTCTTGTATCTTTAGAGGCCACTGTGCCTCCAGTGGCACAAAAGCCAAGGGCTAGAAGTCTGAGTTAAGTGGGAAGAAGATTTTGTAGATTCTTGGAGGCTAAGCATATGCAACATATGTGGAACTAATAAAAATGGCCGTAGCTGTCTGAAGCTGTAGCTTAGAGAGCAATCTCGACAGCATCTAGCAGCCAAAAGAGAACCAGAGCTCTAGAGATCCAGGTAAGTGAAAAGAGTGTTCAGTAGAGCTGTGATTCAAGACAACTAGGGACATTGAATTGGAGTTTTCATGGTAGGAAAAAGAGGGAGAGGATCCCAGCCTAATGAACGATATCCAGTGGTGAGATCCACCAGGCTTATCTAGGTAGAGCAATTTTCTCATCTCACTGTGGCAAAAGTAATTAGAATCTAAGCACACTACCTGGTCACTAGTCTAGTCAATAATTCCTAAGAAAAGTCCATAGTGGCCAGAGCTCTACTGAGCCTTCTAAGTGAGGTAGTTGAAGGTTCCCATTTATCTGTGCCATGAGTAGGGCTATTCTGTTATTTGGGAATTTAGTAGTCCTGCAAGTTCAAAGGGTCAGGTCCTAAAATGTCATGGCTCTCAAATCCTTTCCATGGATGTTCTTCTAAAATAATAAACCCTTTTTGCTGTCAGGGGTCTGTGAATGTGCCAATGGAGAGAAGAACTTACAGGCGGGCATTTAATAGCTTGAATGAGAAATTCATATTTTAGGTATAAGAGTGCCAAGAAAGTCAGGAGAAGCTAGCAAGGGCTTTGTCCACACAGAGTCTTTCATGTTCTGAATTTTTAAAAAAGTTACTATACATTAACCTTACCCATGGCCCTGAAGATGTCCCTCCTTGTCTGCTTGCCCACACTGCTGCATCCATGGACCTTATTTCATTCTCATGACTTGTTCCCCAGAGCAACCGTTTTCTGTTAGGTAAACCTACAGATACATGCTATGGGTTGTCATTCAAAATCCCTGCCTCTTTCCTTTTACCCTGAAGAACAGTGTGTTGAATAAACAAGAGTCTGGAAGATGGTGGGATTGAATCCAGTGTGGGGTTCCTTGACTTTTCTTTCCATAAGTAGAACTTATTTCTTCCATAATAATGTCTTCAATTAGAAGGACAAAACAATCCCTACAACACAGTTCCTCCTTTTCCATGTCTTTTCTCTATTTCTCTTCTCCACCAATGACCTACTTACCTGACTCAGTAGAATACAAATAATATAATTTCTTTTTATGCATTATTTTATATGTATGTATTTTATATGTATGTATATGTACTTTGGATGAATATGTGTGTGTGTGTATTATATGAATATATGTATACCATATGTTAAAGGGGAAGCATGATTTTCAGAATGATTGGATACTAGAGCATCAAAGTCCATGACTTCTGATGGTCAACTCAGGACGTCATCTATGACTCTTCTTTTAAAATTTATTTACTTATGCATTTCAATTGGAATAGAAATCGAGCCAAAATCACATTTCAGAGAAATGATGAGATGAGTCTGGGCTGTCATGATGGTTTTTTTCCCAATTTTTTTATTAGATATTTTCTTCATTTACATTTCAAATGCTATCCCAAAAGTCCCCTATACCCTCCCCACCGCCCTGCTCCCCTACCCACCCACTCCCACTTCTTGGCCCTGGCGTTCCCCTGCACCGTTTTACCAATTCTATGACTCTTGTTGCTCATCCTGAATGGCAGGAATAAGATAAGGATGAGTGTAGCCTCATCTACTAAGGCCCCTGAGGCCCTCTGTGGAGAGAAAAGGAGACTGATGACTCTGACCTTGTTATCTCCTCCTGTTTTTTCTTTTCTGCCCCCTTCACTTCATGTTGCACTCTGAGGTATGAATGTGAGCAGGGCAGGCAAGGCTGTAATCCCCAGGGCCTTGCTCTATAAACTTCATTTCCTCCCTTTATTGCAGTTAACTGCCCATGAACTCTATTAATATTTTGCAAATTGAGATCTCAAAAACATATGTTACTGTTAATTTTAACCTCATGCTAACTAGGATGTGGTCAAAATTTCACAACAAATTCCTAGGGTATTTTGATAGGACTTGGAAAAATGCATTTAAAGGTGGCTCTGGGAGATATCTTTTTTTTTGTTTCCTCTAAATCCACATATTTCCTTTCTACTGTTGCTACTTAGGAGCAAGTAGAAGTAAGGTGCTGGATATACAAGTCAAAAAATAAGAGAAATCAGTAATGATGCAGACTGTAGAAAGAAAGATCTCTCACACAGAAAGCAAAGAATAAAAATCTGCTGGTGGTTACATGCTGTTACATGCAGTAATTTTTTTCTTAAATGTAGCTTTTCATCAAAACTATCCTTTCACAGAGGCTGCCCAAGACCATCAAAACCACAGAGGTTTACATTAGGATTCATAACAGTAGCAAAATTATAGTTATAAAGTAGCAACTAAAATAATTTTATAGTTGGGGGTCACCACAACATAAGGAACTGTATAAAGGGCCAGGGCATTAGGAAGGTGGAGAGTCTCTGACTTAAAGGCTTTGCTTTTATAAGTTTATGAGGAAATGGATTTTGATAACTCCAAACATATCATCATGAAATAAATAAGGGTAAAACTTCTAATATGCTGATCAGCCAGATGAGAAGAGTGTTTCTCCCTCCTCCCTGTCTTGTCCTCCACCCTCTTTTTCTGCTCACACTTATTTCACAACTTCTCTTCCCTTTACTTCCTTTATTTTTCCTGTTTTAAACTTTATCCTCTCAGAAACTATTATTTTCACATGCCAGAATTTTCTCTAACCGTTCTGAACTGACCAGTAAAACATCTTTCTGAAAAATAAGGATTACCCAAGGCCATTACAGTATCTCATGTAATGACCTCTGGGGGCAGGTACTCATTTTACATGACCATTAATATATTCAAGGCTCACATTTCAATTGCAAGATTTCAGAAAATATTTCCAACTACAGAAAATGAAAGAGTGTACCTTCTAATAACTTGTGAGATAATTTACTCCTCTGTTGTCAAGATTTTGGTTTTCCCCAAAGGTTCACCATGTTCTTTCAATCATGACATTGATTTGAGGTTAAACCCTGGCTACCCAAATAAGGATATAGTGTGGAATAATGATGTACTTTCCTTTGTGCAACCAATTCTAAGACAGACAAAGAAGAGTAGGATTGTTGGAGAGAGGCCATTTCCATTCCTGTGTAGCCTACTCTTTCTCAGTAGCCAATACCAAAACCGAATGGGTTGCTTTCCTATGTCTTCTGAGTCCTTTGATCTCTATATTCCAACCTCCTCAGCCATGTAACTCCATTCCTCCCAGTCCCATTTTTAGGGGCAGTATTTTCAGCATCAAATTACCATTCCTTTCAATACATTTAATACATACTTATTTAGATGTTTGATTGTCTCCAGAGAAAAGAGGAATGAGTTAAGTTCTAAGGCAGACAAAATTATGGCTATGTTTGACAGACACTGATGAACATTTCACATCTTTTTCTCATCGAATATTATGCCAAGCCAATGGTGGTCAAAGTTAGGCTAGGTAAAAATAAAATAGAACCAAGTATAGCAGTTTCCAAACTATTTAGTTTTATAAGTCATTCACAAAACTATAAAATACCTCAAGATACCTGGAAATAGATCACACCTATAAATATCAGTTTTAGAGGCCATGACAAAAGGCCTGGCAGGGACAACTAAGAAAGCAGTCTGTATTTTGTTTCACAGTTGATGGGGCACACTGTATCATGGCAGGAAGGTGTGCTAGCAAAAGTGGCTCTCACTATTGAGGCAGAAGTATGGTCACGTTGTACCACTAGTCAGTAAGTGGAAATATGCATTCTATTCTCAGCTCACCACCTCTTTTTTATTCACTCAGTGATCTCTCACCTTTGCAAAGTGCTGCCTGCCCTCAGCATGCATCCTCCTCCCTCAGGTAAACCTATCTGAACAACTTGAGAGTCTCTCCAAAACATGTGTCTCCTGCTTGATTATAGTGCAGTCAAACTGACAATATAGGCTAACCATCATAGAACTAAAGATTTGAAACTTATTTATTAAAATTAATAAGATTAAACATCTTATTAAATAATTTTAAAACAGAAAATATATTACATGTTGATATGAACAACATATTTTATGGAAATAACTATAGATTTTCTCCCTGTTGTTTTTTCAACAGGGTCTGATTGTGTAACTCTGACTGGCCTGGAGCTTTCTTTATATTATACTAGTATCAGGTTATAAAAATCACCTGGCTCTGCCTCTCCGATGCTAGGATTAAAGGACTGGGTCACTATGCATGGCTAACTATAGATTTTAGTTTATAGGAATTAAATTAGTTTATAACAAGTAAATTTAGTTTATAAGAAGTAAATTTTCTTTATTTGGATGAATAGAAAGTAGCCTTTGACTTTGCATTGGTATTCAGTGAGTATCCCTCAGATAAACTCTATGGTATATTCACAGAAAAAAATGTACTGGTAAACCCATGTGCTTCAGATTTCTTATCAGTGAAGTGGGATGAAAGCATAGAAACTTCTCCATAGTCATAAGATTTAGATGAAACTAAATTCCATGAAATAAAACTTCTCTGTTCTGAGTACTCTCCTTATATACTAGGAACAAAATGACCCACCATTTGTAATAGCTTTATATTAATGAGTTCTATGTCCCTGGAAGAAATCGTAGTCAGAATAAGACTTCAAGGACAGGAGCATAAATTCCCCCAGTTTATAAACAGAGCATGATAGTAAGCACCCAAGGACTTTTATTAATATCAATAATAATAGTTTCTTCATTTTCTGATCTCTAGTGAGCCAAGATGCCCTACAACACGCAGGACTGCTTGGGAATAGTACCTGTGATCCCAACCACGGTGAGATTTCCCTGACAGCTTTGGCTATATGCATTGGCTCACTCAGCTGAAGTCAGCAGTCCTCAGAGTGCCTCAAACATGCCTCAAAGGCCAACATGCTTGGCCCAGACCCCACATCACTGTAGGACACCCAGGACTTCAAAGAAAGGCTCCTCAGAGGAGCCTCCTCCCAACTACTTCTTGCCAAAACGCAGCTGAGGCAGCCTTGAAGCTAAATATTTGGATTGAATGGGACAGAGAATGTGGTCTCTCTAAGAGGTATTTTACCAAGGCCATCGGGAGAGGACCAACTCAACACAGGCCTGCTGTGCCTTCCTGCACTGGAAAGCAATGGTGTCTTTCTTTGTGCAATCAAAAGAATTTTATGTCTACAAACCTCATAGGTTAAGCAGCTATGAGGTGCTTAGATTCTCTCAGTCTACCTCCAAGATCACATGGCAACCTCTTTGTCATCACTGGAAAACGGAGAGTAACATCTTACTTGTATATTCTGGAACTGTGTAGTTTTTCCACAGAAAACTGCTGTTGCCCACTAAGGAACACATTTTAATGTGACTGTAATTCACACTTCCTGAATAAAGTGCTACCTCTTTCCATATCAACCAACTGAGAGATTCTTATTGCATAATGATAACATGCAGCATGAATACACTCTGAGTATATAAATACTCTCTGAGTATTGGGAAAACATGGCTTGGAGAGACAAAGGGACTGAGTTCCAGCTTCCCAATTCCATCAGTTTTTGATCTGCTAGTCCATTCGTGGTTCAATCTTACCTATAAAGTAGATGCAAGAATGAACTCCCTCTTCATCCTTAACACTGGGGTGCATTGATGATCAGCTGATTCAGCTTGTATTTCCAAAGTTTCTTGCAACAGTGGGCACCCAGAACCCGAAAAAACTAAAATTATGACCATGATTATAACAAAGAAAATGACCACCGACGCCTAAAGGAAACTAGGGTCAGAGAGAACTTAGACATCATTTACAAGTGCAAATATTAGTTTGCCTCAGTTGATCTAATGAAACAGCAAAGGCTCACTTAGCTCTTTCAGCCTGTTCTGCTCCAGTGCCCGTATTTATCCCTTAATGTTCCCAAACATTTAACAAACACATTTGTTCTCTGTGAACTAGATATGACACATGATGTGTTCCAAGTTTATAGGCAAGGAAATTCTGGCACAAAGATGACAAGAATTATCTCAAATGGCATAGTCAGTGGGTTGCCTGGGATCCCAGTATCCATCTTCTCAAAGAATATCATTTAAAACAATAGCAACAAATGCCTACTTATACCAAGTATTTGCTGATTAAACTATTCTTAATTAACATCTTTAATTACAATAAAATCACATCATTCTCCCCCTTCCCTCCATTTGTTCCCGTGTATTCCCCTTATTTAGTCCCTCTTCAAAATCATGGACTTTAAAACATTTGTGAGATATATATATATATATATATATATATATATAGTGTGTGTGTGTATTATATATATATATATTATATGTGATATATATTTGATATATCTCACATATGCATAGGCTGAGATAAGATGAAATCTTGATACTGTTTTGATTTACATTTCCCTATTTGCTAAGGATACAATCGTATGTGTATATATGTGTGTATATCTCTATCTCTATCCATCTATCTCTAGCTCTATCTGTCTCTATCTCTAAATCTAAATCTATATCTATCTGCAACTTGCTCACCCCAGCTAGTATTACTTTTGTATATATGATCTCAGAGCTGACCACTTGGTATTAGATAAAATAAATAATGTGCTCATTCTTAGGAAGACTGTTTCTCCTACTCTTAGTATTCCTCAGTTACCTGCAGTTTTTGACCATCAGTGGAAGTCCCTTGAGATGCCCTTATTTCAGGTTAGTATGCCTGTTTGTATTGTTCTTATTCAGATCTTATTTAGCCAGCCACTGTGAAGATATCATGAGTGAAGCTTTGTTAACATTTCTAGGAGATGCAGTCTCACAACACATTTCCTGATCCTCTGGTGTGTAGTTTTTCTGCCCCTTCTTCTGCAATGGTCCCTGAGCTTTAGGTATTATCTGTTCTCTGTATTTTGACTGGCTATGGTTTTCTGCAATGGTCTTTGAAATGAGATGTTTCTTTGATGACAGGTAAGAGCTATACTTATCTCTGGCTATAAGAATATTAAAAAAAATAGGCTATGGGTTATAACAGAAAATTCTCAATAGAAGAAGTAAAGATGAATAGGAAATGTGTGAAGAAATGTTCATCATCCTTAGCAATTAGAGAAATGCAAATCACAATAATATCAAGATTTTACTTTACCCCTGTCTGAATGACTAAGAGCAACCAAACAACTGACGATAAATGTTGGTGAGAGAAAGAGAGTCCTCATTCACTTTTAGTAGGGTTGTAAATTGGTGTGGCCACTCTTGAATTCACTATGGAAAAAAAAAAAAAAAAGAAAACTAAAAGTAAATCTATCCTATAAGGCAGATATACTACTCTTGAGCATATTTACAAGGGACTTCACATCTTAATCTATAGATATTTCTTCAGCCATGTTACTTGCTTTTCTATTCACAACAACTAGGAAATAGAAACAACCTAGATGTCCTTCAACTAATGAGTGGACACAAAAACAATTATGTATATATGTATATACATATAATATACATAATCTTTGTAATAAAATATATATTATGTAAAAATTCATTGTAATTTTATAAATATGTATATGTTTCTAAATATATAATATACGCACATATAAATATATAGTGTATTTATAATTTATGTTATACATAACTATATTTTAAGTGTAAATATATAGTATACATATAGATACATACTATGAAATACTATTCAGCAGGAAAGAAAAATAATAATTGCTACTATATGAATAAACCTGGAAAATATTTTATTGAATGAGATAACCAAGACAGAAAGAGAAGCACCACATGCCCTGTCTCATCTGTGGTTCCTAGCTCCAAATCCTCAGTTGTGAGTCTATAACCTGAAATAAAGGGTGCTGTCGCGAGGCAAGGAATTAGAAAGGGCAGCAGCACACGGGAATTCAGTTGGTTAGAAAGGGAACAGGAAAAGAAAAACAAAAACAAAGAGGAAAGGGTTCATCACAGGCATTCAATATTGCCTTAAGACAGGGAAAAATAATATAAAGGAAACAGTCAGTATTGCTAAATTCTATTGTAAAAAGTTACAATGAAAGGTTCAGTAACTGTGAAGACAAGATGAGCACCATCCTGAGGGAGGCAGTTCTATGTTAGCCCTCTTTATTTCACTGACATAGAAATATACTTGACTAAAACAAGGGTTGCCTTCAGCTTAGACTCTGAAGGTACAGTCCACCATGGCAAGGAAGGCATGGTGTTGGCAAGACTTGACTGATTGCATTGCATTTGTAGTGAGGGAGCTGAAAAACTGTGCTGGCATTCAGCTCCCTATCTCCCTTGTACTCCTTCTGGGATGACAGGCTGTGGAATACTGCTGTCCACATTTAGGGTGGGACTTTTCTTTTAAGTCAAATCTTTTTGAGAGTATCCTTGGACACACACTCAAAGGTATGCTGCCAGGGGGTATTCTTTTTTTTCTCATTGCTATCATCATCATCATCATCATCATCATCATCATCATCATCATTGCTTATTTACTTTAATCCTTCTCACTGCCCCCCTCATGGACATCTTCTTCCACAGTAATTCCCTCCATTCCCTTCTCCTCTCAGAGGTGGGGGAGGTCCCCTGGGGTATACTCCCACCCTGGCACAGCAAGCCTCTGTGAAGCTAGGGAAATCCTCTTCCCTTGAGGCCAGACAAGGCAGCCCAGATAGAAGAACATATTTCATAGACAGGCAACAGTTTTGGGGATAGTCCCTGCTCCAGTTGTTTGAGACCCATATAAAGACCAAGCTATATATGATCAGGAAGGCCTAGGTCCAGCCTGTGTATGTTCTTGGGTTGGTGGTTTAGTATCTGAGCGCTCAAACAGTCCAGTTTAGTTGACTTTGTTTGTCTACCTGTAGAGTTCCTATCCTCTTAGAAGCTGCTATCTTTCCTCCTGTTCTTCCATAAGGGTCCTCATGCTCCTTGACAGTGGATTCTTACTGCTTTTGTCTGGCTCCGTTTTCCTTATCTTAAATCATATAACAATCTTCCACATTTTACTTTGTATGTTTTGTAATAAACACAGTAGCTCCGAAATGTTCTTTCTTAAAGGAATATGCTTGGTTATATTCTTCCTGCTAAAACCAACCAATGGCCCTTCATTTTCATCAAAGAAGAATGTCCAACTTCAAATGATGGGATCTCATAACTAATCTTTATTGCCATCATGACTGGATTGAAAGATGACTGTGGGATCTTCAAGGTATATTTTGAGTGTATCCATACAGGCATTTTCAAAGTGTTAGTGATATGGAGAGGACCTGCCCTGAGTGCTGAAAGGGAAAACCTGTAGCTCCAGAAGGAATAAAAGAAACAAAAGAGAAATTATGTTAGCAGACACCTTCCCCCAACCCCTGTCTACCACACCATCTTTCATGGGTGTTTTGTAAAATTCTCTATTACACTTCCCAACAGGATGAACAAAACCCTTGCAACTGTGAGCTAAAATAAGTCCTTTCTCCCTTAAGTTGCTTTTGTAGATATTTTATTACACCATCAAAAATCGGACTAACATATGAGTGAAGGAACTTTATATACCCCCGTATTTTATTGTTAATATTTAAATAACATGGAAAAGGTAATTTTAAAGATAAAGGTTTATTTACCTTATGTTATAATAAGGACAAGTTTAAAGAGTCACATTAGGTGTGGAACTCTTCTTTGGAACTCTAGTGAGGTTTAATCCATCACACAGTGAGATATAACAAGATCTTATAGAACCTTAATTGCTTCCCAAATATCAGTCAGATATCATAACTAAATTAGATTACAACTCTGTCTTTTTTCTCATCATTTATTCACTTTACAGCCGATCACAGCCCGTTCCCTCCTCTACACCCATTTCCATGCTCACAACCTGCCTTGTATCCCCACCCTTTTTTTCTCAGAGAAGGGGAGGCCTCCCCCGACACCAACCTACCTTGGTACATAAAGCCAAAGCAGGACTAACTGCAACCTCTCCAACTGACTTCAGAAAACCAGCCCAGCTCTAGGAAAGGGAATCAAAATCAGGTAACAGAGTCAGAAACAGCCTCTACTCTAATTGTTAGGTTACCCACATGAAGACAAAACTGCACATCTGCTACCTAGGTAGGGGGCCTAGGTCCATCCTATGCCTGTTTTTGGTTTGTGGTTCAATTTCTATGAGCCCCCATAGGCTCATGTTAGTTTACTCTGTATATCTTCTTGTGATGTCCTCGACCACTACAGCTCTCTTAATCTTTCCCCCTACTCTTCCACAAGACTTCCCAAGCTCTGTCTATTGTTTGACTATGCATATCTCCATCTGTTTCCATCAATTGTTAGATGGAGCCTCTCAGAAGACAGTTATGCAAGGCCCCTGTCTGCAAGCATAGCAGGGAATCATAGTGTCAGAGGGTGGCTCTCTCCAATGGGAATGGGGTGGGTCTCAATTTGGTCCAGTCATTGTTTGATAGAAATCAATTTGGTGGTTTCTCAGAAAATTAGGAATAGTTCTAGCTCAAGATCCAGCTATACCACTCCTGGCCACACATGCTTTACCATCCCACAAGAATATTTGCTCAACTATCCTTACAGCAGCATTATTTGTAATAGCCAGAAACTGGAAACAAGCTAGATAGATGTCTCTCAACTGTAGAGTGAATAAAGATACTATGGCACATCTACACAATGGAATACTGTTCAGCCTTTAAAAATAAAGACATCATGAAATTTGGAGGTACATGGATGAAGCTAAAAAATATCATCCTGTGTGAGGTAGTCAAGATACAAAAAGAAATACATTATATGTGGAAATTAACAATAAAGTACAGGATAACCAGGCCACAATCTGTCTACCCAAAGATGCTAAATAACAAAGAAGGTCCAAGGGAAAATGTTTGAATCTCATTCAGGTTGGGAAATAAAGTAGACATCTGAAGGAGAGGGAGGGAGGGAACTGTGTGGGAGAGGGATAGATAGGGGACAGGATCAGGAGTGGGGAAGGGGTAAGGCTAGGTGAGAAAACAAAAATCAATGAGGGGGCATCTTTGGGGCAGGGAGCCTTCCTGGAGTCTATGGGAGTGATCCTAGCTGAGACAGTTATCAACAGGGGATATGGAGCCTGAAAAGGTCACCCCCTCTATCCAGGCAAGACGTCCAGTGGAGGGAGGGGAACACTAAACCATCCACAAAAAATTCAACCCTAAATGTGCCCTGCCTACAAGATGAGTATGTATAGAGAGCAGAGATTCAACTCTCATTGTTAAAATGAGATAAACATAACACAGTTAAAATTAGATAAACATAACATAAAAATAGTATGTTTATTATTATTTTATATGTATGAGGGTTTGCCTAAGTGTAGGTATTTGGTGCATCTGCATGTGTGTGTGCTTTTTCATGTGTTTTCATATGTGCATGTGTGGTGTAACTGGAGGCCAGTGTTCTTAAATACTGAACCACATCTCTAGCCCTTCCACCCTCTTAATGCTTCAGAGTGAATTTCTTGCAAGAGCAATTAGACAACAAAAGGAGGTCAATGGGATACAAATTGGAAAGGAAAAAGTCAAAATATCACTATTTGCAGGTGATATGATCTTATACTTAAGTGACCCCAAAATTTCCACAAGAGAACTCCTAAATCTGATAAACAACTCCAGAAAAGTCGCTGGATACAAAATTAACTCAAACAAATCAGTAACCTTCCTCTACTCAAAGGATAAACACTCTGAGAAAGAAATTAGGGAAACGATACCTTTTATAATAGTCACAAATAATATTACATACCTTGGTGTGACTAACCAAGCAAGCAAAAGATCTGTATGACAAGAACTTCATGTCCCTGAAGAAAGAAATCGAAGATCTCAGAAGATGGAAAGGTCTCCCATGTTCAGGAATTAACAGGATTAATGTAATAAAAATGTCCATCTTGCCAAAAGCAATCTACAGATTCAATGCAATCCCCATCAAAATTCCAACCCAATTCTTCATAGACTTAGAAAGAGCAATTTACAAATTCATCTGGAATAGCAAAAAACCTAGGATAGCAAAAACTATTCTCAACCATAAAAGAACTTCTGGGATAATCACATCCCTGACCTAAAGCTGTATTGCATAGCAATAGTGATAAAAAAAAACAAAAACAAAAACAAAAAAAAAAACCTGCATGGTATTGGTAAGGAGACAGCCAGGAAGATCAAGGGAATAGAATCAGAGACCAAGAAATGAACTCACACACTTATGGTCACTTGATCTTTGACAAAGGAGCTAAAACCATTCAGTGGAAAAAAGACATCTTTTTTAATAAATGGTGCTGGTTCAACTGGCAGTGAGTATGTAAAAAATGCAAATTGACCAATTCTTACCTCCTTGTACAAAGCTCAAGTCCAAGTGGATCAAGGGCCTCCACATAAAACCAGATGCACTATAGAGGAGAAAGTGGGGAAGAGCCTCAAACACATGGGCACAGAGTGAAATTTCCTGAACAGAACACCAATGGCTTATGCTCTAAGATCAAGAATTGGCAAATGGGACCATATAAAATTGCAAAGCTTCTGTAAGGCAAAGGACACTGTCAATAGGACAAAATGGCAACCAACAGATTAGGAAGAGATCTTTACCAATCCTACATCCAATGGAGAGCTAATATCCAATATATACAAAGAACTCAAGAAGTTAGACTCTTATGCCAATGCCTGGCAAACACAGAAGTAGATGCTCACAGTCAGCTATTGGATAGAACACAGGGCCCACAATGGAGGAGCTAGAGAAAGTACCCAAGGAGCTGAAGGGCTCTGTAACCCTCTAGGTGGAACAACAATATGAACTAACCAGTACCCCCAGAGCTCGTGTCTCTAGCTGCATATGTAGCAGAAGATGGCTTAGTCGGCCATCACTGAGGAAGAGAGGCCCCTTAGTCTTGCAAACTTTATATGCCCCAGTACAGGGGAACGCCAGGGCCAAGAAGTAGGAGTGAGTGGGTAGGGGAGCAGGGCGGGGAGAGGGTATAGGGGACTTTCAGGATAACATTTGAAATGTAAATGGAGAAAATACCTATTAAAAAATTGGAAAATAATTTTTTTAAAAAGAAGTTAGACCTGAGAATCAAATAACCCTGTTAAAAATGGTGTGCAGAGATAAACAAAGAATTCTCAAGTGAGGAATATCAAATGGCTGAGAAGCACCTAAAGAAATGTTCAGCATCCTTAGTCATTAGGGAAATGTAAATCAAAACAAACCTAAGATTCCACCTCACACTCATTAGCATGGCTAAGATCAAAAACTCAGGTATCAACAGATGCTGGTGAGGATGTGGAGAAAAAGGAACACTTCTCCTTGCTGGTGGGATTGCAAGCTGGTACAACCACTCTGGAAATCAATTTGGTGGTTCCTCAGAAAATTGGACATAGTAATATCGGAAGATTCAGCAATATCTCTCCTGGGCATATACTCAGAAGATGTTCCAACTTGTAATAAGGACACATGCTCCACTATGTTCATAGCAGACTTATTTATAATATCCAGAAGCTGGAAAGAACCCAGATGTCCCTCAACAGAGGAATGGATACAGAAAATGTGATACATTTACACAATGGAGTACTACTCAGCTATTAAAAACAATGAATTTATGAAATTCTTGGGCAAATGGATATATCTGGAGGATATCATCCTTAGTGAGGTAACCCAATCACAAAAGAAGTCACTTGATATGCACTCACTAAATAGTTGATATTAGCCCAGAAACTTAGAATACCCAAGATACAATTCGCAAAACAAGAAAATCAAGAAGAATGAAGACCAAAGTATGGATACTTCATTCTTCTCTAGAATAGGGAATAAAATATCCATGGAAGGAGTTGCAGAGACAAAGTTTGGAGCTAAGATGAAAGGATGGACCATCCAGAGACTGCCCCACCTGGGGGGTTCTTCACATAATCAGCCACCAAATGCAGACACTACTGCATATGCCAGCAGGATTTTGTTGAAAGGACCCTGATATAGCTGTCTCCTGTGAGGCTTTCTCAGTCCCTTACAAATACAGAAGTGGATGCTCATAGTCATCTATAGAGTGGAACACAGGGTCCCCAATGTAGGAGCTAGAGAGAGTACCCAAGAGCTGTAGAGGTCTGTAACCCTATAGATAGAACCACAATATGAACTAATCAGAACCCCCAGAGCTCGTGTCTCTAGGTGCATATGTCTTAGAAGATGGCCTAGTTGGCCATTATTAGGAAGAGAGGCCCCTTGGTCTACCAATCTTTATATGCCCCAGTACAGGGGAATGTCAGGGCCAAGAAGTAGGAGTGGGTGGGTAGGGGAGCATGGCTGGGTGAGGGTATAGGGGACTTATGGGATAGCACTTGAAATGTAAATGAAGAAAATATCTAATAAAAAAGAAAATATCTAATAAAATTTTAAAAAATGACTTTGGTTTGCCTACAGTTTGAGGGTATATTCCATCATCATGAAGGCATGGTTATATGAGTAGCTGGATAGCAGGGACATGAATATTCTTGGTCATATCTGATTGAATCTGGAAAGAAAGTAAAGGAGGGAGGGAGGGAGAGACAGACAAACAAGGCAGATAGACAGACAGATATTCAGCTATTGTTTTCTCTTTTTTCCTATTTTATTCTATATAAAATCTCATCCCATGGGATCCCATAGTCAGAGATGTCTTCCCACTCAGTTAATCTTTGGAAACTCCTTCTAACATACAAACGTAGGGCTTCTCTACTGCCCTACATGTTCCTTAATTTAATCAAGTCAACAGTCAAAATTAACAATCATAATGACTGAGTGCATTTGGTAGTAAAATGAATAAGTAGGTGGTTATATTTTATGTCTCTGCTCTATTTCATTCTAAGTATGCCCTAACATGCTTGTCTATGGCATTTTTCAGAATTACTAGACACTGAAAGCAGCCTTTTATTTAACTCTAACTAGAAAAATCTTTCCATTTGTGGCAAGCAGTTCCAGGGAAATGTGGGTGACATGGAACAAATGATTAAATTTTATAACCCACATCTCCAGCTTTCTAGTCTTCATTTCCCCAGAATGTCATGTCTAAAAACCTATGTTGCGTGTGTGCACTTCCCATGACTGGTACAAAATTATAACTTGGTGACACTGGAGATATCTTCACTTCCCATGGTCACTCTCCTTCTTCTGTTGCTGACTCCATACTCTGTAGATTTTGGTTCTGTTTGTCTGCTCAAGCTATGCTCATATCTGTCCTTTTCTGTTTATTTAGAGCTTCAGATTTATTTCAAAATCAGTACAACGAGATGTGATCAAGTTATTCTGTTTCTTGGCCTATTGTAGCTTCCAAAAGGCTTATTGCCTTAGGGTTGCCGTTGTTGTAAAGAGACACCATTTTCAAGGGTCAAGGCTATTCTTATGAAAGGCAACATTTAATGGGGAATAGCTTACAGGTTCAGTGGTTCATTCCATTATCAATATGGTGGGAAGAATGACAGCAGGCATGGTGCTGGAGAAGGAGCTGAGAGTTCTACATCTTATTTTGACTGCAGCCAGGTGAAGACTGACTCTGGCCAGACTTGAACATATATGTGTGACCGCAAAGCCTACCTCAATAGTGACTTGCTTTCTCTAATAAGACTATACCCCCTCCAGTAATGGTACCTCCTAATTGTGCCACTTCCTGTGGGCAAAGCATTCTCAAACCACCACACTTACTAAAAAAAGAAAGTTGAACTGGATTTACCTAACATTTGCTTGAGTTACAGTTAGAGTCCTTTTATGCCATTTTGGCTATATCAACCAACTGACAGGGCACTATGCATCATCCTTTTCCTATCTTTCCTCTTCATATAACTTGTCGAGTTAAGAAGATTTATTATAGAGACTACATGTCAGAAAGAGAGCCAGAGAACAGAGGACCCAATTCTTAACTCTCAAATATTAATAACACATATACATGTTAAACACTAAAATCTTGGAAAAACAAGTAAGATGAAGACTTAGAATCTCTAATGTTCTCCAACCAACTCCATAAACAAGAACAAAAAATATGTTAAAAATGATGTTAGAAGTCTCGAGATTAGATATTCCTCTATGATATACCCCGACTGTGCCACCCAGAGTTAGCTCCCCAAATTAGTATGCAGTAGATATTTTCTCATTCTTCTCACAGAAAATGGCACATAGCTGAGAAGGAAATGAGGCTCAGAATCAGGCTGTGGGTGGGGGACACATGGTGAGGGAGCAGGGTCTCTGAAATGCAGAAGTGAATCTCAGTTCAGGGCAGCTTCATGAATACCTTGGCTTTACTCTATAACTAACTGCTAACTAACTGCTAAATATCGTCATTCATCTGTAAGTTGAATAAACTAGTAATTTGTCATGTGAATGGTGATAATGGGAAAATGTTTTGTTCTGAGGGACTGCACAGTGAATCCATACAGTAGAAACGGTTACCTAGCCTAGAGCTGTTGGTGCACTTCCTCTGTTGAGCGGGGTGCCATTGTTATATGCTTAGGCAACAAGAAGACAGGAGTACACAGGGACTTCACTATGATTCTATAGCATGACTCCAGAGCCTCTCCTCCAAAGGTCACCTTACATTTCTATGGAATTATGCTTTTGACTTTACCAAGACTTTCCAATACCAAAGAATACAATAATACTCTTAAGTTTGTGCCACTGACAACTTGTTTTACAACGAATTTTAGTTAACAGTTTCATATTTGTTCTGATTATTCTCACCCTCAGCCCCATCTTAACCCCTATTCATCCCCATCTACACTTCCTTTCTGATTCACACTGTTTGTGTCGTTTTGTTTTGTTTTGTTTTGTTTTGTTTTGTTTTGTTTTGTTTTGTTTACCAATGAGTTTAACTAGGCCATCCATATAACCACAGGTTTGGAGCTAGTCATTGCATCCTGCTGGACTGATCTCTCAGTACACACCTAAAGACAATGACGCACTGACCCTAGATTCATTCTGTAAAATTATTTTATTCAAAAATTTGTCAATACTTGAATATTCATCAAAGAAATGCATATTTGAATGGATTCCATAAAGCTAATTAATTCTTGATTCATACAGCTAAACACCTTTCATTTTATATGTTCAAATTATTTTCAAACGATCATTTAGTCATATTTAAATAACAGAAATGAGGATCCTAGCCTTTGTAGTTTTTGAAGTAACAGCATTTATTATCATGTTTGAAATCACAGATTACTCTTGTGGTTATTGCTTCTATGGCCACTTTTCCTATAAAGATTCTCCATTCTAAATTTTGTGAAACATTTAATATGTATCTCATCAACAGATTTTCATCAACGTTGTGCCTTTAGCTTTTAGCAATCCTAATTGTTGCCATATTTGTACTACTAATGATTTTTAAGCATCAGAGATAATATAGGACTATTTGTAGCTAATGCACAAAAAACTGAAACATTTTTGCAAATGGGTAGAGATAGAAGGAAAGATAGAGAATGATAAATAATCAAAGAGATGGGGTATGGGGAAAGGGACAAGCAAGGACAAGGGGTAATATAGTTCTACACTCACAAATTTGTTCAACAGGACCTGACAAGATTTGTTTCCAGGGCAGTTTCCACAGACATGACTGCTTAAATAGAAGATGCCCACAGAAATCTGCTTTTGGCTAAACCATGAGTGATTGTGCTTGGCTATCAGAAAACACTAAGAGATGGAGTCTAGAAATGGAGTATAGAGAAAGACTTCACAGCTGTTTTCACATTCAGTGAACTTCATTCTTACATGCAATCTGGAGTTTAAAGTAATTTAGATAGAAACTACTATAATCAAATAGGCTGATAGAAGCACCTGCTTCCATATGCTCCACTTCTGCTTCTCAGATACATTGTAGTCACTGAAACAAGCCACCACCACCACCACCACCAATGAAGTCCCCTTGGCTTTAATATTAATGAATGTCAGAGCTGGGCAGTGGTGGCACACACCTTTAATCCCAGCACTCGGGAGGCAGAGGCAGGCAGATTTCTGAGTTCGAGGCCAGCCTGGTCTACAAAGTGAGTTTCAGGACAGCCAGGGCTATATAGAGAAACCCTGTCTTGAGAAACCAAAATAATAATAATAATAATAATAATAATAATAATAATAATAATGAATGTCAGTTTGGACAATTTGAGAAAATATGTGGAATATTTATATATAGAAAGAGATAAAATACTAGTATGTTTTTTAAAGTTTATTCTTTTTCAGGACTTATTTCTCATATGAGTTTTTTCTTCTTGCATTTTTTTCCTAACTGGAAACCATACTTTGATTAGCTTTTTAAATCTGACTTTTAATATTTGCTTTTATTCATTGAGAATTTGTCATGCTAGTGTTTACTTTGAAAATATGGAATTTGATAAAATTAGGTTTTTATCATGTGACAAGACTATAACTTGTTAATAATTACTTTAGAAGTTTTCTTTCTATCTTCATATTACTTAGATCTGCTGGACAAAGAGTAAGATGACCAAGAACATGGCCTAGGTGGTCCTGAAGGGAAACAAGGGTTGAGGGAAGAAGTTTGGGACAAACATATTTGAACTTACCATGAGAAAAATAACATTCTGGAATTTCTGTGTACCATTAAAAGCTACACCTGTAAACAGGAGCAATTCCTGACTCCTTTAAGGCATTTATGGGGCGTAATGTCAGAGCCTGGAGTCTAAAATTAGGGGTTCTGAAGACCAAGTGCTGGGATAACCCAGGTATGCCTTGTTCTGCCTGTTCGATCTGACACAAATGTTGGAACCTTTACATGCTTTCCTGTCTTCTATGAGGTGGAATGTAATTTTAGTAGATTAGCAATCTTATCCAGTAGTACAACTGAACTCAGCAATAAACAGACAGTGTTGGTACTGATTAGGCTGCACAATTGCATAAAAGCTACCACATTTGTGGTTTAAGCTTGCCTACGTGTGTCAGTGTACTGGCACGGGACATCACTTCAAAGGACCCCAAGGGCATACTTCAGGGTACGCCCTGGTCTGTTTATTCCAAGATTTGTGTCTTGTTATTTACCTTTTTATGAGCAAAGCCAACTTTAGTGCTCTGTCGCTTTGCAAGCTGTGATAGGAGCCAACTGTAGCTTTCTAGCTTATCCACCCTGGAATCAAATAGCTGCCTTGTAAAAGGAGTGTTGCAATCCTGAAATGGCCATAAATAAGGATTGAGCATTTATCTCACATCATGTGATGTGGTAAGGGTAAACAGAGAGTCTGTCAGTGGAAGACTGGTAGTGATGACTGAGGGAAGTAAAATGCAACAGGAGGATTAGATTGAGAATGCATGAATCACTGGAAAAAAAAGAGGGCTTAGTATAAGAAGTCAGAGTTCTGCATGGGAGGCAAAGCCACATGACATGGATTTGAGCTGTTTGATGCTCTCACATAAACGTCAGCACTTCTCTCAGGTACTAAAAGCTTCTTCCACATACATGTCATACCATGAAACCTCATTTCTGATCTCCAACCCTCCTTCTCATGAGTACTTAGAAAGATATAGTAAACAAGGAGCTGTCTGGTGTTTGCAAAATATGAGCTTCATTGGAAACAAGATTGAAATCTTAGAGGGAATCCATGGATTTCATGGTATCCGTTGGACTCTCAGTTTAATGAGCCGTGTTCAAATGTGAGACAAGGGCAGGAAACAAGTACAAGTGGATTCCCATAGAAGACGATGGTTAGGTGACATTGATAAAGTAGACACAGTCAGTTGACTTGAAGAACTGTTTTCTTAGTTGGTTAAAAACCAAAAAAAAAAAAAAAAAAAAAAAAAAGGCAGAAATCTTTGTGGGTTATTTATGAGTTATCCTAAGAAGATAAAGGGAAAAAGCTATCTATGGGTGGATGTTTATTGTTACTATTGCAGTTGATAGCCTCAGATTTCCAGTGTCATGAGTCCAATTTGCTAATTGTAATCATCTTCTTCACTTCCTATTGGAGCAAACTATGATGGTCTCTAGTTAACTTATCTTCAAGATGCAAAAAACAACCAAGGAGACATCTAATATATACTTTTAATTTTTCAGGGTGACAATGGCAACTTCACCTGTTTAGAAGATGCTGAAACAAAAAATTCAGGATAGATAGAAAAGGCTTTTAATGCATCCCATGTAAGAGAATTACTGTTTGATTGTAGCTCTAATGGACATTTCTCTTCCGTAATTCAATGGGGCTTTTTCTTTTTTTCTCTCCTCAGACGGTGCTAGCTTTCAGATGACTTTTAATCTTTCATTCAGCATTTCCATGCTTTAACTCTCCCTTGATACCTTTTCTGTCTCAGCAATCACACCTTGAAAAGAATTCCAAGTAGAATATAAGGACCATGGACTCAAGGGGTGAATCCAGATGCTGCTATTACCTATCCATAACACTTAAACAAGCAGCCTTCCACTTTTTGACAGTGATTTATTTGAAAATATGTGAGTAATAGCCATCTTGTTATGCTTGTGAAAGCTAACTATAGTGTGTATTAAGATTCAAGCAACTTGCCATGCTCAGAACAGGAAGCTATTATCACTGTTCCTAGTTCCCTTTGGCCATCTAGCTTAGAACATGCTGTCTTTCATTCTTGGTATTGAAGTTCCTATCATTTCCATTTCTTTTACCAAAAATCAAAGATTTCCTAGATGTTGGAATAGTTTGACCAACACTTTGGCCTCTCCTAAGTCTCTTTACAACTCTATTTGGAATTCTGTGTATTGTTATCCTAAGTAAATAAAATGAGTTGCCAGGAAGCTTCCTCTAAGGCAAGCACAGGATAAATAACATTTAAAAAGACTCAAGGTGATAATTTGTTTAGAAAAACAAGCATGTAGGGCCTTTTGGGTTAGAAATGAAAATATGCAAAAACATCCTATCAAGTTGCATTGTGCATTCCAGAAGATGGTAGTTCGCTGTGCGATGCTAAAACATAAGACATTGCAGAAGACATTTTCTGACAACTCTAAAAAGAACCATTGAAGATAAACTAAGAAGGTTGTTGAATGTCAAAGTAATGAGATGCAGTTTTATAAGCACTGGCAAGGTGGCCAATGGGTTTGAGTATTTTGAGCTTACACTTAAAGGGAACACAACTTTAAAGACAAATCAATAACTACTGGGGAAGAAGTGTAAATTTTGCTGTGGCAGTATAATTGTAGCTATTTGAACTGAGTTTTATTTCTCTTCAGTGTTCTGTTCTCCTCTTCAATTGCTATGTACTGAACACCAGCTGGGAACATGAGACTGAACACTTTTGAGGGCTAAATTCCCAGTTTCATATCTGACTCCTGGAGAAAAATAAATGACGTAATTGACTCAGGCTTGGGATATATTGTCTCCTTACTGAAGGAAAATGAAAGGTGAAGATCTGTGAGGGTGGATAGGAGTTGGAGAGGCTTCCGGAAAGGGAGTAACTACATTTTATATTGATGGCCTGGGGGAGCTTAGAGAAAGACAGCTAGTAAAAGACAATGTAATCAAAATTCCATGCTTGTGTGCAGGTGCAAAAGGAAGAATAAAATACTGGAAAACTGAATAAATCTTGGTAATACAGGTAGATTAAGTCACTGTCAATAACCTGTTTATAATATTATGTTATTTCTAAGAATGCTTTTGGGAAGCTGGGCAGTGGTGGCACATGCCATTAATCCCAGTACTTGGAAAGCAGAGCAGGTGGATTTCTGAGTTAGAGGCCAGCCTGGTCTACAGATTGAGTTCCAGGTCAGCCAGGGCTAAACAGAGAAGCCCTGTCTTGAAAAACCAAAAAGAAAGAAAGAAATGAAAAAGAAAGAAAGAAAGAAAGAAAGAAAGAAAGAAAGAAAGAAAGAAAGAAAGAAAGAAAGGCAGAAAGAAAGAAAGAAAGAAAGAAAGAAAGAAAGAAAGAAAGAAAGAAAGAAACAAAGAGAAAGAGAGAGAGAGAAAGAAAGAAAGAGAGAGAGAGAGAGAGAGAGAGAGAGAGAGAGAGAGAGAAAGGCAGGCTTTTGGAAGAAGTGCAATAAAGATCACATTATTAATTCCTCACTATTAGGTGAATTATTTGATGTATTCAACTTAATAAAGAAAATTTTTATTTTGGCTCATTGCTCCATTCTGTGACAAACTTGTCACCTTGACTTAGGCAGTTTGATGTGCCTTAGAGTATATTTTGTAGTAAATTCTCAATCTTTATCCTGAAAGAAAAACAAAGAGGAAAGGAAAGGGTCTTAGGCCTCACAATTTTTTATTGTTTATTTTATTTATTTACATTTCAAATGCTAGCGCCCCTCCTTGTTGTCCCTCCACAAACCCTGATGCCCTCCCTCACCCCCTTAACTTTATGAGTGTGCTCCCCCACCCACCCACTCACTCCTGCCTCAGCACCTTGGCATTCTCCTACACTGGGGCATTGAGGCTCCACAGGACTGAGTGCCTCTCCTCCCATTGATGCCCTACAAGGCCATCCTCTGCTACACATGCAGCTGGAGCCGTGGGTACCTCCATGTGTACTCTGTGGTTCGTGATTTAGTCCCTGGGAGCTCGGGGGGATCTGATTGGTTGATATTGTTGTTCTTCCTATGGGGTTGCAATCCCTTCAGCTGCTCCAGTCTGTGCCTTAATGCCTCCATTGGTGTCCCCACACTCAGTGTGGTGTTGGTTATGTGCATCTCCATCTGTGTTTGTCAGGCACTGGCAGAGCCTCTAGGGGGACAGTTCTACCAGGCTCCTATCATCAAGCTCTTTTTGACATCAGCAATAGTGTGTAGGTTTGGTGTCTACAGATGGGATGGATCCCTAAGTGAGGTAGTCTCTGGATAGGCCTCACAATTTTTGTTGAGGTCTAATCTTCAATGACAAAATGGACTCCCACAAGGTCCATCTCCATGAGGTTCTACTACCTATCAAGAGTATTAATCTGGGGATAAAATATTTAACATGCAAGACTTTGGGAGAACATCCAAAATCAAAATTACAACAGAATACACAAGATTTATGTATTATTTCTTACAGTTACTTATAGTAAATCTATAATTTTCTCAAAATAAGTTCAGGTTTTAAAATAGTTCATGGTTGACAGTTTTAAAATATCTTTTCTTATATGGTGGAACTTAGAGTATTAGAGTCATATCTCTTTGAGGCTTGGGTCTTAGCGGTGATTTAAGTTTATATGTAACCCAGGAGACTGAGAGAGTGAAATAGATAAACATCACCACATGAGTACTGGGTCATTTGCTCATACCCCAGGTCCCTCCTTGTTCTCATATCACCTCTTAGAGTCAATGCTCTTCCCTTTGGGCTTCTCAATATAGCTTATGGATACCAATTATCTTTCTGTATACCTATACCATGGTGTAGCTCTGCTTAAAGAATTCTGAAGAATGGTTACCGTGTCCCTAGAACCTTGTTCATGAAGGCCTTTGCCAGGTTTCTATTTTCATGCCATGGGAGCCACTGTGGGAGCCACTGCAGGTCCTAGTAGGCCCATTGGTTATATTTATCTACAGTGCCACTCATGAATGCCTGGCAAAGGCCTTTCTGAGTCATGCTAAGCAGTCTTCCCTGCCTTGTATCAGTTTTGCTTAGAAAGATATAGTAACTATTCGTTTTATTTGGTTTTGTCTACAGCTAAGCCTGATACTCTGTGACTTCACAGACCCATTTACTCTGCAAGTGGATTACCTCTCAAATAACACGGCTTGGGTTATCTACATGGGAGATGTGTGTGTGTGTGTGTGTGTGTGTGTGTGTGTGTGTGTGTGTGTACATCATATACATACACATACACACACACAGACACAGATACATATATACATATACATATACATATACATATACATATACATATACATATACATATACAGTGTATGAACAGGCAGCATAACAAAGACTATCATTAGTGCTTAAGATAGTTGCACTCTTCAAGGGGGATTTTCTAAAAATAGAATGGGAAAATAGGAAGAAACAATGAGGTCATGGTCAAAGGGAATTTGACCTTTTAATTGGTATACAGATTAGGCCATTGCTGATACAAAAATCAGGGAAAATTCAAGAAAACCTGTGTGATGTTTCAGATTTCTAATGCATGCAAACTACTTGGTATTTCAAGAGAGACTCACTCTTCATGAAACTCGTGGTAAGACTGTGCGGTACATGCCATATAGAATTAAAAGCAGGTGAGAGATTTTTAAGTTCTTATCCCCCACCCACCCCCTGCCACTACATCCCATGATATTCCTTCTCTGTGCCTCAGAGTTTTTGGAAACCCTCTTCACAGTAAGAAGGACTAAATGGACATGTCCTGGGAACTAAGAAGAGTGAACTCACTGGAAGCTTCCCCATGTGAGCAGGCGCTCCAGTGCTTGGTGCAGTGGGACTGTTCAGCTCTGCTTTGGACAGGACAGACTAGAGAAGCTGTGCCCTGGGACAGGGCTGCTCTCTGCGGCCTGAGCCACGTCCCATCTCCCTTCTTTTCCCTTCTTCCCACCCACCTTTCATCGTCCTCAAAAGCCCATGTGTGTGAAGAACAACAGAGGAATGTGGGTGGGTTGACTTGTATAATTAAATCCATGTTGCATCGTGTTCTTTAGAATTAATAAGGAATCCATCCCATTGAAACTCACCATGACATCTTCCCTCTGACTCAGATTTCTTTTTGCTTTTCTCTTCTTTCCTTGGCTAAAAGCATTAGACATGGGGCTATGGTTCAAATTAGCATCCTACATTTCTCCCCTCTCTCTCTCTTTCTCCCTCTAATTGAACTTTTCTGTTCAGTAAAAAAAAAAAGTGTAGTTTATTTTTACTTCATTTTCTTCTAGTCCACTTATCCAACATTGTCTTTTTTTGTTCTCTCTTTCCTTCTCCCACATTTGAGAGGAGAAACAAGACAGCTCAACATCTTGTTTGTGACCAACACATTGAGGAATATGTTCTACTGGCCAAAAATTGACAACTGGCTGTTTTCTTTTGAGAGACTTCATTCTCTCAAGCATCATCATTTAAAGTCATGAAAACCATTCCCACACATGCTTATATCTGCTGATACAGTGATATATATGTGACCCGGAAACAGAAAGGAGAGAGAAAGAAAATTACACTTCTAGATATTTGAGTCACGTTGCAAAACACCTTTTTTATTGGGGGTAATAATTTGACTTCATTCCCCAATAAAAGTAGATTTATGTGATGGATACCTGATACGTACTTTTCTGCCACTGTTTCTGCAGGACAGTGGTTATATTATTTAGGATTAGATTGAATTGTGAGTAACATTAGCCTGAAATAAGAGCATCTTAAAACTGATAAAAGGTTTTGTTCATTTGTGGAGAATCCTTGGCTTCACTGGCTCTATTCATGAAGTCCTTTTTGGCATCCAAAGATTTTACAGCTCAAGGTGGGGTTCTCAATTTCATAGTCCAAGCCAGTGATTGTTATGTCACCTTCAAAGTAATCGCATCAACTCTCCAAAAGCATTCTTCTGCTTTTTTTCATGAGCTCCTGACTTTTGACCATAGGCATTAAGCATGTCAGTGAAGGTTCGCCAGAGATGGGGAGCTGTGGATTGAGATGGCATAGTTTCAAGTCTGAGCTGCACAGACTCTAGATCTTGTGGATTTGAGTGTGATGTCTGTGAGTTTGTGCTTGTATTATTTGGAAATCTGAAATTATGAAAGTTCCTCAGAGCAGAATAACGATAAAAAACAATTGCCTGCCTAAAAATAATTGGTCCACTGATATATAATTGCAGTTTTTATCTGTGAGGAATATGGGAGGTATTGGTAAATATTCACTTTTTTTCCTATCATAGGACATTTTGTTGTTTATTGTTGTGGTGGTTTTAGAAAAGAATTGTGATCAGTAGGTTGTAGAACCACTTTAGTTCATTCCAACAAGTGCTTCTTAATGAAAGAATAAAATAAAATGTAAAATGTGTTAGAAACAAATCAGTAGGAAGTACAGACAATTAATGCACCATTTTTAAAACATGTTACACACATATGTGAATTATTCTTTTTTAAAAAATGTATCTTGGGTCTTGGAAGGCAACACAGTAACATCCTTACATGGTGGCTTATGTCCTTGAACCTAGCACTGGTAAAACAGAGACAGAAAGGTTCTTAATTGGCCAGCAATCCTATCCTGACTGGTAAGCCCCAGGTCATGTATGTATACGTAAATCTATGCATACTCTAGACACATAAAACTACCAGCATATAAACACAGATACATAAATGCATATGGAGTAAAACTCACCAATCTAAATTATGAATTTTGTAAAATAATAATAAATGGGGAAGAAGAATTATATTTGATAAGAAAGCTTACTTGTTAGTGACAGTCTTTAGTGAAAACTCATATTTGCAGAATGAGAGCAGAAACAGGACACAGAACCCAGAAGTAAACACCCAGAATATTGCCCCTCATTTTGGACAAGAGTAGAAGAGCAAGAAAATAAAATCAATTGACCTTCCCAAATCAAGTTAGCCTTTTCAAAAGTCCTGCTGGGTGTGGTAGGACATAGCTTTAATCCAAGCATTAAGAACACAGAGGAAGATGGATCTCCAAGAGTTCCAGACCAGCATGGTCTACACAGAGAATTTCAGGCCAGTCTAGTTTACACAGGAAATTCCAGGCCAGCCAAAGCTACATCATGAGACCTTGTTTCAACAAACAAACAAAAACCAAAAATATCTAAAGGAGTAAGCATTCTGTCTTCATCCTCACTAAGAAGAAGAAGACAAGCGAATCCACCTGTTTGCTATCAATTCCTTAGGATGTCTGCCCTGGGGTGGCCATGGAGTTCACACCTTAGCCTAGTTGGCTGAGCTTTGTTTATATGGCAACAGCATCTTTGAAATGTGTCACTTATTATGAGCAGCCACATGAACAATGTTTTTTTTTTTTTCTTATTTCAAACAAGAACAGAACAATAGGCATTGAGACACAACTGACAGTGAGAAGCACTTGTTTAGATTTATCTTGTGATGCTGTGCACTGACCACATTCCCTCTCTCCCAGACACCACAGGCATCTTTCCATCTTTCAACATCACATACCTTATTCCAAGATGAGCATCGTCACATGTCTCCTAGTTTGTATAGTGAAAAACCTAAAATCCTTTGTGGCATAGACTTTTGAACTTTGCCTCAAACCCAGATTTTTGGTCACCTGCTGTCTATATCTTCCATGTATTAAGATGCTCCTCCTTGAGAGTGTTCCTTCCCACACATTTAGGCCCCTGGAATGCAGTCAGCTCCTAAACCAACTTCAGGTTCTGACAGTCTTTCTCACTCTAGCAGACCACAAGAGCTCTCATCTTCTCCCCCTACCTCCAGTGCCTTGCTTTGTTTATTCTGTTTATGACAGAGTCTCAATATAATCCAGGTTTGCTTCAAGCCCACCGCCTCTGCCCCCTGGCCGGAGAGCTTATAGAAATAAGCTACTATGTTCTGATCCTCAGACAACTTTTCCTTCCATTCAAACAAACATCAGTAATGATTCCCTTCCCTGGGCTCCATAACACATCAGGCAGATCACATGCGCATGATGCTACTTTCTTCTGTTACTGTTTTGATCTTTTGATGTGTTGTTTTGACTTGCTTTCACTGCAGACTAATATTCTTCCAATCTAAAACATAATTTCTTAATTCTACTTGCGTAAGTCATGGGATTGTCCCAACCTTAAACTTGCTTCTTGAATTATTGAGGGATTTTTTTTTCAGGAGTCAGAGTGGAAGGAAGGAGTATCTGTTTATAACAGGAGTGTGTGTGTGTGTGTGTGTGTGTGTGTGTGTGTGTGTGTGCTTTGAAAGATGTTGTTTCACAGGTTTAGTAGTAAAGTAAGAGTTTGAAGAGCCTGGAAAACTAAGATCAAAAGTTGCTTTTTATTGACATTGTGAGGTTTTCACCTCATTGTACCTTGTTGGACTCTAGAAATATCACAGGAAGTCAGGGTTAGTAGAATTCTTGGTATCTTGGAAACATCTGCCAAGCTTGGTGGAGGGAGATGTCTTCCAATTTCAGTATGCAAAGACATTGGCAAGGACAACTTTACAGATAAAAATTCTTTGTAATATATTTGGAAGAAAATCCTCTGTATTCTAAGAAAATAAATGAGTTTTGGTCTTTAAAACTATACTTACTTATTTTTTTTTTAAATTCTTGGTCCTATTCTTTATTCTGGGTAGCCATTTTCAAGTGTCATACTAGCCTCTCTCCTAAACCGCCTTCATAAACCTTGGTTTCCTAAGCTGTAAACCCATATTCCCACCAGTTCAGATAAAGCAGATAAAAAGTCTACATTCTTTTGTGTTCCATAGTTCTCCAGTTGAATATGGATGAGGTAATTGTGAACAAAGTATCAAAACAGAGAAGACAAAATATTCCCTACTTTCTCTTCTTATAAAGACTAAGTGATCTAGATGATATTACAAGACAGAAAAGTGTTTTATATGTAAGAAAAGTTTTATATGTAAGAAAAGTTTTATATGTAAGAAAAGTGCAGCTACACACTGAAGTAGTGAACCACCAGTCAAAAGAACTTGTTGTTCCTGCAGAAAACCACATACACATACCTTAAAATCAACAAAGGAAGAAAAACTAAAGTCTACTGTGCAAAGCCAGGGAGTTTGCAGGATTATAGGTTTGTATGACTAATGCAGTGACCACATAAAAGGCTCTGAAGTTTAAAATAGGATACATGTATGCAAACACAGAGTCAGAAAAATGGGAATAAGCCATGTAATAGAGGTTTTCATTGTTTTGTAGAATAAAACAGTTGTAGGTAAAGTGTAGATGATAATAGAAGTCAGTTCTGAAGTTACGCAATTTCCACTTGAGATGAGAATTCACTTAACCTCGTAAGTATTTTCCAGTGTGATCAAGTTACAAACAGCAAATTCTTTGTATAAAACACATATTTTTCAGAGCCAGTCCCTAGCATAACAAATCAAAATCTCTAGGGAAGAAATTTGGATCTCAATTATCTTATAAGTTTTTATATGGAAAGAAAGTGAGACCCTGGAGGTTGATGGCTTTTCTTTAGCTGCGGGTTGATTATCTAGCATGTTGGGACTAGAACCCAGCTTCCACAAAGCCTCGTGATTTGCTTGTAGGCTCACATAATAATGTTCTAATGGAGTAAGACCAAGACTGGGCCTTTGTCTCCTTTTCTCTGATAAATCATGTCAAGACCTGCAAATGATTTTACTCCCTAACAATGAAAAGAAGATGTAATTTCAAAATTACCTTGGATGTACAGTAAAAGCAGCGTTCCCATAATCAATCATCCAAAATCATGGGGTTATTTGGAACGATTTGAAGGAGAGAAAATTGAAAACATGTTGTTAAACAATGCACCAAAGAGTTATCAAATCATAAACATCGCGATTACTTTAACATGTTGATTATTTCACATTTAGGATCTCTTTACAATATAACTCTGGCTATGAAGAGACTTGGAAAATTCAATGAATCTCTTCCTAAGTTGTTAAGTATACTGGGTTCAATCACTTGGTTATGTGGGAACACATGTTAAAAGTAAATGCATATATATATATATATATATATATATATATATATATATATATATGGAACTATTATTCACACTTTTCGTTAAGTAGAAGACATGGAGGCCCCACTATTAGGACACATCTCTGTGGACATGGAAATAGCTTGGAAATAGCTTGGGGAATGCAGTGATATAACTCTGAACACATTAAAACCTATCTGAAGTTTTGGAAATCAAATATACAGACATTCCATAATGACTCTTGGGCTTTACAAACCTGAAAATTCATAACTAAATAATGGCAGCACATTTATGGCATAGAATGCCTTAAACCATTTGTTTATTATTGTATGTGGATTTTAACTTTGATGCTTAAGAGAACTGCAAGCCTTTCCTTCTCTCTGGGAGGAGTGATACACTCGTTAACCTTTGAGAGCTTTTATTTCTTTCACCTGATGAGAGTTAAGCCAGGGCTGGGTTTATGTGAAGGCATCGATTTGGTTATCAAAATCTGTGATCATACACTCTTGTTAAACTAAACCAAATTAAATTAATCTTTGTTGAAAATAAATGATGTAATTCCTGGAGGAGTCCATTTTATTCACAGAATGGTAGCCTGTTTCTTCTAAGTGGCTTGCAGGAGAGCAATACCTGAAATGGTTCTTTAAAATAGAAATGGGATATTGTGTTTAGTGTGGCAGGTGTCTAGAAAGAGCCACCTGTGAGGGATTTATGATCTGAGGGATTCTCATCCTGAGACTAAATTATATGTGCAGTCTTCCCAAGGACACATCTAAAGATAGAATTTAAAAATTGACTAAGATTTTATTCCTTCAAGGAGTTCTCAAATGAGCCTAGGTAGTTTTAGAGGGCATTCATCTGACTACAAATCAGTTTGCATCCTCTGACTTTTCTCGGAATGGCTTCCTTATGAAGACACAATGTGAATTGAATTGCATCTGGTTAAAGATTTTGGAGAATTTTGTTGAAATACAAACTTGAATCTGTGTAGTGCAGGCTGATTTATCAGTGCCTGATCATATGAAAAACAGAAAGGAAGGTGAAATGTGACAACCAGAAGGTTACTTTACTGGTCTCCATCTAAGTATGGTTAAAGGAACATGACACATTGACCACAGCAGGTAAATGGAGTTCACTTCCTAAGAGACAACCCCTCTCTTGGACCTCCTTGAACAGACAGACAGAAAGAAAGAAAGAAAGAAAGAAAGAAAGAAAGAAAGAAAGAAAGAAAGAAAGAATTGCAAAAGCAAGGTAGAAATAAAGCTAAATTGTTTTGCCTTTGGCTACCATGCATAAGATGCATGAGATTCTAAATAAGTTTCATAACTCCTTAGAGCCCCAATTTTTCTATTCTTGAGAAATTATAATATTACTCTTTTTTGGAACAGACCAGGGTTCTGGTAGTTCCCAAGAACATGATCAGGATTCAAGAGTCTCACCAGCATCAAGCATGAACTGTGTGTCTATCACATGTCAACACGTCAGCCCTGTGCCTGTCACTTAGTAGGCACTTGTCATTAAGTGGACACTCAATACATAAGTCGTGGGCTGCCACAAAGACAGCTGAATCCCTTTTGTTCTTAGTGCTTTTGACCATGCAATGAGAGACAGGCAAGATTCAAGGGGCAATGCCCACGTATCCTCCCATGGATCTCTCAGGCATGCATGGAGGTGGTTTCCAGAGGGATGAGCCGCTTATCACCTTGGTTTCATAGTCTGGAGTGGATTGTAGTGCCCCCACTGCTGGGTTACTAGGCCTCATTTAGTATTTTGTGATCTTCCCTCTTCTGGGTCCAGAGTAAAAACTGAAACACAACTGAAATGTCAAGTTCTATTTTGCTTCAAGTGCTCCCAAGGGCTGGGCAGAGGTTTTGCAGTTTCACCACAAGCATTTACAAGGGCTGCACACTTTGGCAGGACATGGTCTCCTGATAGGTCAGTCACTGCAGACCCAGAATGTAGCTGAATTCAGGGGTCATGAAAAGGTGAGTTTCTGGGGGGTCCTGGAGAACACTAACTCAACTTTGGTTCATCACTGTGCTATAGTATAGCCAGAGCTGGCTAGGTTTCTGGTTTCAAAATGAAATTTTCACACGGCCCAAATCCCAACCCACCCTAATTTAAAGAAATAGCCACTTGGCAAGTGAGGCAGATAGATCAGCAGTTGCTCAAATGCAGCTGTGCACATCTGGCACACAGGTATGTGATTTTGCATGAAGATAAATTGTGTGGGGACCAAATGCACAGTTGTTAAACTAAAAATGAATCGCTTCTTGGAAGCAATCTTCCCGCACAGCAGGGCTTCTGCCTGAGCTTGATCCTTTTCATTAGGCTTTTCTCAGAAAATTCAGCCTTCTCCAGAAGGTCTATGGCAAAGGAGGGGACACCCACACCTGCAGCTGGCTTTCTACTTTCTTCTAGACACAAATGAATATGATCTCCAAAAAATCATGATTGGGTTTTCTCCCCCAAAGGGTTACTCATAACCAAAGTTCAAAAGAAAAAATCAGATTAGGCTTTCCTTTATATGACATCACTTTCTAATGAAACTAGGTTTTATCCAGAAGCATCTTTATTCTTTAGAGAGACACCTTTTGTGGACAATTGTTGAAGGATGGGGACCTATAGCTAAACTTGATAAGGTCAAGAAGTTCATCTCCCTGGGATCTAATAGAGTCAATAGTGGCCACTTATGTGTGACCAGATTTCCAATAATTCAGCACTTGTGACTCTTGGGAGAACTGTATGCTACCATGTTGTTCAAATCATATGCCTCAACTTCAGTGTATTTCAAAAAACTGAAGAGAACAGGATTGATTTGGAGTGAAGTTGGTTTTTGGAGTCTATAAAGCAGCACCCCAGCTCAAAGCTATGTAAGAATGCCTACTTAGGAGGAAATTATTAGCTATTTGTATTAATGGATCAATAACAGATAGAGTTTCTTCTCATCTTTCTATATGCAAGCAAGAGTACTAAACAAATCTTTATTGCATTCTCTCTTCCTCCCTTTTCTACTCTCCTTTCTTCCCTCCCTCTCCCCCTAATCCATAGCAATATAATGTATAGAGATCAACAATTAGTCCGTACAGTGGTAGCCATGTAAGAATATAATTGACTGAAAATTCTCTACCTCTTATGTACAACCATTATAGTTTTATAGCAAAAATACCTTGCCAAGATTTTTGTGGTGATTCCATTACAAAAGCCAACCAACCAACCAAACAAGCAAGCAAACAAACTCCAACACTGTCAATCACTGTAGAATGTCATGTACAATTATATACAGTACACATTATTGATAATGATAATAAATGATCATGGTAGTAACATATGTTTTACTACCCAATACCAGTTACTATTTTAAAGTACACATTCCCCCACTAATTAAAAAGGCCAAGGTTAGTGCACATTGGTATGCTATGTTACAACACCATCACTCTCATACATCCTCTATTTTCTGCATTTTTTTATTACATCAATTTGACTTGAAGTGATTGTCCTATACCATCTGGTTTTGGGTAAAATGTTCACATAGCAATTAAATCACCTAACTCCCCATTTCTCAGGACATGGTTCTGTTATACATGACTCATCTCTATTTCAAAACAAACAACAAACTCAGTAAGTTTGGGGGGAATTAGAGTAATTTTTATATACCATGTGCCTTCTGCCTTTGGAGTTGGGGTATTGGGGTAATCATAATATACAGTTGAGGAATGCTGCACATGCTGTGCCTTTTTTTCTAAACATTTCTACCCATTTCCTAGCTTGTTAAACACTGGGTAGTTCATATCTAGTTCTCATCTCATTATTAACAACACTCCATGTAGGCAAACTATTTGTTAGGGGCACTCTTATCCTCCATTTCTATATCTGCTTGACCATGACACTGCAGACTTCTTCAAAGCACAATTATCTTTCTTTTTAAATGTCTGACACTTGGCCCTCCATATTTCAATGAAAAATCTGGCAGAAGAATATCAAACCTCTTTTTACTCTTCTCAAATAACTTTGCTATGACTCCAGGTATTCCAATGCTATGAAGTCCATGAGAACCCAACATAAGAATAAAAAGGGTCTTCCTGGACCTTACCCAGAACACAAACCAAAAGCAGGGGCATTCTGCAGTAGTTTGAAACAGCCAGAACTGTGTGGGACCTGCCTCAGGGCGTCCTGGCAAGTTATAAAATAAGAAAGAGAACAGGAATGAAAGCAGGACAGATGATCTTTGTTCTTACAAAAGAAATACCTTTAAAACACAAGTCATTCTCAATGCTGGGTCTAGACTGCAAGTGCAGAGGGTACATCACTGTAGGAGCTGCTGGGGTATTTGAGAGCAGTGACTATTATTACAGGATGCTCAATGTAGGAACTGTGAGTACATAGCCTCCCAAGTGAAGGCCTCATTAACATCCTTTATTTGCCCTTTGTCTACTTTTGCTTTATGTTTTATAACTTTGTTGAGTCTAGTAAAGAAGAAGAGCCTTAAGGGGGTCTTCTACAGAATGCAACATAAATTATACATTCATACTCTCAAAAAGGAAAGCTGAACCACTTAAAATATAATATATGTGAGATATATATATATATATATATATATATATATATATATATGTGTGTGTGTGTGTGTGTGTGTGTGTGTGTGTGCATAAGTGTGTGTGTATGATAGAAAGAGAGAGAGAGAATATGTTGCTAATTTACATATGTGGATATATGCAAATCCTTTTCTCTTCATAGCAGAACCTTCCTTATCTTAGGGTCACAAAATAAAATAAAATAAAATAAAATAAAATAGCATTCCTGAGAGATCTCTGAACTCAAAAGAGTGTTGCAAAGAGCTCCCCCTACCCCAGTTTCTCAGTCTAGTAACACTCTAACACTGTCACACATCCCTGTCCTTCATCTTAGGGGTACTGTTCTTTCCTGCCAAGTGTCTACAGCAGGAGTCTTAATGAAGCATTGCTATCATCCCACAGGGTCTCTATTCTATCCTGGATAACAGCACAGTAAAGGAACTGTATTTAAGTTTAAAATGTGTGGGGAAAGGCATAGCAACCTGGAGCCATGGGAAAGAGAAATGATGAATCTTCAATTATATTATAGATGTGTAACTATTCATATTGGAAATAGAGACTTCTGGGGGGACCAGAACATTTTGGTCACATTTAAACTCTTTTTTTTTTCTTGCTTCTTCCTATCATAGTGTGCTGCCCAGTCAAAACTGCCCATGTTTCCAATTGAGGATGCACAAAGTTCAGTAGATCATGCAGGCAAATGATGGCTTCCTGTATGCTTTATTATGGCTTTTTCAAAGGATACATCACAGAAACCTAGCAACCAGTAAGGGTAATTTAGGAAGGCAACAGGAAGAAGGGGCTGTAAATAGTCGGGAAGGAGGCAATCCCAGACTGAGAAATTAAAAGTTGATACCATATCCAACACCCCATAGTGCCACTTGCCTTCTCCGATCTTAAGCCTGTTGAGCCATGGCATGAAGAAATGATTTTCTTTACAATGATGACTTTAGCAAAAAAAAAAAAAAAAAAAAAAAAAAAAAAAATCACGTTATGCAATATTTATCAACCTTATTTTTGAAGAGCCTATAGTTTATATTTCCATTATCACCGATTTGGCTAACTTCCTCTAATCCCCCCCCCCCCAGGAATTTGTCAAAGACTTGTTGTGTTGGGCCATCTTGCAGCAACGTCACTGGTTTTGTTCTATAGAAGCCATCCAGAATCGGGACTAGCCGAGTGCTCAGAACAAAATATGTTTGCATGTTCAGATTTCTTGTCCCTTAAGAATTGATGCTTATCAAATACTGACTAACTAAAACAATCGGCCATCTTACAGAGCCAAAGCTGAGAAATGTTCTTTCTAAAATTTAATCAATGTTGTCAAAATCACAAGATCCTGTGGTTAAAAGAACTGGCCCAATCAATGAAACATGTCTTAAGAATTATTTTTTGAAGACCTCCTGTGAGATAAGGAAAAATAAACAACCATCCCAATATTGCTGAGCCAAGAGACCTTTAGGGCATCTATAAAATACCATCTTCCAGTTTTGACATTCCTCGGGTACATCTTATTGTCCTGAACACATGATTCCAAACCTCTAAAACTACACTTTTTTCTCAAGAAATTTAGTCGATACTGTGATCTATTTCTTACTATTTCAAGAAATGCATAAGTCTACCACATGTGAGGGAACCCCTGACATCCGGGTATATTCAGAGCCTCCATTGGATATGGGCAGAGTCAGAATTGTCTGTTCCTAAAATATTTGATTGATCTCTGAAGAGAATAAACCATATTAATAGAAAACCTAACTATGTTAAGCACTATGAACCTATGAATTGAATTCACCTCCAATTATATGTATTCCTGGGTATCACACTGAAAATTCGACTCCTGCTCTGAGCCCAGCAGACACAGCTAGGGACACCCCAGGACTTTAAGATCGCATCGGGGTTACGCGCGTGAGTGCAGTGCAGAGGTGGTGTTGGGAGCAGTGGGTCAGCAGTTGCCCCCAGGGGCAGGATCCAAGAACTCCGCCCCACCGGAGGCTGGGCCTCTCCCAGCCAGAGCACCTGCCACCCCACCATCTTTCCTCTGAGCCCAACAGACACAACTAGGGACATCTCAGGACTTTAAGATCTCATCGGGGTTACGCTTGAGTGCAGTGCAGAGGTGGTGTTGGGAGCAGTGGGTCAGCAGTTGCCCCCAGGGGCAGGATCCAAGAACTCCGCCCCACCGGAGGCTGGGCCTCTCCCAGCCAGAGCACCTGCCACCCCACCATCTTTCCTCTGAGCCCAGCAGACACAACTAGGGACATCCAAGGACTTTAAGATCTCATCGGGGTTATGCGTGAGTGCAGTGCAGAGGTGGTGTTGGGAGCAGTGGGTCAGCAGTTGCCCCCAGGGGCAGGAGCTGAGAACTCCGCCCCACCGGAGGCTGGGCCTCTCCCAGCCAGAGCACTCGCCACCCCGCCATCTTTCCTCTGAGCCCAGCAACTCCAGGACTTTAAGACCACATCAGGAGCTCAGGGCCCTGGCCTCAGGCTCTGTGCACTCTCTTAGGCTCTTTCGGGACTCCCCAAGCTATCTCTGGAAGTGAGGTGAGCAGGGGAACACAGCCTCTGTTCCTGCCGAATCTCGTGGAACTTGAGACATCAACCAGGAGATTGATAAGGGCCCAGGGCAAAACAGCAGGTTCTTTCTGGTCTGCACCAACGCCAGGCCCCCTCCGGCAGAGATGGCAGGAGGAGAGCGCAAGAACAGAAGCAACAGAATCCAAGGGTACTTGGCATCACCAGACCCAAACTCACCCACCACATCAAGTCCTAGATACAACAGCACACCAGAAAAGCAGAACATGGATATAAAATCACTGGTCATGATGATGATGGAGGACTATAAGAAGGAAATACAGGAAAACAAAGATAAACAACTAGAAGCATATAAAGA
>LR749498.1:2476609-2499054 GCA_902729485.2 Mus minutoides | reverse complement strand
AAAAAAAAAAGAAAGTGTAAACCAAAATAATTAATTAATTAAAAAAAAAAAAAAAGAAAATTCGACTCCCAGCACATATATGGGTTCCATCCTACAGTTTCGGGGTCCTCATATACAGAGTTTTCATCTTTTATTATCTTTCCTGACCTTGATGCCAAAATCTTTCCTTCCTGTCTTCAGCAATCAACATACCTATTATCATTATGCATAGACCACATCCAAAGTTACTTTCTGGGAAACAACTATGTAAAAACCTACTTACAATGGAAAGTTGATGATTGTACGGATGCTAAGATAAATGCAGGTATCTGTAGTTTCAGAGTTGGGAAGAATCCTTAAACAGAAAGGTCATGTGGGCAACTTTCAACTAGAGGGAAGCACAGAGAACATTGGAATTACTCCAAAATGTGGAAGGCCCCATCTTTTGAGTCAGCTGAGCTTAGATGAGGACATTTTACACATTCGAGCTACTCATTCCTATAAATAGCCCTACTCAAAGTCTGAATGTCTATTCCTAAAGAACTCTCGTCATTCCAGTAGGCAGTGTCTCAGCTGTCTCTGAAGGTTCTGCTAGTGTTGCCTGCTGAAGAGTGTATCCATTTTGGCAAGTAACCCCACAGTTCTCTAGGCCCACAGTTCTCTGGAGGAGATGTGGTATATGCTCTGAAAATTGCCAGGTATATTTATCTACTTACTCTTAAATACATAGACAGGAGGAGACCTTCTGAACTCCACAGACTGAGTGATATATATATATATATCATACACACACACACACACACACACACACACACACACACACAAAGCCATGCTGCGATGAGCTGTCTTTAAGAACTGAGCTTCTATATGGAGTCAGTCCATCATCCCCTAAAGCACAGTTGAGAGTGATGTGTGTGGTCTTATTCCCTCAGGCCTTTCTTGGCCTAGAATTTAATTAAGGTCTTTGGGGAGAAAATAGTGATGTAGAACAACTGGTATGACCCTACATAGATGTCTCAAATACTCATAATTCTAATGTCCTCGCTTTTGTTTTTATGTATGAAAAAGTCCGATGAGAATAAACAAAACAGAGGGCCTAATAAATAGTGTCTTTATTTTAAATGAACCAGGAATGTTGCCCTGGCCATTTGCTTCATCTGGGACCTGGGATGAAACAGCCTGTTTGTCTTATAGTTGGATGAACAAGATCCAGTCAATGCCAAGACTGCTTCCCTCTGGAATGTGCAGATGTGCCAACTGCCATTAGCTTTGATAATGGTGCTCTACCTCTTGTCCCACCTGCACACAGATGGCACTAGCATCACTCTACATGGTCATTCTTGTGCCTTATGATGCTCAGGGTCAGAGCTCCATGCACTTCTTCTTGGAGACAGCACTCTCAGTGAGGACACAGGAAAAACCTGGAGATCCAGAGAGTGCAACAGTGTCTTTACCTGGGAAATACCACTGCATTACTTTTATTTCAGAAGTGCTGCAAACAGTGGTTTCATTCAGAACGAATCTTCTACTTCATTTCTCCATTGCCAAACCAGGAAAATGTAATCATTATTATTCCAAAGACCATACCCCTATGTGAGGACTCCTTTGTCATATCAAATTACATTAATCTGTGTAGTTCCAGTTGTGGTTAACTTTTAGTATATTGTTGCAAAGAGAGTATTTATAATGCTATTTATAGTATAGCATGTTTAATCTTTTGAGAATTTCATACATACATATAATTTACTTTGATCCCCTCTCTCACTCTCTCTTTCTCTCTCCTCATTGTTAGAACATCTCCATGCCTGCCTTATTACATCTTCTCCCTCTCCTAACTTTTTATTATTGCTCTCATCACTACTACTACTACTACTACTACTACTACTACAGAGTGAGTATAATTTATGCTACCCAAATATTTATGAGGTATGAAGCCATCCATTGGAGCATGTATGGTCACCCTACTAGAGACCATACCCTTGAAGAAAATTTCCTCACCTTTCCACAGAAGCTATCAACAGTCAAACCAGCTAAGGACAGAGTCTCATGAGCCAATGCCCCTTCTATGTGGAGCTGTTTACTGATTGATCATATGCAGGCAATCACAGGTGCTATGAGTGAGTATGTGGCTGCTCTATCATGTTTATCCCAAAATTTCTATTTGTAAGTAAATTCACATGCTGTCTTATCTTAACTACATAATTACCTTAAGGTACTTAAGAACATGTTTCACATAACCTGGATATGGTAATTGGGTTGACTAAGTTTAGATCATTTGTGTTAATTTTTCAGTTCTCTGAAAATCCTACTTTTGAGGAGGTCATGATGAATCAAGAGGAGCTAATGCTATTATGAATTCCAAATAAACATTATAAGGTTTATCGTGAACTATTATGGGTGACCAGAGAATGCCTTCTGATGACATGCTATGAAAATGTTAAATGTAACAATCGTTTCCAACACTGGTGATGACTATTTAGATGTACAGAACAGGCTCCTTAAAGGATAGTTTTAAGATCCTGGACTAGGTCATCTTCCCTAACTGCCTTGATCTGCCACAAATTCCTCATATGACCTGGGATATTTTATTCTTGCTTTCTTGGTATCAGATTCTTCTTGCGAGATGAAACAAGTAGGAAGAGAAGTAGAACAACACTCAGGAATCTTTTTTTTTTTTTTAATTTACACTTACTTCATTGCCATTTTATTGAATGCGATGGTTCATCATTCTGTAAAATAGCCACACAAAATTGACATCTAATCCAGAGAACCCATGGGTCTCCCTAAATAATGATGAGAACCGCTTTAGGTGATGACCCATGAACCCCTCCTTCATGGATAGCACTAATCTTGTGGTTTTGAAAAGCCACAGTTCTATGGCCATGAAGCTGCGAAGATTTCACTTCTATTTCAAGCACCTCTTTTACAGAAAGGCAATGGGAGCTCATTCCAAGGAGGCATCTGGAAAGCATGTAGCATGACCTCCAGCTGTGCTCTGTTTCAGTTTGTTCCAGCGGGTGACCCTGTAGTGATCTCTTTCCATCCAGACCCAGACATGCTCTGTCTCCCTGGCTGCCCTGTATCTTCCCTGGCCTGGTAGGAATGACTGGGCTAAAGGCAAGACGACTCCACCCTGGAGAGGGGCCTTACATTGCCTCATATTGGGACAGCTGCTTCAGCAACCTAAGCAACTCACTTACTCCTCTGTCCTTCACTTCATTTGAGTCTATTCCCAAGTCTTCTTTTTCCAGGAAAGAATGCTTCTTATGGGAACCAGTCAGAGTATGTCAGCCATATAATAATATATGCAATCAGAAGGAGAACATAGAATCTATTTATGCTAGTATCTTCTAACTTCCATGGCTAGCATTCTGTAAGGAGAAAATGTAGGAAGGAAGATGTCATGTAACATCCAAAATATCTCTCTTTGTAGTTTGTAGCAATCCCCTTGTTCTAGAACTTGAACACCAATTCTAGAAACATTTTGGCTACCCCTTTTTCAATATCCACCCTTGTGGTTTCCAGTGTGATAGACATCATTCACATACTATATCTAACTTAACTGCAATTGTAAATTTAGCTTCACTTTTAATTTTTATCTCACTTATTTATTTATACATGTTTACATGCATGTGTTTTATGCCCACATATCACTGGAGATGGAAACCAAAGAACACCTCTGCTAAGTTCTCTCCTTCCACCACGCCTGTCTCTGGGATAGAACACGGGTCATTCATTTAGGTAAAAAGTACTTTTATCTGCTGAGCCATCTCTCTGAACTGACTGGTTAAAATGATCAAAAGTCACTGTGCCTAAAGATGATTGGATTTGTCAGCATCAATGTTGATCATTTGTATCATCAACAGGAATTTCTATTGGACATAGATGATCCTAAATACTTTCAATAGGGCACTGTCTGTAACCACATGGCTGACTTTTAAAATTATAAAAATAAAACAGCTAAGATCTGCTTAAAGGAGCTCATTGTCCTCAGAGGAAAGAAGCCTGGAGTTCTTACATCACAATGTTCAGAATTTCTCAAGTGAAGACAGGTGGGAAGTGGACAAAGATGTGATGTGTGAGACAATAGCACATATAAAAGCATCAAGAAATTGAAATACCATACATACATACAAAGGGGCCATTTTAGGTCCTCCAGTCGTTGAGTATATATTAATCAAGTGAGTTTGAGAGCTAAGTGACAGGTTGGCCAAGGTAGCAAGAAAGGAAATATCCAGCTTTAACAAGATCTTTTATGACACACATATTGGGCAGTTGTATTGGCAAAGCAAGATCATTGACCATTAGCTGATTTTCTCCATTTGGTCTCTTGAAATTCAATACTATTTTGTTTCTCTCTCCCACCAGACTCTTCTAGAGTCTTGGTGTTTATTTTAGGACTTTGGTCCATTCTCTTATGTGCTTGTCCTTCTTCCAGAAACTTTGCCTGGCTTAGCATCTGCTGACACAAAGAACCAACTGGAAGATACAATGCAGTTTTAAATTTGTAACATTTGACTCTATGGATATGGAAGGGAGTCTTATTCCCCAGTATATATGTGACAGTCAGAGGACAACTTGATGGAATCTATTCTCTCTATTCTGTATGTCCCAAGATCAAGTCATAGCATTTGCTGTCGTCTATGTGTGTTTTGTTCTTATGTTTAGCTAAAAAATTATGAACTGTTTTACATTACATTTGTGTTTAGCTCAAACTCATGAATCTCAGAGATGTGCCTTCAGTTGACAGTGAGGATGACAGTCACAACATAAACAAAGAAACACTGAGAGAAGGCCTTAGCTGATCTTTGGCAACAGTTCAGAAAATCCAGTAGACAGGAATATGGGAAAAGGTACTTAGAGAAGGTATCATATAAGGTACTCCAGCATCTCACCATTTTGAAGATTGGGTACTTCTCTCCAAGCTACATGAATCCTCTGTAGTTGAGAGCATATTAGTTTCTGCATATTCATCATCTTAAATAACCAATAAAGTTTCACACAAAGAAACAACTCAAAGCTTGCTGGACATATAAAATCTTTGACTCTTACCATAAGGGTAATCCACACCGATCAAAGGTTTGTTTTATGGTACATATCTTTATGGTCCTAACCTGAGGTACAATCATTACAAATTTCTGAACTTACCCACTGCTGACTTCTACAGCTTCAAAATATTCCTGGTAGGCAAGAGGGACAGGTTCACTCTCTGAATTCATTAACAGATGGCAAAATTGAGATCCAGAGTTAAGTAACTACCAGATGTTATATCTAACTAAGGAATTGTGGCCAGACCTCTTCTATCTATGTTTAGATTTTGAAAGGTACTCATCAAATTATGTAATTATAGAATATCTTTCTAAAATAAAATCTTCTCAGATATGGTGATAAAACATAATCTAAGGCAAAAAAAATATGAATGGCACGGATCTTTGATGCCTGTAAGTGCTTTAAAACAAACATGATATTCTCAGCAGTTCAAAGCCCTCAAACACTCTACTTAATGACAAACAGAAGCTGGGTCTTCTTAAAGAAGTCACCAAGATTAAAATGGTCAGATGGCCATAGTTATTAAGGGCCTTCCTGTTACACTAAGGGAGGGGAAGTGTTTGAAGACTCTAATTGTTTCTTCTTTTTAAATAATAGAAGCCAAAGTGCATTTATATATTTTCTTGCTAATTTAGTGCATCAGAGGAGTTTATGACAAAAATCAAAATGGCCAACACTGAGTTCGTGCTTCAGGGCAAATACTACACAACACAGTCTGTTTTGAATCCCTCATTGAATGATTGCAAATAAATCCTAGCCCATGTTTTTTTAATTAATTGAAAAATAATAAGATAAGAGTTTAAACCATGAGGTTTAAAAACAACCATGAAGTTGAGAAGGCATTTGTTTTCAATTATAAATAAAATATATTCCACTGAATGAAGGCTAAGTTGTACTTGTATTTTTTTTTTCAAGAAGTTGATAACACTCACTGGGATGATCACTTTAATAAAACTGCCTCTGATTTGTGCATGTCCTTCTTCAATTGTCAAGGACAGTAAGGTCATTCTGAGCACTAGCCACTTAAGGGTCTAAGGATTTGGACTTCTGTTCAAAGACCACACCTGAAAGACTCACATGGGATGCTCCATGGTCATCTGATTGTAGTTTTGATAAGCTTTCCCAAGAATGCTTCTCAGAGGCCATTTGGCTATTAGAGTAGCCATTTGTCATTTGCTAAAAAGAAGAAGCCTTTGACAGAGATGACAGCAGGATGCAAGGGGCCTCATTTACCCAGCTCAACTTCAGAGACCGTGCTTTATTTAGAAGTGTCACTGATCTACACCTCAATGTCTGATATGTCCATTGGTGTGTGATGAGTGGGTGGTTTTTGATCTGGACTGACTGTAAATTTCTAATCCAGGGAGCTGTGTCTAGATGCACATGTAGCTTTGCCACGGACCAGGCCTAGTCGCCCCCCCTCAATCTGTGGGAATCATGGGTTCCTGCAGATGGGCATACAGTCAGTGGGAATTGACAGACAGACATGAGAGAGTGTGCTGGATCTGAATGTAATTTGTCAAATAGCATATCAAACTTTTTATACAGAAGAAAATAGGAAACTTAGGTGGCACACTGGCAAGGTACCATGAGGTTACTGGATTCTTACACAAAACAGAGGAATGCAAACACAGAAGGACTGGCAGGATCCAACTGGGATAAAATTCATTGTTAGAAACTGGGATCAAAAACAGCTCCACCTAAGGTCCATTTAATATTAGAAGCCAGGGGCAAGGGCTTCGTGCCCTTGCCATAGTTCCTATTCTAGTCATTTGTATAGTCCACCTTCCCCCTTGTAAATACTTGTATATGGGTGTAACTCAGCTATCAATAGTTTTAAGTATCTACTCTAGTTCCTCAATATTAAGGGAAAGCACATAGATCTGTTTACCAACTAAAGCAAGGACATTGGAGCATTCCTTATACAGGATGCCACGGTTCCATGAGACTAAGTTTCCGTGAACTTTTCGCCTCGGGACAGCGTCCAGGTTTTCAGGGCCTGTCGCACTTGTCACTACTGGAGTGGATGTAGCATACCTTGACAAATTACTTTGAATATTTTCATCAGGGAACAACTTAGACATAAGAACATACAGTTTTCTCTTCTTTCAGTACTCTCATATGCTCTTACCATTCATTTCTCCTCCCCCATCCAGGGGCTATATGGATTAAACCTATGTCCATTCACATGCTAGGTGGGTGCTCTCTCTACCACCAAGTCTCTTTATTATGAGTTTTGAAACATGGTCTTACTACATTACTCAGGCCTGAACATACTCTGCTGTCCAAGAAAGCTTTTAAACTTGGAATCTCCATACGTCTACCTCTCAACTATATGGTATTAAAGGCCATCCCTAACCATTTTCCCATATTTTAAATTGGTAACCATAAAGGTACCTAGCATATCTAAAATAGGAATTCAGCTATACCTAAGAAATTTGTTTCATGACTGACATTATCTAGCAATTCAACCCCCCTATATCAATGAGAGATTTGTTATTAAAATTATTCTAATGAATATACTCATAAACCCTGGAGGAAAGAACCATAAATGATGGAGTTTGGAGAAGTAAATGGCTTTTCAAGCTTATAGAATTTTGTGGTAGCTTAGATACCTACAATTCATTTCTTCCTTTAGCGTTCTGTGTCATGGCACCTACCAGGCTTCAACAACTAGGAAAAGAACAGAGTATTCATATGGAGAATCACAGCAGCGGGATGAAACTGACTGCCATCATGGCAGGCACGTTTCAGGAGAACAGTACGTGTGCTTCACCTCTTTGCATGTCCTCACCTCCTACTTGGTCCATAAGCAATATCAGCATTTTCCCAGAACAAAGCAACTCACTGGATATCCTCCATGGTTGTTTTACTCATGGAGAATTTCATTTAGCTAGAACTTGAATCAGGCTCCACCCATTATATAGATATTAAATTAAACACGAAAATTTGCCTTATCCCAAGTAAACTTTTCCATCTCCTCTTTATCAGCATCCAATATGTCTGAGTTCCACCTCAATCTGATACCTGACAGTATTAGAATTTTACTTCAGAGAAAAAAAAATAATTTTTAAAAAAATTCCCCTACAACTCATTATATCTCTCTTGTGCTAGAATCAAACTGTGTCCCCTGTCCAAAATCTCATAGGACAATAATCGGTACATCTGTCTAGAGTAAGAGTCTTTGCCACTCTTACCTGCTTGTCTATAGAAACTAGATCCTTGCAACTGAAGGGCTGATGTTTTTCTTCCCTCCTATCCTTAGCTGGGAGATAATCTCAAATCAGGCAGACTCTCATACTTCCTTACCATGTATATTTCTAACAAGTAAAACCTCAATTCCTCAAAGTCAAAGGGAAATGACACTAGAGTCAGCTAAGATGGAGCCTGATCATGTTTCTTCTCAGACAAAACCTAACAGTAGCTAGAGCATCCATAATTTCTGTCAGCTATAAACAGGGTCTCATGTACACTTGTTCATATATAAGAGTATGGGTCAGCCATTATCAAGCCTGTGGGACTTAAAAGACAATGTTTTTATTTTCTTTTACTATTATTAATCATTCCATTTGTTTACATCTTCAATGATACCCCACTTTCCAGTTACCCACTCTACTAATACCCCATCCTATGATATCCCACTTTCTGCTTACCCCTCCACCAACCCCCGATCCCACATCTGCCCTCCTCTCCCTTTTGTCTGTATGAGAGTGCTCTGCCACCCACCCACACTCTCCTGCCCTCTGCTCCAGCATCCCACAACTCTGGGTCATCCAACCTTCCAGGGACCAGGGCCTCCCTTCCCATTGCTTTTGAACAAGGCCATCTCTGCTACTTATGAATCTGAAGCCAAAGATCCCTTTAGGTACACTCTTTGTTTGGTGGTCTAGTCTCTGGGAGACCTGGGTGGTCAGGTCAGCCTATGCTGTTCTTCCAATGGGGTTGCAATCCTCCTCCGCTCCTCCTCTGCCAGCTCTCCCCCACCAGGTTCGCTGAGTTCAGCCTGATGGTTGGCTCCAAGCAACTACCTCTGCTTTGGTCAGTTGCTGAGAAGACCTCCCCAGGAGCTGCCACACTTGGTTACTGTTTGCCAGCGCCTCTTGACCACAGCAACAGTGTTGGGTTTGGTGGCTGCAAACATGATGTATCTTCAGGTGGCCAGTTACTCAGTTGGCCTAATCTCTGTTCCATTTTTTCTCCCTGTTCTTCCTTTGGACAGGAACATTTCTGGGTTTAAAAAAAAAAAAAAAAACAACTTTGCAATTGGTAGGTGGCTCCATCTCTCTACCAAGAGCCATGCCTTTCTACTGGAGGTGGTCTCCAAAGGTTCTATATCCCCCTTCTCTGCACATTACAGTTAAAGTCATTTACATTGGGCCCTGGGAGTCTCATGTTTCTCTGGTGTCTGGGACCCTCCAGTGGCTATCCCCAGTTCCTCATCCCCCCTGCTACCTATTTTTATTCGATTTCCTGACCCTCTTTACATTTCTCATGTCTCTTCCAGATTCTAATAGTGTCACCCTTATTTCCTCCTTCTCTTTTCCCTCTCCCTTGTTCCCCTCACCTTATATCTCCCACAATCTTCCTATTCTACCCCCTCCATGCAGGACTGAAGCATTCACCCCCTGATACTCCTTCCTTCTATACTCCCTATTGTCTGTAGGTTGTATCATAGGCATTGTGAGCATTTGGGTTAGTATCCACTTATTAGTGAGTACATACTGTGTGTGTTTTCTTGTGTCTGGACTACCTCACTCAGGATGATATTTTCTAGTTCCATCCATTTGTCTTTCAATTTCATGAGTATTATTTTTAATTGCTAAGTAGTACTTCATTGTGTAAATGTACCACATTATCTGTATCCATTTGTCTGTTGAAGGACATCTGGGTTCTTCCAACTTCTGGATATTATAAATAAGGCTGCTATGAACATAGTGGAGCATGTATCCTTGTTATATGTTGGAGCATATTTTGGGTATATACCCAGGAGTGGTATGTCTGGGTCCTCAGAGAATACTATGTCCAATTTTGTGAGGAACAGCCAGACTGATTTCCAGAGTGGTTGTACAAGCTGGCAATCCCACCAACAAGAGAGGAGTGTTCCTCTTTCTCTACATGGTCTCCAACATTTACTGTCACCTAAGTTTTTTATCTAAGACATTCTAACTGGTGTGGGGTAGAATCTCAGGGTCATTTTGATTTACATTTCCCTGATGACTAAGGATGTTGAATATTTTTTAGGTTCTTCTCAGTTGAGAATTCTCTATTTAGTTCTGTACTCCACTTGCAAATATTTTTTTGGTTCTCTGGAGTATACTTTCTTGAGTTCTTTATATATGTTGTATATTAGCCCCCTACTGGATATAGGGTTGGTAAATATCCTTTCCCAATATGTGGGTTGCCATTTTGTTCTATTGATAGTGTCCTTTGATTTACAAAAGCTTTTCAATTTTATGAGATCCCATTTGTTGATTGTTGCTCTTAAAGCATAAGCCATTGGTGTTCTGTTCAGGAACTTTCCCCCTGTGCCCATGTGTTCAAGGCTTTCCCTCACTTTCTCTTCTACTAGATTCAGTATATCTGGTTTTAGGTGGAGTTCCTTGATATACTTCGACTTGAGCTTTGTGCAAGGAGATATGTATGGGTCAATTTTCATTCTTCTATGTACAAACTGACAATTGAACCAGCACCATTTGTTGAAAATGCTGTCTTTTTTCCACTGAATGGTTCTAGCTTCTTTGTCAAAGATCAAGTGACCATAGGTGTGTGAGCAATTAGACAACAAAAGGAGATCAAAGGGATACAAGTTGTGACGGAGGAAATCAAGCTATCACTATTCGCAGATGATATGATCTTATATTACGTGACCCCAAAAATTCTACCTGAGAGTTCCTACAGCTGATAAACAACTTCAGCAAAGTGTCTGGATATAAAATTAACTCAAACAAATCAGTAGCCTTCCTCTACTCAAAGGATAAAAGGGATGAGAAAGAAATTAGGGAAACAACACCCTTCATAAAAGTCACAAACAGTATAAAATCAAGGGAAAGATCTATATGACAAGAACTTCAAGTCTTGAAGAAAGAAACCAAAGAAGACCTCAGAAGATGGAAAGATCTCCCATGCTCTTGGAATGGCAGGATTAATATAGTAAAAAGTGGACATCTTACCAAAAGCAATCTACAGATTTAATGCAATCCCCATCAAAATTCCAACTCAATTCTTCATGGGCTTAGAAAGAACAATTTCCAAACACAACTGGAATAACAAAAAAACTAGGATAGCAAAAACTATTCTCAACAATAAAAGAACTTCTACAGGAACCACCATCTCTGACCTCAAGCTGTATTACAGAGCAGTAGTGATAAAATCTGCATGGTATTGGTAGAGAGACAGGTGAGAAGATCAATGGAATGGAATTGAAGACCCAGAAATGAACCCACACACCTATGGTCACTTGACCTTAGAAGAAAATTTTATGTGTTGGTCCTTACATTCTTCCTTACCAAAAATAGAGTATATTTGCTGTTTCCCACTGTCCATACCTGACTAACTGGCCCACAGACTCTTGGGGATCCTCCTATTTATACTTTACACATACCTGTAGAATAGCTGGGCTTTCTACATGGGCTTTTTATATGCCCAGCTTTATATGGGTCCTGAGGATTTGAACTAAGGTCCTCACATTTGCAAAGAAAATGCTTTACTCAAAGAGGCAGCTGTTTAGTCTTCCTACAGAATTTTCTTAACCCTCACGTCATATTTTTTTCTCTGACTAATACATTCTGTCATCATTTCCTGCCTATGCCAAGCCATGACTTTCACTGTTGCCTCAAATTTCCACACTCTTCCTTCCAGGATTATTTTACTTTTAAAATATTACAGGGCACTTACTGACTCTGATATTCACTATAATTTTCAGGCTATTCTCCCAAACATAAATGTAGCTTCTTCAGAGTCAGGGATGTAATTCTAAATTCAATACTATATAACACGGTGTTTCCTACATAGGAAGTGGCTGTAAAATGACAGTGGACTTCAATTCAACTAAAGTGGAGAAATCACAGAAGATACAACTTGGAGCAGAATTTTGAGGTCATGTAGACTTAACTCTTTTCCTTGTTGCTCTTGGCTGGAAGCTATTGGCATCTCTTCATGTTTGTATGTCCCATCTGCTATCAAACATTTTTATGACATTTATTTCCTCATTACAGTTCTTATTGTGCTTTATTTATCTATGTGTGAGGCACAGGAGAATTAGAAATCCTTCTTTCCCTCACAGTGTTCCTTCCCCAAAGCCCCAGCCAGCTTAGAATCCTATGCTCAAGAAAACTCTCCAGGGTTCCCATGATAGTGTGATTCTCCTCTTTCCTAAATGTCTCTCTTCCTTGTCCATCCATCAACCATCAATTTCAGACTTTCTGTCCTGACACTCAAGGCCTTCTTATACTTTGAGTCCATCTTTATCGCATCCCTTATTTTTCTCCATGGCTCACTCCCTAGCTCCCATTCCACATTCTGGGCATGCCTCCAAGTTTCTCCATGTTCCTGGAACCATCATTCTGATCACCCTTCCCCCATCTCTTCCACCATCGACCAGGCCTTCTCTCACTTCTCTTATGTTCTCTAACTCTACAAAAATTTAAAGACACCATTCTCTTGGCAGAGTAAGCAGATGTATATTTAATTTTCTGTCACTAAACATTGGCTCATGTTGTCCAATGAAGCATATTCAGAAGAGACAATTGATGTCTTAAGCAGCTTCCAGAATTGGATGTGGGGAATCAGGATGGGAGTCTACTACAGTGGTAGAATTAAGTTGTATTGGTTTATTCATGTGACCAATTTATATCAGAGACGGTAAGTGTTGCTTGGGATCTGGTCTATCACTCAAATAGGCCACCCATCATTTTGGGAAAGAGAAGGTTTAAGTTTAGCTATCAGGGTTACTAGCTGATATATTAGATCATGGATATATTATGGATATATGGATATAATATATCATGGATATATTAGATTTATACAGACATTTAGTTTGCTTCTTTCTATACAGAGATTATCTTAATGATAACACCTGAAGATTTCAGCTGAATGAGTGAACACTCGAAATACACAAATTTTTTAAACTGCATGGAAACAACACAAGCTCTCATGGCAGCATGCATGGCTGTAACTTGTGTCAGATGATCAGCTCTACTTGACCATAGAGAGCCACTGATTCTCTAGGAACTTTAACTGCACTCTTAAAGGTTCATGTCAACAATCTCTTTAGAAGGTATCATAAAAATAGGGGCACTTAAACACAAAAATGTGTGAAGACCTGTCATGATTTTCATCTATGTTGGTAACATTACTATCACATTCTCTGGTTTCTTTACCTAGAGTTCTCTCCTCCCTTCTTTATACCATTTATAGCCAGGTCTCATTTATTCCCTTCTCTTCTTTAATTTAGCATCACATATGTGCCAATTTTCTGTTGCTATGACAGAATGTCCAGGATACAGTAACTTATGAAGTAAATAGGTTTATTTTGGTTCACATGCCTAGAGGTCTAGAACTTTAAGATCAGGCAGCTACACTGGGCCATGATCTTCTGCTCCATTATAACATGGAAGATGGCATGAGATGGTAAGAACGCATGGGGAAGATCATTGAGGAGATACATGCTTTACTACAGCTCATTCTTGAAGTAACTAAACCATCTAAAGAGCGGGAACTCAAACTGAGGGCTAAAGACCTCCCATTTGGGCTCTTGTTCCCAATACTGCTAGAATGAAGTCTTCAGATTCAACCTGAATATAAAGAGGACAAAGCATATGCAACCCAAACCATTGGGCTATCCAGCTTCCATGATCCCATTTACTCTGTGCCCTACTGAATTGACACTGACTGCCATAGCCTCAGTTAGGAAAATTTAGTTTAAGACATGTATTTAGGAGCATTTAAACTGGGCCTTTGTCCATTAGAAGCTTCATTTGGAAAACTACTGAAAAAAATCATTAATGACTTTACTATCTGAGGTTCTCAAAGGCCCACTTTTGTGGATGGATTCTACCACCCTTTACTCTTAGTAAATATTGGTCACTAGTTTGACCAGAGCAGCATGTGATTATATTCTGATTCCTAACCCAACGCATATAGTGATGATACCATTTTGGTTAAATAACAATTTTTGATTTATAAGTTTTTGAAATTCTTTGACAGATGAATAGAAATTTTAACTTTCAGTTAACATCTATAGTTTACAAAATTTCACCATTGGCTTCTGACATTTTTACAACTTTCATCCACCAAGACAGTGAATTAAATAATCCCAACTCTATGCATAATGCAAATAATTTTGTTGATTGATTGTATGTGACAGATTTTTATTCTGTAGCTCAGTCTGACCTTGATTTACTACGTAACACTTTACTAAGTAGATAAGGTTGCCTTTAAATAGATGTATAACTAGTGCCTCTTGTCTGAGCCTCTTGGGATTACAGGTGTGAGTCACCATAATTGGCTTGAAGGGATTCATCATTGATTTGAAGGTCAGATGCCCTTTGGGAGTTTCGAAATTTCAAACAATTTGATGTGAAAAGAAAAAAAAAAAAAAAACTACTTCAAATAATTGATTCTTTGATCACAATCTTCCATTAGCTGTCTTAAATATTTAAAATTCCAAATAATAGGAACAAAACTGTACTTTATCTTTTACATTATTTTCTCTCACCAACCAAATTTACCTTATTTCTAAAAGTGATGTTTGTTTTATAAATCTTATCATTTGACTTCATCTACTTTTATAGTCTCAATTTTATTCTATTATTATTATTATTATTATCTAATTTTTCTGTAGTCTAGTCTCTTTAAAAGTAACTTTTGCAAACAGATCTTACTTTTTTTAAGTTTACTTTGAAAACTATACAGAGAAATGTGACTAGTAAAACCCACTTGTACACATGTCCAGCCCATACTCCAGTATGGCTGAGTGACTTTAATTCACTATGGTGTTAGTGAATAAAGAGGGGGAGATATGTGCCAAACTCTTACAGTTTTTTTTCAAATAAATAAGTATTTTGATTATGAATTAAAATAATTTAAAAGACTAATTGGTGGTTCCTCTACCCTCCGTGCTTAGGAGTTCTTTGGCTTGAGGTACCATTAACTCAAGGATTCCATAGATTTCCTTTCTGTAGACATGGGATAGAGAGTTGGGAAAACAGATGTACCAAAGTAGCAAACTATCTTGGGTTATTAGTTGTCCATCGTTGAGCAAGAAAATCCCAACAATTCACCAGCTTAAAGCAACAAATGCATCGTCTTGGAGTTTCTGTGGTCAGAGGTCCAGGCCTATGGTAACCGGGCGCTCCTCTCTGTCTCTCAGGGGGAAAAGTAACATGTTGGCCAGGGAAGGCTGTCATCTGGAGGCCCTGGGGAAGAAACTGCTTCCAAGATCATTTGGATTGTTGACCACATTTTTCTCCTTCCAGTTGCTGGTTGGAAGAAGGTCCTTATTTCTTAGCTGGAAAATGGCCAAGGGCTACTTGGTGCTCTTCACTCTGGTTCCTAGCCCTTGTATTTACTCTATGCCTCTCTGTCACCATATCAGCAATAGCATGTCTTGCCTGGCACATCAAGTCTCCCTGAATTCATCTGGGAAGCAAGAGAAAATGCTCTACTTTTTTTTTTTAATTAGATATTTTCTTAATTTACATTTCAAATCCTATCCCGAAAGTTCCCTATACCCTCCCTCCACCCTGCTCCCCTACCCACCCACTCCCACTTCATGGCACTGGTATTCCCCTGTATTGGGGCATATAAGGTTTGCAAGACCTAGGGGCCTCTCTTCCCAATGATGGCCGACTAGGCCATCTTCTGCTACATATGCAGCTAGAGTCATGAGCTCTGGGGTCCCATAATCAGTCACCAAACCCAGTCACTATTGCATAGGACAGCAAGAGTTTGCTGAAGGGACCCTGTTATAACTGTCTCCTATGAAGCTATGCCAGTGCCTGGCAAATACAGAAGTGGATGCTCACAGCCATCTATATGATAGAACACAGGGCCCCCAATGGAGAAGCTAGAGAATGCTCTACTTTTAAAGATCCATGGCGGTTTGGCTCGCCTCACTGATCTCCTTATCAATTCTAGTAGGATGATGAGATCCACATTGTAAGTTGACTAGAAAACAGACAGCATGCCCAAGTTAAGATTGCAACTATTAGACTCTTCTCAGATGCTCTTAGCATATGACATGGTGGACTCATATGGGAGTGATGTTCACTTGAAGGCACATGTACTTTTCACCCATTTCCTAGAGAACCCACCTATAGCAAAAAGGCAGAAACAGGAAAGAATTCATTCTCTGTCTTATTATAAACTAGTCTATCACTCTATTCTTGTCCTCCACCAGAAATTAAACTGCTGACCCTCTCATTGTCAAAACAATATGCCTAGTGTCCTGGATCTCCAGTTTTCAAACAGTAGATCATAGGACTTAGGATTTCTTAGTCTCCATAATCAAGTGAGCCTATTCCCTTAACCTTAGCACCTGTCTCTGTATTTGCATCTTCCTCTCATTTCCCTTTCCCTTCTCTCCATAAATTGCTTCTGTCCCTTTGGACAGTGTGGTTTAATTTTTCTTTACCATATGTCATGACAAAAACCATCATATTTACAAATTTGGGTGATTTAGTCTGAACATCTTAAAAACAAAAACAAACAAATAAACAAAAACAAAAACAAAAAAACCACATTCATCCTCAAATTCCTGCCTATCACACTGGAAGCACACTGTTTCTGGTTTGGAGAAAGTTTCAGAATCTACAAGCTAGCATACAGAAGGTGATTCTGCCTGGGAATAAGATGACTTGGTCTATGTAGGAAGTTTCCAGTAAACAAACGGAAAAATCTTAAGCTGCATTGATAAATTTTGTGCAGTTGCTGCTGGAATGAAATGATGAGAAAACTCAGATGATCTGACAAGAAGAGAAAGAAGGGAAGAAAAAGTAAACAGTTTGTTAGAAATGATCCAGAAATACCAGCCCTGAGCTTAAATACACTGACACAAACAATGTGAACCAAATGAAAATGAGGCGCCATAAAGGGAAAGGAGCCATGCAAGAGAATAATCAGCAGGGACGCCAAGAGTACAGAGAGGAAAGAGACATGAACACGGAACAGAGAGTCCTGAGTGAGAATTCCCAGAAGATTGAAACTGTGTAAACAAGTACCCGGCTCAGAAGCTTGTTCATGACTGAGACTTTGCAAGATTTAAGAAACATGGGTGGTAGTAGGAAGATGTGGCCAGGACATTTCATGGTGGATCAGTTCCGTGGATTGCAAGAAGGTCATAGCGGAGAGTGATATAACAAAACTCTCATCCTAAAAAGAAACACAGGCAGCAAGTAGAAATCATGATCTCAAGAGAATTCACAGCTTTTGTTACAACCCTTTGCATTCATATTCCAGGAAAATGAATTGTAAAATATTCAAGCTGATAAGAACCCCTAGAAATAATTTATAATAACCCCTTATTATAAATTGGTAAGCTGCAAGTAAGAGAAGAAAAACAAAACAGAACAAAACAATACTGGGCCAGAGAAGAACTATAGTATTGTGATGTCTAGATATACCTGCCTTCAAACTCTCAGCCTAGTGATGTCTCTTAAATGAGACCTAACTTTCCATCTTTATAATCAAACTAGGTAATAAAGAGAAACCATTGAGATGTAGTATTAACAATTAAGTAGGTCTTGACCTATATACTCTTTGAAGAGTCATTGTTGATCTTTTCTTAGAGATTTCTAGAAAAACTCATAACACTCTATTCTTTATGACCCTCACTCCTCCTTAAGACAAGTGTCTACATTACCATGAAGGGAGTTTGGGAGAGAATACTTGCCATGATCCAGTGTTGGCTAAGATTAAAGAGTCATAACTATATCAGGCAGAAAGGAAATTTTAATACCTCATGTGATGTGGGGCACTGAATTGTGAACAGACAGCCTGGTTACCAGAGACCTGGTAGTCAGTGACTTCTGCCTTCATGGGATGGTAGGAATTTGGCCATGCCTCCTGGGCCCCTGGCTCCTGTCACAGCTATTACCTCCCACAGCCCCCTGCAGAAAGGTGTATGGCCATCTGTCACATAGGCAATGCCCCAAACTCCTGGTATTCTCTCTGGACTCCACCCCCATAATTATCTGGTAACAGCCAGGTATGTTCCTCCCCATAGTGACCTAGCAATAGTCAAGATAGCACATCCCACTATGAAAGAAGCTGCTTGTGCCCTCGCTCTCTTGCCTCTCTTAACCTCTTGCTCTTACTCTTGCTTCCTTGGTCCTCCTCTCTCTGCCTTCCCTTCTCCCCTTACTCCACATGGCCATGGCCACCCTCTGCTTCTCTACTCTTTCCCTCTCTCTGCCTTTATACAATAAACACCTTAAAACCATGGACTGCCTCTTCTCATTGGACCTACCATGCTGGAGCAATGGACCAGGTTTTCCTCTAAAAAGCCATGTGTCTAACCTCCCACCATGAGGCCTCCCTGTGCTCAGCCACAGCTTCTGCCAACCCAAGCCACCTGAGTTAGCCACACTCTCTCCTCCCTGCAGTAACTTGCCAGAGTTCTCCTCCTACCCTTTCCCCTTTGCCTCCCATGGCCAGAGTCCACCTGAGGGTTCCCACCCATTCTCAGCTCTTCCTCAATGAACAGCGGTGTCTGAGATGTCTGAGAGTGAGAACCTGACATCCCTGGCCTCCGTGCAGGCCAGGGATCACAGAACTGGTTCTTCCTCGGTGCCCAGTGGCTTCAGTGGTGCCCAAGAGTTGGTGATACCAGCAGTTCCACGGGTACCCCAGACTGTGCCTTTTCCCACCCCTGAGCATCTCTAGCTCTGAGCAGATTCAGAACCCCCATTTTTATCCCACAATGCGGTATTTATCTCTGTTGTAACAAAGGGTTTATCTCTGAACAAAGACTGTTATAAAATGTCAATGCTAATCAGAAAATATAAACTCTACATGGATAGAAATCAACAGTTCTAATCAATAAACTAATAGATTTATGAAAATGTATAAGGACCTTTATTGATGGGCATAAAAATTGGGGAGAGTATGATGTTTATACTCTTCTTGTAGGGTAAATATACTATGTGTTTAAGAATGTATGCCTCTTGGGTAGTGTTAAACTGTGTAAAGCAGAAGTCTAGAGAAAACCATTCTCATAGAAGAATATGTGATTATAAAGCAGAAAAGCTGTGATGTTATATAGTGTGTTATTCAGGAAAAAGACATCTCAGAGGAGAACATTATAATATATGGATGATAGTATTAAGCCATCGAGCCCAAGAAAGCATCTGTCATATTTGGCTGCAATTTTTCAGAAGTTCTCCATATTGGCTGAGAAGGATAGAAGATACTCTTTTCTCCTGGCTGAGAAAAGCTCTTTCTGCTATTGAGATACCATCTTAATTTAGTAAGTACTCTTGCTCCAAAGCTTTCTAGCTTGCACTCAGGCTCATGGGAACCAGCCCAACAACAGTTGGAGAAAGAAGAACATAGTAATGGGCTGAGACATCTAAACAAGATAGAGAGGGGAGGCTGCAGGGGAACTGCAGACGGGTGATGAATCTCACGGCTCCACAAGAAGGCATGGTGAAAAAAGCAGAGAATTAAAAGTCAACAACATTAATCCAGCTAATGTTATTCAGACAATGTTTTAGCTTAATACATTAACCTAGAGCAGTGGTTCTCAACCTGTGGATCGGCACTCAATTAGAGTTTAATGACCTATTCAAAGGGGTAACCTAGGACCATTGAAAAACAGATACTTACACTAAAATACATAACAGTACCAAAATGACAGATGTGAAGTAGCAATGGAAATAACTCCATGATTCCTCAGTGTCACAGCATTGGGAAGGTGTCACAGCATGAGGAACTGTATTAAAGTGTCACAGCATTAGAAGGCTGAGAACCAGTGAACTAGAGGTACCTCCTCATAAATGTATGTGCTTAGATGCTGGCTCTTGTAACTTTGAGGCAGTTTCAATCATAATCTATGTGAAAGATCTCTTCAGATTCTGAGTACACATGGGGAAAACTGCAGTACTCTCACATGCATCCAAGCCTTTGTTCTAGGACAGACAGGGACACTAGCAGTATGATTTATGGCAGAGAAAGGAAAATGGAGAAAATAAAGGAATGAGAATATTAGAATAAGGATCTTTGGTAGATTTAACTTAAATGTTTGCAATCACCCCAGCTTTTAGAAGAGCTAACCACATGGAGGAAGCTGATTGTTTTTATTTATAATATCTAATTCAATGTAAACATGATTAGTGACAGGAAACATGTGTATGTTTACTTCAGACTTGATCTGTTTTCCTTCTCATCCCTCTGTCTCTCCAGCTCCTCCTTGCCCTTCCCTTCCCAACACTCACTTTAATCCAAGTAATTCCACACTGCCTCCTTACATCTCAGATGTTCTCTTGCCCTTTCTACCCACTCTTCAATGATTTTAAACTAAGAAAATGAGACTTACCTTCAGTCAAACAAAATAATAAGTATACTTCACTTCGTGGTGATCCATAAATATTAAACTCATCCTTGGATAAGGCCAGCCCAGGGCCAATTGAGAAACACAAGACATTTCCTTCTCTAAAGTTACTGATCACACAGACAAACACACTTTTGGTATTTGGAACTAAAGCAACATACTGAAGGATCTATACATAATAAAGATCTTCCTGGGGCTTGGGATAAGCTTCCTTTCTATGACTCTTTGATTGAAATAATGTGTAAGTAGCAAATACTATTCAGAATTCACACCATTTCCTGTGATGTGTCAGAATCAAGTACAAAGAAAAGGAATCACTTATTATTTGCTATTTATTCTTCAATATGTATATAACAAATGTACATATAGTATAATCTAGTTTCTGGAAATGAACAAAGCATTTGAAAACATAATCACTCTGCTAATAGAAGTATAGAAGCATTGCATGATTGTTAATGATTTTCAAACACTTAGATGAAAAAGAAAACATGTTAGAGCTTTGCCACCACGGATTTCTGCTGATTGGATAAGGAATGATGTTATTGAATGTTCTTCTTGGAGCTGACATGCAGCCACAACAGGATTAACGAAGTGATGCTGTAGCTGTTACATGCATTGCAGGGTAGCATCCTTTATCAGTATAGCTGTGCCTTCTTGGGCCACAGGTACTCTAATGCAAACCTGTTTCTTTGTGGCCTCACATATTTTCCATTACCTAATGCCTTTCATTTACACTGCATACCCTTTATTCCATGAACCACATATGCACATGAAGATGCTATGCCCTGGGTTTAATGCACATACACAAAACATTCTAAAATAGATCCTATTTCAGTAGGCCACTCTTTTTTTTTTTTTTTTTTGCATTAGCCAACACTATCTAGAGATTTATAAACCCTGAGGTCCAGATGCAGGGACCAGACAAACAGCATTAAACTCAGAACCAAAAGTTAACCTTTGTCTATTGCTGTTTTCCCAGACAGTTAATTTGCCTGAGCCTCTCAGTCCAGGTCCTCCACTACCTCACCTACCTGTTTTAAATTGTTTGTATTTAGGGGCCTATTTACTCAGCCATCTACTTCCTGGCTCTCTGATTCTGTTTGTTAGATCCTGTCGTCACTGCCAGGCTGGAGGCCAATGTTTGTACTTGGTGGGAGTAAAGGGAGGCATAAACAGAATCAACCCTCTTGTGTTTTAAAAAATCAGGCTAGAATTATATACATATTTCATGTCAGAAAAAATAAAATGTGCCTTGGCGGCAGCTGGGAGGCTGAAGCGCTTAGAGGGGGAGTGGAGAATTGGCAGAACCATTCCCCATATCCTTGGCCCCCCGCCTAACAATCATTCAACCTTTTACTCTTGGAGGCAGTTCTTTCCCCCACTTCGGACGCCTTCCAAATGCTACAACATCCTTGCCGTCATCTTTAACATCTTGTCAGGACTCAGGATGCCTTGAACTAGAAGAGCCCTTTTACAAAATCGCGAATATTTTCTGAATTTATATGGGCTTGTTATTCACATTTCTGCAGGGAACCCCAAATTTTTATTAAGGGTAAAAAAGGGTTGAGAAATCAAAACTAATTCACACAGGGATTAAGGTGATATACATGAGAGTATGTTTATCAAAAATGGGAATCTCTTTTCTTGGGTTTATAGAGCACTCTGATAATCATATTTCGAAAGTATATCTAAACTGCTCTCTGCTTCCAGCTCTAAAACTTCTTACCAATTTGAATGTGATTCTCTCTCTCTCTCTCTCTCTCTCTCTCTCTCTCTCTCTCTCTCTCTCTTGTTCTGGAATTTTGTGGTGGTCTGAATGAGAATGGTCCCCAGGCTTCATATATTTGAATGCTTGGTCCTCAGTTGAATC